>CM031579.1:3165629-3631710 GCA_018467065.1 Ephestia elutella
TCGTCCCATTCTCCCTCACTCTATGGCACCCTGCCAGAGTACCATAAATATTTGTCAACATAAAATAGCCTTGCGAATAGCTTATTTGGTGAGACAATCGCCTTACATCCAAAAGGGCGTAGGTTCCAATCCCAAGCGCGGCCCGTCATAAACTTTTATCTTGAGTTAACTTAATAAGGTAGCAGCTTTCGGGGAATGAAAACTCTGATTGGTCATAATTCATTGCCAGTCTAGTTTCGCCCCTATGTGCATGCTGAATAAGAGCTAAATTTAAGTGATCTTTTTTAGGTGTCTTACCTTTATTTATCTATACTCTCATACAACCACGTTTGGACGTTTTTGTATCGACATTACTTAAGACGAGGTCCAACCTGAGCTGCAAAAAACAAAATTCATATGCGCTTAACCGGGCCGTGTGCGCGTTGCAATAAGATAGTTTTTTGCACAACACAATGTTCTACTTTCGTTGGCAGGATCGAACAGATTTTGTACCGATTTAGCAACTATTTCTCAAATATCTTTAAAAATATTAGTCTAAAAACAAAAGTGCTCGTTTAAAACTTTAATATAGTATATATATATTAACTAATTATATAAAAATATATATATGTTATCGCTGAAAATTGTAAGTTCCATGACTTGAAAGCTGAATTTTTTTCTAAATTTTCGGTGCCTTTATGAATTAATTAAGCCGAAAATATCTATTTTTATTAAAAAGTACACGATTGAAACCTTAATAAACATCATAATCTATATCCTGTATTATTTTTCCACTTCGTAATTAAACTCTAATTAGGAAAATTTCTTCATGAAAAATTACAATTTTTTCGAATGTGTGCTACGACATGGCCTTAAAGGACGTTTCTGCAGTCTCTGTTTATCTTGTTTTTCTGCAGTGTTAATTTATGATTTATTTATGTTTTTATGCATTGAATGAAATGAATGAATGCCAATGATTTTATTTAAATGGGCTAAAAAATAGCACTTTTAAATCTTCGTGTACTTGTTTTTTAGTTAGTTGACGTCATAAAATTACCTAAAGCTAAGGTTACTATCGCCTCCAAAGCGCAAGTGGAGAAGAGGCGGCGCAACAAACTCCACTGCTGCATTTTCTCCAAAGACGTCACTTTACAACATATATACAACTAGCTTTCGCCCGCGTCTTCGTCCGCGTGAATTTCCCACGGGAACCGTGCCTTTTCCCAGGATGAAAGGTACCCTATGTCCTCCGTACTTCTAACTATGTGTATGCGAAATTTGAGGAAGTTTGGTTCAGTAGATAAAGCGTGAAGAGGTAACAAACAAACAGACAAACAAACTCACTTTCGCATTTATAATATTAGTTAGGATTAGGATTAAAGAACTATCTATCTTTATTTTTGGATTTTTGAGCATCTCAGATGCAATATTAGTACTAAAGTACTCTCATATAGAAATAAGATATGGTGAAAAAATTCCATGCGAGCAGGACTTGAACCCGCGACCAGGTCTTTATACATATACTGTCAATTATTTTTTTCACCATATCTTATTTCTATATGAGAGTACTTTAGAACTATCTATCTTCATTAAAATTTTATTTCAGTTAAATCCAGAAGAGAAGTTGACGCCAAATATCCTCTTTAAGCTGGAGAAAGACGATTCCGTGCTGGGGATGCCTCGCCTTGTATTCGTCATGCTAGCGGGTACGTAGAAAGAAATATCAACTTTATTCCTATAAAAATTTAATTTATATTAGAATGAAAATTGTTGCAGGGTTCTGAATAGGGGACCGGACAACTTTCTTTTTTGATGCTTTGAAATATCTCACAATAATAGAATCATCCGTACAAGAATCACCTCCACAACCAAAGTATTTCTCAAGATATAGCACAAAACAATTCACATTTTTAAGCGATGTTTCGACGATACCAAAACGCCCCTAACTAAACGTACATTCATATGACGTCACGCGTAGAAAATGGACTTTCCCTAAAAGTTTGAACTCTAATTAATTAGCTCTGGTGAATAAACCCGTGCTGAAAAGTTGCAAAATATGTTTAATTATATCATACTAGTAGTTCGCCGCGAACTTAGACCTCGCGATTATTACTCGCGTTTTTATTGATATACTCTGATTTCGACTTTTCTAACATAATTCAGTTCCCTAAATAAAATCTAGATGGCGTTATCCAAAGTTAGAACACGCTATGGTTTCGTTTGCTACATAATCGCGGACATTTTTATTAATATTTCAAAAACTACTGAACCGATTTTGATGCCCAACGAACTTGAAAATTCTATTGATATTTCCTACATGCCTACCAAATTTCATCAAAATTGGACCATCGGTTCGGCAGTTATCGCGGTACAAACATACATACATACATACATACAAACAATGTGTTTCGCCCCCAACTCGATTTAGAGACCTTCGCTCGCTCGGTCAAAAATTACATATTTTTAACAATTCTCATACCTTGTCCGGTCCCGGTATTTCATTTAATAAACTGATACTGTATGTGCGCGGGACTTTGTTCCCGTGGAAACTTCGGGAAATCCTCTCTTAGTGCTCCTCTACACTCCCTAAGGAACCTACATGCCAAATTTCAGCCTCCCACGCCCAGTAGTCTTGGCTGTGCGTTGTCTGTTATGGCTGGTTTACACGCGATTAATTTGTTAGGTAGTTAACTAAATTTTAAGTTAATCATCATGATGTATAAGCAATCAAAATTGATCGTTTATACGTAATTATTTACCAGCTATTAGTCACTCAGTTAGTAACGGAAGATATACAGTGGAGCCTCTTTAACTCTAACTTCAAGGGATAGGTTTCAAATTTCGAGTTAACGAGTCTTCGGTTTTCGAGGACTTCGAGATAAGGAGTTTTTAAACTGTCAATTTCCTACCTGAACCTATGTAAAATATGTATTGTGTGAATTTTTGTAGATTGTATCCTGTTGTGTATACCTAAATAAATAAATAAAAAAATCGACTTACAATCATTTAGTACGCAGATGTACGCAAAAATATAAACAATAGTTGTTACTAAGTTAGAACTTCCGCAGGACACAAAACACCGTTTTGTAAATGATTTCTTGGAACTGGTAAAGAGTTCTACAGAGAGCATTTCGATTTACAGAGGCCGCAAAGATTACATATTGCATTTTCGAGATATAGAATCCGTTTTTAGTTCGAGTTACAGAGCGTGATATGTAGTATTAGTACGTTACAGGGCAACTATATACAGGACCAGTTAATGCGTCTAAATAAGTTGAGTTATAGGGTTTTTTGTACTTCAACGGAAGGAAATAACTAATTTATTTGTCTTAGAGAAGATTTCGAGTTAACGGAGTTGCACTTAAAAAGGTTCCACTGCAAATGATTTCTTTGTCTTAGAGATGATTTCGAGTTAACGGGGTTTGACTTACGAGGTTCCACTGTAACCAATTTCTTTGTCTTAGAGAAGATTTCGAGTTAACGAGGTTCGACTTGAAGAGGTTCCACTACTGTAATCGGGGTTCGACTTAACTAATTCCTTGGTCCTAGAGAGGATTTCGAGTTAACGTGGTTCGAGTTAAAGAGGTTCTTATTGGTGCGCAGGCGTGGTGGGCGTGGTGCTGGTGACGCTGGCGGCGTGGTGCTCGGGGCGGCGCGCGCAGGGCGCCCGGCGCGAGTACCTGTTCACAAAGATACCCTCCGACGACAAGCGGCCGCTCTGCGACGTTGCTAACTATGGTAAGTCGCCCATAGACAATCGTGAACAACTTTGATAATAATTCATAATTCATTTATTTTCAAAACATGAGCATAAAGATGACAAATGAAGTTAAACTTGTACCCGGTGCGGGTGTAGCAAAGTTAAATTCAAAATTCAATTATAGTTAGGGTCCTTATCCTTTTCCCGCGTTTTATGTCCCAAATCGTAGTTTTTCTCATTTTTTATAAAAACGGTAAAAGCTACGCAAAAACTGTCAAAAACCAAAATGTTCTTCGTTAAATTCTCTTTAAAAATGCCATTGGATGTATGTTAATAGGACTTATAGTTTACAAAATATGCCCATGTTAATAGGACGATTTTTAAAAAATTTCGAACTTTTTCTATTATTGCATGGTCATGCATGGTAGAATTTCATATTTAATATCATGGATAGTGTTCGACTTCTGATATACATTGTAGTAGTCCCAGACTTCGTGTCGACATATGTTACCATCATCAACAAAGTAACTCTTCCAATTGGGGGAGGGGGAGGAGTGCACCCCGCGCGCTTCAAGCGAAGAACTCCTGTCTATTCGTATTGCAGATTTTTTCAGTGTAATCAACTAGACTTACCCCTTAAATTATCGAGTATTTTAATTAAAATTGATTTTATTTATTTATTTAATAATACAATATAAAAATAGAACAGTTTTCCTTTATGTACGATGCCACATAATCTCTTCCGAGATTTTCCGGGCCTCGGAAGTTGTCATCAAGAACACATCAAAAAAATAAATAATTTATGTCTCATGTTTACAGAATAAATATCACAGTTTTATATAATACAATGCTAGTAGTTTTATTTTACTATATATAATTCATCTATTATCTCTTTTACAGAAATAGTCCGCAAGCCTTACTACGATGACGAAGAGATCCCGCCTTCAGAAACAGATTCCGAGGAAGAAATTGTGTTGTTACGGAATGACCGCGAATGGAGGGCCACAGAGTAAACGTAGGAATAAAACGCACTGGAACTGGCAGTCGCTTTTATGAAAAAAAAAGAATCTTATTTCATTCATTCAAATCCGTATATCATTCGAATCTTTCGTAATTTAAATGTAAATATTTTTTAAAGTGGAACCACAGCGTAACTTTGGAATAAGCATTACCGTCATCGATTTATTGAAATGTTCAAAATCGACTTTGGCTAATAATATCGTAAACATATTCATAAGTACCTATGTGAAACGTAGTAGTAAAGATAAGAAAAGACAAAAGCCTAAAAAACATTTTTATTTGTAAATGTAATTTGTGGAATGCGTTATTTTAGGTATAAGTCAGGCGAATCGGCAAAAAAATAAAACCCATGTTTTCTCGTGTAAGATCTCTCGCCGTTCCATTTTAACAGTATTAGAATAGTATATTTTATTGGATATTAAAATTAAAAAGGTTGAATCGCAGATGCTGCTATTTGAAAACATATTAATATTTATTGAAAAAGAAATTATGGTGGACATTGTATTTTTTAATCTGTCCTTTTCTATGATATATCTCTAAAATTATTAATAAGATTGATGCATATTGATGATTGTCAAGCTGTATTTTTTTCTTATAAAAAAATACTTATAGCTTTGGAAAATAGTCAAAATTTGCATTTTTCTGCACTGAAGTACCTGGCAGATTTTACAGCTGTTTGCGAATCGAATGTGAATGTAGTTTCCAAGACATTCCTATATAAGTAGATTTTTATATTCATATTTTAATATGGATCTACATTCACAATTCAAGTGCCTTATAAAAATACTTGATATTATAATAGGTATAGTGTATCTAGAAAACATTTGCAATAATTTTATGCGTGTAACATTCCAGGTTTTTTATTTTCGAAAGTTATCTTAGCGGATGCTGAATTAAGCCCATTTTATAAATTATTTGTTATCAACATTTTCCGTTAGTCGTAGTGCTTAAAATGCATAATCAATAAGCAACAGCAACACTACTAACAGTCTAGGTAGGTACCTATTTAAAGTTTGGCCGTGGTAGATGATTCATATTTGTATGTAAATCATCAAATCAATCAAATAATCTTATAATAAAATAATTAAAGCGTGTAGTGGGTTTGATAAAGCATAAAAACATCAAGTTTGTCAAGCGTAATATTTCAAATATAAATAAAATAGGCAAAGACTGTTAATACCTACTGTGTAAAAAGTAATATATTTTCGTAAAATATCTATAGGACGAATTTTATTTTTCGTGTGAATGAATCTCGAACTAGTGAATAAAACAAAAATTCTAAATATTATTTGTGAAATAAATATTACAAAAGGCATTTTGTTATATTTTCTTTTTAAATGAATTCTGGTGCTCTTTATATGGATACGTTTACACTTTTTGCGGATTTATTAACGATGTGATAATTTCAGATGTATTTTATTTTAGAGTATTAAATAGTTTAGTTAATATGTAACGTTTTTTATTCTTATTCCCTGTAAAAATATTGGAATGAGGCTAACTTTACAACGCTTCTATAAGCCTTCACCGATTTTTAACGGTCCATCCAAGTCGCATATAAATACAGATTAAACAACTTCGAAGAAGTCACATATCATATCACATCCATTTTTCTTTATTATTATTTTTTTTTTTGATAGAAAATAAAATGCAAAGGACTTTTTACTGAGCGTTATGTATTTCAATCAGAGTTTTTAAATCGTTGGTCAAATCTTCATTCAACCATGTGTATTAATATTTCAGAATCCTTAGTTAGTTTTGATTAATTGATTTGTTACCCTTAAAATACTCTTTACAAAATGGAATTGCGCGAGCTGGCTTTAAAAATATCCAATTTAACAATGAGGGATTTTCCGAGACCCAAATTAAAAAAAAATAATAGTTCCAGATGACTTCATAGGTGGCGCTTAGTAAAAGGCGAGACCATTCAAAAGCAAAAATGCATAGGATTGGCATTTTATAAAAATAAAACTTAATAAAAAAAACATCTATTTGTAAAAGTATCAATATTGTGACATGGAAGTAATAAGTACTTTGTACAAAGGTACTTATTACTTCCATGTATTGTGATTAGTGCAACTCTCAATAATTATAGATATAATAAGTCTATGCTTAAACCATAATGCTTAAAACCATAGATAATAACCGAGTGACAAATATTTGACATTGACAATTTGACATATCTAGACGAATTTTTCATGTTGTTGTCCCGTGGTCGATCACTTCATCATTTCATTTGTTTTGTAAATTTGCAATTTTCTCGTTCCTAATAATTATAAATCTTTAAAATGATCTTTGATGGACTTAACAGAAGATAATTCGTATGGTA
The DNA here is from genome assembly GCA_018467065.1 of Ephestia elutella. Lineage (NCBI taxonomy): Eukaryota > Metazoa > Arthropoda > Insecta > Lepidoptera > Pyralidae > Ephestia > Ephestia elutella. The sequence continues at coordinate 3,172,655 of CM031579.1, forward strand.
ACTACGGTTTCGCTAAGTGTTGGTGATGGAACGAGGAGGCGCTACCGATATGAGTCGCAAAGCCGGAGAATTCGTCCGGCGAATGCAAAGAATCTTCGATGGACCTATGACTAGGAAGAAAATAGTGTTATTGTTCCTTGTAATAATATTTTTACTGTTATATGTTGGTCCAGGCCTACTAAACTGGCTCTTCAGCCGTGAAGATGCTGAAAGTTATGAGAATGTATGTCGGAGAACGTTTTTGGGACCCTTTGACAATGCCTTGAAGGACTACGACGTATATGTGAGACAGGAAACTGCTGCAACACTGTCCTCGCTCAGCCAGTCCTATGTGCCTTATGTAGGTAATGGTATCCTAGCGCTGACCTTAGAACATGATGCACATTTGAATATAAAGTTTGGGCGCGCATCAGAAAACAGTCGCTTGTATAAATACAGAGGTCTCTCTTTACCACTTTATTACCATCCTCTATATACTGTGGAAGATTTTGAAATGAAAGAATACACAGTCACAGAGTATAGAAAAGGAATAGTACACAGATTCCAATGCAGTGGCTCTGGTGTACAGATATCTTACAAGTACTTTGCTCATAGGACTATACCTTCCCTTTTTGTGCAGCAGATTTATATTAATAACCCGACTAAGAAGAGTAAAACATTGAGAATGAAAATACCCAGGGTGTCAGAATGGCCAACCATGGTCAAACAGACCATTAAATTGCATCAAGGAGTTGACACGAAAGAATATGATGTGTTCACTGGTATGATTGCATTACCAGAAGGTGATAATGTTATTGCAGCATCAGTGGTATCTAGAAAATTATCAGATTTAATACAAGTTGGGGCGAAAGATGGATTAGAAATTTTAGTCTTAACAACAGTGTCATATAGTAATCCTATAAAGAAATCTGACTATGCAAAAGAGAAGGATGTCGTGGAAAAGCAGGCTGTAGCAGAGATGGAAAAGATAATAGGTATGACATGGGACAGGGCAGCTATTCAGACACTGCAAGACAACCATGCTAGAGTATGGCAAGGTCTTTGGAATACTGGCTTCTACATTTCAGACTCGAAGGCGGAAGGTGTAATAAATGGGGACCGAATCAATGCTACCATTTACACAATCCTTTCACAGATGCATGCTTATGAACATGAGGAACATATTAAGCCAGCACGAAAAGCCGAAATTTTGCAAACATTAACCTATTCAGAAGGTTGTTATGAAGGACATTCAACACTTGATGCACTGAAATTGTGGAATCCACTGAATTCTTTGGAGAGTATTAACAAAGTTGCCAGTTTGTGGCTTTTGACATTAGACAAGCAAGGATGCCACAACCTCTTAGCAGCTGGAGCAAGCGGTGTGAATCAGGCTATGGTATTGAGCTTTGGGAGTTTACGTTTCAGCAACCAGCATTTGGAATATAATGCACTTCCGTCGAAGTTGCATAGGGACTTCTTATTCCGCCGAATCACTTATGGCAACATGACACATGTGAACATAAGTGTGACTGTACAAGACGACAACAAAGCCGTTCTTCTTGTAGCGCTAGATCGTTCTGACAGAAACTATTATGCTTGTGATGCAGGGTGCTTGGATCCTCCAGTGCAGCTTGGTCCTTACAAGAAGTTTTTCCCAGTGAAGCAGACAAATCCCCAAACCTCAATCCTGTATATAACAGCAGACAAACAGCATATGGAAGACTTAAGACATGCAATTCATGTGGATAGAGTAGAGGAGGCGCCGGCTCACGAGCATCACGTCATAGCCCTCCACAAACATGGCAGCACCATGGGAGGATTAAATCCCCTGTTTTGGGTATCAATTGTAGCAATAATCATTGTCTTCCATTTATTCCTATGTAAAATAATCATGAATGAATTTTGCGACTCTGGTACTAGTTATAGGAGGCTGTATAACAAACCTTGAATGTCTTGAAGTATATAAGCTTAGAATCATGTCATAGCTATATACAAAATTCAATTCAAAGTTGATTGATGAGGAACAGGATTCCTCATTTGCTTTATAACTTCAATGTTACTAATATGTAGTAACACTTAAAATTGGTTATTTGCAAGGTTGCTGAAAAACTTCTTACTATTTTGTAATATATTTGTATAGTTTTCGGTATCTTGTCGAATCAGCTTTTTTTTATTCATTTGTTTTTTTATGGGAAAAAAAATTATATATTTTTTTAAAATCCTTTAAAATAGGAAGAAATTATCCTACTTGAGATTTGATAAGTGCCTAATTTTAATTAATTAAATGTGAGTCACAAGTTGTATGAGTTGATGTTGCAGTGCAGGCCGGGAATGTTCTGTTTTTTAATTTCCTACTTTGTATAAATGGCCATTATGGACAGTGATAACATATAAGATTACCAATCTAAATTTAATTCCGATGAAAGCTTCAAAATTATAAAGTTCTCTTCAATTTTTTTTCTTCGGGCCTGCCTGTCTAAGTGTGCACAAAACTAATGTAATTATAAGTACACGGATGTCCTATTTTAGAACCTATATTTTGACTAAACACTGCTATGTGATCTCTGATTTATCAACAGTAATTATTAGGTTTTAATAAATTATATATCACGTTTGTTTAGTTGGATGTTTTGCTGTGAGATGATAAATTGTTTCTGCTGATTTCTTTATACTTTGTTTGTACCTATCGTTAACTTTTATTTTGCACTTTACATGTATAAAGAAAGAGAAACACGTGATTTAATTTAAGCATCCACTGTTGGATTTCATATTTAAACCGAAAAGTTACGCTGGCAATTGTAGATAAGATTTAAAATTACTTACTCAAGCACGCAAGATAAGATTAAGTTTGTATACAAACTGTACCCTATGTGTTAGGCGAGTTATATAGTTTCTCATTATTCAACATATTTTTCTAATCAGGCCAAATTTATAAACATAACTTTGGCAATGAATTTGATTAAGAAATTTGTGTTTTGATTTATTGTACCTAATAGATATATTTTACTTTTTGCACTGATGTTAATTTAAATTTCTTAATCATTGTAGTCATACAAATAATTTATTTTTAAATATTTTAGTGGCCTCCTAAGGGACGTTAGATTGTACATATGTTTGATAAAGCATAAATTATTGTTAAAAAATTGTGTATATTTTTAAATAAACTTCTTTGTGTTATCTTGATTTGTTTCTCAGAACATAAAACCTGAACTCCAATTTAGTGATACATGTAGAAAAAAATTGTACTCGAACCACATATGTTAACATTTTATACTATCTACTGCTCGAAAAGAGTTTTATTTTAGGTTCATGAGGTGTATACGTCACGTTATCACGTTATCCCGATTATCAGGATATTTCAGAAAAAAAGTCGTGATTGAAAATATATATTTATTTGTAAATTTATTTATTTTTATGGCGTAAGTATATAGATTATGTGAGTCGTTCAAATTACTTTATAAGGTTATTTTTGTAAATAAAACCAAGTAAGTTAAAATCTATAAATATATTTACAAAATATATCTAACATCTTTTACAAGGCACTTACAATACAATCACATTTGCGAAGGCACATCGAATTTAATTGTTTTCAATTAGGTACTATCATATTTATATTTTGATTTCTGTACCTAACTGAACCGTTCATATTATTAACACAATAAATTATAAAGATCTACTTGCGTAACTAACCATTTGCACCTCATATCCACAAACACGAATTATGATTTTTTATCATTGAATTGATTGACATAGTAAATGTATAAAGCATAAAGACCAGTCGCTAAAGGAAAAGAAATTCTATGTCTAAGCAAAAAAATTAACATTATTTTCATTGTCATCATATTACTTATGATAATACAGGGTGACTTTTTATCCAGTGTCCAATTTTTTTCTAAGTACCTATTAGGTATCATTAATACATTGAGTTTTTGAAAAAAAAACAGTATGTAAAATTTCAATTTAGAAATAATTTTCTTGAACAGAGAATCCTTTCAATATTGACACCAGAGTCAAACATACTAGACTAGGTACGTCGCGCGCGGTCACGTGCGCCGGCATCGGCAAGTCTGTGTGTACGGCGTGCGGTGTCAACTATCGTAAACACTTTCGGGATAACAAGTCACCCTGTATAACTTATACATTACTAGCGTAAATATTAAATAATATACTTCAAGGTAAAATTCCATAGGAATTTTTACTGCAAAATTTATGGCAACCAAATAACAATTTGCACAACGAACAAGGTGAAATCAAAGGTCAGTCTTTGCAAGTGTTGTAACGACGAAATTGTTTTTCATCACGGTCTGAATCAGTCCATATCAAAGTAGGCCAATCACTTTTTTAGCCAATACATAGTGCTTACAATATAATGTATTTATAGCGTTGCAAAAGGAGACCAAACGTTATTTTGATTGATGCATTGAAATTTTTCAACAATAATAGAACGTCAGTAACCAAAGTATTTCTCAAGATATCATCATTATCGTCAGTTTCTACTACCCACTACTGGATATAAATCCTCCCTTTGTCAACACCAAGCTTCTCTATCCTGGGCCATCCAGTTCTTGCCAGCAATATTCCTTACATTGTCGACCCATCTAGCAGCCGGATATCCTGATACCACTCAAGATATAACAAAAAACAATTCACATTTTTGAGCGAAATTTAATTCTATCATAATATTGGATATTTTTCACATTTTTTATATCTTGTCCAGTCCCCTATTCGTTTAGCTGCTCTAAGTACCATATTAATATAAAGTATAGTACAGTCAACTAACATGTCAAGTTACTTAGTATGGACTCTAATGCATCTGTGATAAGAGCGAATTTGCAATGCATTTGGGTGGGTTGATGTGCCGTTGATTGTACAGGTAAGAAGAAAATATATCTTACGACTAGCCTTGGATCACGAAAAAGCCTTTCGTCAAATGAAAATAATATAGATAATTTGATTAATGAAAATAAAATAATATAAACGACGTCATACATTTCAGTCCTACAATCATTTCAAATACATATTAAATATGGTTAAAACGCCCAATTCGATCTGTAAGGCCCTTCGTACACAGGGATACAACGTCTCCGATACTTATGTACAGAATCCTATCTCAGGGGGCTAGGTTTATCTGCATCTGACCTGACTGTACAATACAGTAACAATACCCGATGAAAATGAGCGATTTTTCTGACAGCTAAATTAAGAAAAAAAAACAGTATAAAAAAGTCTCAACAGATGGCGTTTTATTTTAATGCCGAGTCGTAATAATGGCTGTACCTATATGGTGCGCTTTGTTAACCAGAGGCAGAAAAAATCACCTAACAGTTTGACAGTTGCACAAATCACAATATTGATACTTTTTAGATGTTTTTTTTATTAGGTTTTATTTTTTTTAAATGCTAATCCCGTGCATTTTTTCTATGGACTCGCCTTTTACTAAGCGCCGTCTATGAAGTCATCTGGAGCTATTTTTTTTTTAATTTGGGTTTCGAAAAATCCCTCATTGAAGTGCGGCAAGAGACCACGGCAACGTAGGAATTATCTGCGTGGAAAACTGTCATTTTGGTTCAACTTACGTCACAGGTCATGACGTCGATCGGAGATTTGATTATCCCTGTGTGCGATGAGGCTTAGAATACAAAAATATGTCTAAATTGGTATACACATGCACTTTACCATTATGTACTTTTAAAAGGTAAATAAACACCAGAAAGTATATTCGGTCTAACTAATGTTAGAAGTATATCATTTATTTATTTGGCAATCCCTTTTTTACATTTTTAAATATAACAAAAAGTAATAGACATTTAAAAATATAAAAAAGGGGAACCCATCAGTAGCGGGACAATGACCCAAGCTAATTAGTAGTATAATAACGAATCGCTTAACCTACGTAACTAGAAGGTACATAAATAGAATGGTCTGGTACATTATTTGAACTGTAAATAACATTTGACGAGTCCCAGGGCACAACACTTATTCACATCTTGTCTAATCGGAATGGCTGATTTGAACTAGAGGGTGACTTAAATATTTAAAAATGAACCTAATTTTAACCAAACATAAGGTTCATTTATAAATATTTAGGAAATTAAAAATGGATCATATTTCGTTTCATCAAAGTGGTATTTTTAACCCTTAAAGTATTTATCCAACGGGAGTAGATGCGAGCGCAAATGTCTATGCAAAAAAGTCTGCCACTGTCGGTGGGGGGAAAAACGTGCTCACTAACGCAATGCGCCGTGTTAGACAACATAATTTATATACGCACACAAAGATAATGCCAATCAACTACGCACACAATCACAAACAGTATGAGCAGATCATATGAAATTTGGCAGAGGGGAATTCCTATAGGTGTGGCCTCTCCGTTGGTTGAATGCTTTCTGTTGTACTACAAAACGATGTCTAAAGTTTAATACTTGTTAAACACCCTTACAATTAAAATACACGTGCTTTAATGACATTTTCTAGTTGTCAGTATCTTTTTCTTATGAACGGGTAATGTGTTTAGCAAGAATTTAACTTTAGACATATTTTTGTAGTACGACAGTTAAAGTTTTAATCCTTGTTCAGGGCTTGTACCGGTACTAAATTTTCATATAAACTCTCGGAGAGTACCGGTACTTTATATGAGAATTAGGTACCGGTAACAAGCGCTGCCAGTATTTGGTCACACTAATTGCACACAATTTTAAATTTTGATTGTTACAAAAAATAAAACCAATAAAGTGGATATACAATACACACAAAAATAAAACTTATTTTAAGAATTATTATAATGAGCGTAAAGTCGATAATCCCGTGAATTATATTCTGCCTTGCAACTCGTCAGATGCCTTTCAATAAGGTTTATTTAGACACTGTACTATATATACCTACAGTTGGTCCAATTTACATGGCCGTCTCATCCATAGGAGTAGCACCGCACAGTAGTACGAAAAAAATATATAAATAAATGAATACCTATAGATAATAATAAAATGAGGGATATCGCGTTCAAATATTCCACCAGATGTCAGCACTTATAAGTAAGAATAAGAACAGACATCTGTCAGTTGGTACAACGCTGTCAATGTCGATGTGTCAAATTCAAATGACAGTATTGTTTTTTCCTACTTGTCCTATTATGTAAACAATCTTACCATGTCTTTTTATGATTTCACAACAATATAAATTAAAATAGACTTTTTAGGAAATTACTTTCGTGGTTAATAAATGTTTTACTTTAGAATGTTTAAGTTTGAATTAATATTTGATTTATTGTCAACAAAATTCAACAAAAAGTACTGTAAAGACTGTATACATAATATATTAAGTAAGAAAAAACGGAGATTACCATTGACATGACTATACTTGCCGTAGAGCCTACTAGTAAGCGTAAATACTATAACCCTCATTGAGTCTAAATAGTAAGCATATACTCTTTGCTTGGCGTAAATGGTGTAAAAATTGAAAAATACTATCACTAGCCTAGAAAAATTCATATAAAAGGTACAATATGCTGGGTCCGTATGTCTGGATAAAGACGGCCTTGCCAACGTACAAAATTAAAAATAACGCTTACATGAAAATATACTTACAGATCTTTTTATGATTGTTAATTACAAAATTACAACAATGTTAGTAAAAAAGAAGCGTATAATTTGTTTTCTAGTTATTTTTTCATTATATTTTGTGATTTTTAATATAAAACATTTTAATAAAAAAACATTACACTTAAATTACAATTTAGTGATAATCATTTCGTTTTTATTTATGATAAATTATGATATTAAACTTTGATTTATTTAGAGATCAATTTTCCCTCAGGCCAAACATCGAATCAAAAATTTATTTTATATTATTTTTATATGCCTATAACATGTCCCACTGCTGGGTAAAAACTTCCCCTCCATGAATCCCTATTCCCTTGGGGTCTAAAATGGCCATATTGACAAATCCGAATATAATCCATTTACCATTTATTTTATTTATTTAACTTTTTTACAAAAAACATGTAAATGGCGGACTTAAAGCCGGAGGCTTTTTCTACCAGTCAACTAAGAGGTGATTCAGAGAGAAAAGATATCATTTCCTAAATACTTAAAAATGAATCTTATAAGGGATGTCATAAGGTTCATTTTCAAATAGTAAGAAAATATTAATTAGATCATATTTCAATTCGTCAATATCGCCATTTTAGACCCCTCTTCAAGCCTGGTCCAGGTAGAAAATATAGTCTTAAATACTTTTCCGAATTACATTAATGGAAGCTTATAATATTTGTCATTCAAAAATAAGTCAATATTAGTGTTTTTTACTTATTTAGATAATCAAAATATGAATGGATATAAATCTGATGAAGCGACGAAAAAAAGGGCCGGTCACCACAGCATAGCATAGTAAAAAAATAGATTGTTAAAACTCTTGTCTGCTCTGATGAAGATCGGCCCCAAACATATACTTATGTAAGATCTTAATTTTATGACATAATGGAAACTACGCTAGGAACCAATTCATATTTGAATTTAAAATATCAGTTTATGTTATTGAGTATTGATTTGACAAGCTTATCGCTCGATTTCTACAAAATCTGAAGAGAGTATTGCTTAAATAGCGATATCTCTCAAATAGAGGTATTTGAGAGATATACCGTTCAGTCGGCGGTTTCACGTCGACAGATTGTAAAGGGGCAAATAATTATGCGTCAAATTGTAAATGATTTGTAGGATTGACATTGACATTTTACAATCGAGCAAGTTAGAGTGCGTTTCGTCAAATAGTTCCTCTGGCGTCATGTTCGTAGTAAAACTTATTATTATTACTTGTATTAACCAATAGGTACTTTCAATAGCCAGGATTTTCGTAAAACATGACTATGTAAACGTCCTAAGCCAAAACTCGTAAAAAGCCGCTGTTAACATCTATAGTTTATAATATTATTAGTTTTATTGCCAACATTATGGCAAAGGAACTATTTGACGAAACGCATGATTGTACTCGTAATCTGACGGCATTTGCAATTTGACGATGACATATACAAAACAAGCCTATTGACTAAAACGTTTCTCTCCAAGATTCAGAAGAAATTAAGCCTTACAATATGACTGTTTTTATTACAAAATTAATGAAATATAGAATGCGATAAATATTGTCGTTTAATTATAATATAAATCCTATTTTATTGTCACCATATCACTTACTTGTGCTTGATTTTGAACACATGGTTTACCGATGGGTGGGTCAAATTACCTGTGAACAAAAGATATTATTCAATTTTTGAGTTAAAAGTTTATTTGTATCTAAATTGAAGTCAATACCTTTAATCTTTTTAACAGGTCCGGGATCGTTCATGATCCGCGAGAAGAACTCATACTTGTCTCGTGCAGATTGGCCAATGACTGGTGAAGCGTGGCCGATGATTGGTGCAGCGTGGCCGATGACTGGATCAACGTGGCTGGTGCAGCTGCGCACTGACCCACCTAGAGCTCCTCGTAGAAGGCCAGCCTGGTCTTGGTGGGACCCACCTAGAGCTCCTCGTAGAAGGCCAGCCTGGTCTTGGTGGAGCCCTGCTTGGCCGATGCCTGGTGCAGCTGCCACTGACCCACCTAGAGCTCCTCGTAGAAGGCCAGCCTGGTCTTGGTGGAGCCCTGCTTGGCCGATGCCTGGTGCAGCTGCCACTGACCCACCTAGAGCTCCTCGTAGAAGGCCAGCCTGGTCTTGGTGGAGCCCTGCTTGGCCGATGCCTGGTGCAGCTGCCACTGACCCACCTAGAGCTCCTCGTAGAAGGCCAGCCTGGTCTTGGTGGAGCCCTGCTTGGCCGATGCCTGGTGCAGCTGCCACTGACCCACCTAGAGCTCCTCGTAGAAGGCCAGCCTGGTCTTGGTGGAGCCCTGCTTGGCCGATGCCTGGTGCAGCTGCCACTGACCCACCTAGAGCTCCTCGTAGAAGGCCAGCCTGGTCTTGGTGGAGCCCTGCTTGGCCGATGCCTGGTGCAGCTGCCACTGACCCACCTAGAGCTCCTCGTAGAAGGCCAGCCTGGTCTTGGTGGAGCCCTGCTTGGCCGATGCCTGGTGCAGCTGCCACTGACCCACCTAGAGCTCCTCGTAGAAGGCCAGCCTGGTCTTGGTGGAGCCCTGCTTGGCCGATGCCTGGTGCAGCTGCCACTGACCCACCTAGAGCTCCTCGTAGAAGGCCAGCCTGGTCTTGGTGGAGCCCTGCTTGGCCGATGCCTGGTGCAGCTGCCACTGACCCACCTAGAGCTCCTCGTAGAAGGCCAGCCTGGTCTTGGTGGAGCCCTGCTTGGCCGATGCCTGGTGCAGCTGCCACTGACCCACCTAGAGCTCCTCGTAGAAGGCCAGCCTGGTCTTGGTGGAGCCCTGCTTGGCCGATGCCTGGTGCAGCTGCCACTGACCCACCTAGAGCTCCTCGTAGAAGGCCAGCCTGGTCTTGGTGGAGCCCTGCTTGGCCGATGCCTGGTGCAGCTGCCACTGACCCACCTAGAGCTCCTCGTAGAAGGCCAGCCTGGTCTTGGTGGAGCCCTGCTTGGCCGATGCCTGGTGCAGCTGCCACTGACCCACCTAGAGCTCCTCGTAGAAGGCCAGCCTGGTCTTGGTGGAGCCCTGCTTGGCCGATGCCTGGTGCAGCTGCCACTGACCCACCTAGAGCTCCTCGTAGAAGGCCAGCCTGGTCTTGGTGGAGCCCTGCTTGGCCGATGCCTGGTGCAGCTGCCACTGACCCACCTAGAGCTCCTCGTAGAAGGCCAGCCTGGTCTTGGTGGAGCCCTGCTTGGCCGATGCCTGGTGCAGCTGCCACTGACCCACCTAGAGCTCCTCGTAGAAGGCCAGCCTGGTCTTGGTGGAGCCCTGCTTGGCCGATGCCTGGTGCAGCTGCCACTGACCCACCTAGAGCTCCTCGTAGAAGGCCAGCCTGGTCTTGGTGGAGCCCTGCTTGGCCGATGCCTGGTGCAGCTGCCACTGACCCACCTAGAGCTCCTCGTAGAAGGCCAGCCTGGTCTTGGTGGAGCCCTGCTTGGCCGATGCCTGGTGCAGCTGCCACTGACCCACCTAGAGCTCCTCGTAGAAGGCCAGCCTGGTCTTGGTGGAGCCCTGCTTGGCCGATGCCTGGTGCAGCTGCCACTGACCCACCTAGAGCTCCTCGTAGAAGGCCAGCCTGGTCTTGGTGGAGCCCTGCTTGGCCGATGCCTGGTGCAGCTGCCACTGACCCACCTAGAGCTCCTCGTAGAAGGCCAGCCTGGTCTTGGTGGAGCCCTGCTTGGCCGATGCCTGGTGCAGCTGCCACTGACCCACCTAGAGCTCCTCGTAGAAGGCCAGCCTGGTCTTGGTGGAGCCCTGCTTGGCCGATGCCTGGTGCAGCTGCCACTGACCCACCTAGAGCTCCTCGTAGAAGGCCAGCCTGGTCTTGGTGGAGCCCTGCTTGGCCGATGCCTGGTGCAGCTGCCACTGACCCACCTAGAGCTCCTCGTAGAAGGCCAGCCTGGTCTTGGTGGAGCCCTGCTTGGCCGATGCCTGGTGCAGCTGCCACTGACCCACCTAGAGCTCCTCGTAGAAGGCCAGCCTGGTCTTGGTGGAGCCCTGCTTGGCCGATGCCTGGTGCAGCTGCCACTGACCCACCTAGAGCTCCTCGTAGAAGGCCAGCCTGGTCTTGGTGGAGCCCTGCTTGGCCGATGCCTGGTGCAGCTGCCACTGACCCACCTAGAGCTCCTCGTAGAAGGCCAGCCTGGTCTTGGTGGAGCCCTGCTTGGCCGATGCCTGGTGCAGCTGCCACTGACCCACCTAGAGCTCCTCGTAGAAGGCCAGCCTGGTCTTGGTGGAGCCCTGCTTGGCCGATGCCTGGTGCAGCTGCCACTGACCCACCTAGAGCTCCTCGTAGAAGGCCAGCCTGGTCTTGGTGGAGCCCTGCTTGGCCGATGCCTGGTGCAGCTGCCACTGACCCACCTAGAGCTCCTCGTAGAAGGCCAGCCTGGTCTTGGTGGAGCCCTGCTTGGCCGATGCCTGGTGCAGCTGCCACTGACCCACCTAGAGCTCCTCGTAGAAGGCCAGCCTGGTCTTGGTGGAGCCCTGCTTGGCCGATGCCTGGTGCAGCTGCCACTGACCCACCTAGAGCTCCTCGTAGAAGGCCAGCCTGGTCTTGGTGGAGCCCTGCTTGGCCGATGCCTGGTGCAGCTGCCACTGACCCACCTAGAGCTCCTCGTAGAAGGCCAGCCTGGTCTTGGTGGAGCCCTGCTTGGCCGATGCCTGGTGCAGCTGCCACTGACCCACCTAGAGCTCCTCGTAGAAGGCCAGCCTGGTCTTGGTGGAGCCCTGCTTGGCCGATGCCTGGTGCAGCTGCCACTGACCCACCTAGAGCTCCTCGTAGAAGGCCAGCCTGGTCTTGGTGGAGCCCTGCTTGGCCGATGCCTGGTGCAGCTGCCACTGACCCACCTAGAGCTCCTCGTAGAAGGCCAGCCTGGTCTTGGTGGAGCCCTGCTTGGCCGATGCCTGGTGCAGCTGCCACTGACCCACCTAGAGCTCCTCGTAGAAGGCCAGCCTGGTCTTGGTGGAGCCCTGCTTGGCCGATGCCTGGTGCAGCTGCCACTGACCCACCTAGAGCTCCTCGTAGAAGGCCAGCCTGGTCTTGGTGGAGCCCTGCTTGGCCGATGCCTGGTGCAGCTGCCACTGACCCACCTAGAGCTCCTCGTAGAAGGCCAGCCTGGTCTTGGTGGAGCCCTGCTTGGCCGATGCCTGGTGCAGCTGCCACTGACCCACCTAGAGCTCCTCGTAGAAGGCCAGCCTGGTCTTGGTGGAGCCCTGCTTGGCCGATGCCTGGTGCAGCTGCCACTGACCCACCTAGAGCTCCTCGTAGAAGGCCAGCCTGGTCTTGGTGGAGCCCTGCTTGGCCGATGCCTGGTGCAGCTGCCACTGACCCACCTAGAGCTCCTCGTAGAAGGCCAGCCTGGTCTTGGTGGAGCCCTGCTTGGCCGATGCCTGGTGCAGCTGCCACTGACCCACCTAGAGCTCCTCGTAGAAGGCCAGCCTGGTCTTGGTGGAGCCCTGCTTGGCCGATGCCTGGTGCAGCTGCCACTGACCCACCTAGAGCTCCTCGTAGAAGGCCAGCCTGGTCTTGGTGGAGCCCTGCTTGGCCGATGCCTGGTGCAGCTGCCACTGACCCACCTAGAGCTCCTCGTAGAAGGCCAGCCTGGTCTTGGTGGAGCCCTGCTTGGCCGATGCCTGGTGCAGCTGCCACTGACCCACCTAGAGCTCCTCGTAGAAGGCCAGCCTGGTCTTGGTGGAGCCCTGCTTGGCCGATGCCTGGTGCAGCTGCCACTGACCCACCTAGAGCTCCTCGTAGAAGGCCAGCCTGGTCTTGGTGGAGCCCTGCTTGGCCGATGCCTGGTGCAGCTGCCACTGACCCACCTAGAGCTCCTCGTAGAAGGCCAGCCTGGTCTTGGTGGAGCCCTGCTTGGCCGATGCCTGGTGCAGCTGCCACTGACCCACCTAGAGCTCCTCGTAGAAGGCCAGCCTGGTCTTGGTGGAGCCCTGCTTGGCCGATGCCTGGTGCAGCTGCCACTGACCCACCTAGAGCTCCTCGTAGAAGGCCAGCCTGGTCTTGGTGGAGCCCTGCTTGGCCGATGCCTGGTGCAGCTGCCACTGACCCACCCTAGAGCTCCTCGTAGAAGGCCAGCCTGGTCTTGGTGGAGCCCTGCTTGGCCGATGCCTGGTGCAGCTGCCACTGACCCACCTAGAGCTCCTCGTAGAAGGCCAGCCTGGTCTTGGTGGAGCCCTGCTTGGCCGATGCCTGGTGCAGCTGCCACTGACCCACCTAGAGCTCCTCGTAGAAGGCCAGCCTGGTCTTGGTGGAGCCCTGCTTGGCCGATGCCTGGTGCAGCTGCCACTGACCCACCTAGAGCTCCTCGTAGAAGGCCAGCCTGGTCTTGGTGGAGCCCTGCTTGGCCGATGCCTGGTGCAGCTGCCACTGACCCACCTAGAGCTCCTCGTAGAAGGCCAGCCTGGTCTTGGTGGAGCCCTGCTTGGCCGATGCCTGGTGCAGCTGCCACTGACCCACCTAGAGCTCCTCGTAGAAGGCCAGCCTGGTCTTGGTGGAGCCCTGCTTGGCCGATGCCTGGTGCAGCTGCCACTGACCCACCTAGAGCTCCTCGTAGAAGGCCAGCCTGGTCTTGGTGGAGCCCTGCTTGGCCGATGCCTGGTGCAGCTGCCACTGACCCACCTAGAGCTCCTCGTAGAAGGCCAGCCTGGTCTTGGTGGAGCCCTGCTTGGCCGATGCCTGGTGCAGCTGCCACTGACCCACCTAGAGCTCCTCGTAGAAGGCCAGCCTGGTCTTGGTGGAGCCCTGCTTGGCCGATGCCTGGTGCAGCTGCCACTGACCCACCTAGAGCTCCTCGTAGAAGGCCAGCCTGGTCTTGGTGGAGCCCTGCTTGGCCGATGCCTGGTGCAGCTGCCACTGACCCACCTAGAGCTCCTCGTAGAAGGCCAGCCTGGTCTTGGTGGAGCCCTGCTTGGCCGATGCCTGGTGCAGCTGCCACTGACCCACCTAGAGCTCCTCGTAGAAGGCCAGCCTGGTCTTGGTGGAGCCCTGCTTGGCCGATGCCTGGTGCAGCTGCCACTGACCCACCTAGAGCTCCTCGTAGAAGGCCAGCCTGGTCTTGGTGGAGCCCTGCTTGGCCGATGCCTGGTGCAGCTGCCACTGACCCACCTAGAGCTCCTCGTAGAAGGCCAGCCTGGTCTTGGTGGAGCCCTGCTTGGCCGATGCCTGGTGCAGCTGCCACTGACCCACCTAGAGCTCCTCGTAGAAGGCCAGCCTGGTCTTGGTGGAGCCCTGCTTGGCCGATGCCTGGTGCAGCTGCCACTGACCCACCTAGAGCTCCTCGTAGAAGGCCAGCCTGGTCTTGGTGGAGCCCTGCTTGGCCGATGCCTGGTGCAGCTGCCACTGACCCACCTAGAGCTCCTCGTAGAAGGCCAGCCTGGTCTTGGTGGAGCCCTGCTTGGCCGATGCCTGGTGCAGCTGCCACTGACCCACCTAGAGCTCCTCGTAGAAGGCCAGCCTGGTCTTGGTGGAGCCCTGCTTGGCCGATGCCTGGTGCAGCTGCCACTGACCCACCTAGAGCTCCTCGTAGAAGGCCAGCCTGGTCTTGGTGGAGCCCTGCTTGGCCGATGCCTGGTGCAGCTGCCACTGACCCACCTAGAGCTCCTCGTAGAAGGCCAGCCTGGTCTTGGTGGAGCCCTGCTTGGCCGATGCCTGGTGCAGCTGCCACTGACCCACCTAGAGCTCCTCGTAGAAGGCCAGCCTGGTCTTGGTGGAGCCCTGCTTGAGCCGGCGCAGCGTGGAGTACTTGTCGTCGCCGGCGCGCGCCTGCAGCTCGTGCAGCCGGTCCAGCGTGGCCGTGGACTGGTCCACGCGCAGCACGGAGAACTCGCAGCGCAGCTCGTCCAGCTGCTGCTGCAGGTGCTTCGACTTGGCTAGGTATTCCACTCTGTTCACAAAAAAAAAATACTTTTATTTAGTAGGTAGGTAAGTAAGTAACCGGTCGTTGTGGAAATCCTTGGGGGAGGCCTTTGTCCAGCAGTGGACGTCTTTCGGCTGAGAGAGAAGAAGTAAGTAACAATTTATTGCACCATGAATCAGTTATTGATCTTTATTTTAAGTAGGAAGACCAACAGCCATTTATACAACAATAGGTTTTGCACTAAGAACTTAGCCGATTACATTATAAGTTACGGTAAGTTACTTCTTCTTGTCTTATAATGTAGCTTTTCGTGCCTTAACCTTTGCAAAGTCAAGCTCCCCTTTCCAAAGCAAGAGCAAAACGAGGATACCCTTTCGGCTTTTCACCAAATCACAAATCACTCAGGGATTTAGATGGGGGGGGAGTTGATCGTTGGGGATCATCGTGGTGTAGGGATTGGTTCACTAGGCTCTTCGTCACCGAGCACTAGCTATCCAGGTATGCCGGATATTGACTGATTATCATTTGGGAAGCCACCGCCCTACCTGCTATTTAGATGACATCATATTAACTTCATAAATCTATTCCCACCAAATTAGAACCGACTAAAACACCAGGTCGAGCACCGCACACAAGGTGCTTGCACCTTTAATTTATCCATATACTCACCTCTCCTTCTCAATCTCCAGCGACAGCCTGTGGATGTGAGGGTCGGAGTCGTCGGGCACCAGCTGGTAGCAGTTGAGGTCGGAGTCCCCGCCGGGCGCTCCGCTGCCCGCACTCGAGATGCTCGCACCTCTAGTGTATCTACATACGCACCTCTCCTTCTCGATCTCCAGCGACAGCCTGTGGATGTGAGGGTCGGAGTCGTCGGGCACCAGCTGGTAGCAGTTGAGGTCGGAGTCCCCGCCGGGCGCTCCGCTGCCCGCACTCGAGATGCTCGCACCTCTAGTGTATCTACATACGCACCTCTCCTTCTCGATCTCCAGCGACAGCCTGTGGATGTGAGGGTCGGAGTCGTCGGGCACCAGCTGGTAGCAGTTGAGGTCGGAGTCCCCGCCGGGCGCTCCGCTGCCCGCACTCGAGATGCTCGCACCTCTAGTGTATCTACATACGCACCTCTCCTTCTCGATCTCCAGCGACAGCCTGTGGATGTGAGGGTCGGAGTCGTCGGGCACCAGCTGGTAGCAGTTGAGGTCGGAGTCCCCGCCGGGCGCTCCGCTGCCCGCACTCGAGATGCTCGCACCTCTAGTGTATCTACATACGCACCTCTCCTTCTCGATCTCCAGCGACAGCCTGTGGATGTGAGGGTCGGAGTCGTCGGGCACCAGCTGGTAGCAGTTGAGGTCGGAGTCCCCGCCGGGCGCTCCGCTGCCCGCACTCGAGATGCTCGCACCTCTAGTGTATCTACATACGCACCTCTCCTTCTCGATCTCCAGCGACAGCCTGTGGATGTGAGGGTCGGAGTCGTCGGGCACCAGCTGGTAGCAGTTGAGGTCGGAGTCCCCGCCGGGCGCTCCGCTGCCCGCACTCGAGATGCTCGCACCTCTAGTGTATCTACATACGCACCTCTCCTTCTCGATCTCCAGCGACAGCCTGTGGATGTGAGGGTCGGAGTCGTCGGGCACCAGCTGGTAGCAGTTGAGGTCGGAGTCCCCGCCGGGCGCTCCGCTGCCCGCACTCGAGATGCTCGCACCTCTAGTGTATCTACATACGCACCTCTCCTTCTCGATCTCCAGCGACAGCCTGTGGATGTGAGGGTCGGAGTCGTCGGGCACCAGCTGGTAGCAGTTGAGGTCGGAGTCCCCGCCGGGCGCTCCGCTGCCCGCACTCGAGATGCTCGCACCTCTAGTGTATCTACATACGCACCTCTCCTTCTCGATCTCCAGCGACAGCCTGTGGATGTGAGGGTCGGAGTCGTCGGGCACCAGCTGGTAGCAGTTGAGGTCGGAGTCCCCGCCGGGCGCTCCGCTGCCCGCACTCGAGATGCTCGCACCTCTAGTGTATCTACATACGCACCTCTCCTTCTCGATCTCCAGCGACAGCCTGTGGATGTGAGGGTCGGAGTCGTCGGGCACCAGCTGGTAGCAGTTGAGGTCGGAGTCCCCGCCGGGCGCTCCGCTGCCCGCACTCGAGATGCTCGCACCTCTAGTGTATCTACATACGCACCTCTCCTTCTCGATCTCCAGCGACAGCCTGTGGATGTGAGGGTCGGAGTCGTCGGGCACCAGCTGGTAGCAGTTGAGGTCGGAGTCCCCGCCGGGCGCTCCGCTGCCCGCACTCGAGATGCTCGCACCTCTAGTGTATCTACATACGCACCTCTCCTTCTCGATCTCCAGCGACAGCCTGTGGATGTGAGGGTCGGAGTCGTCGGGCACCAGCTGGTAGCAGTTGAGGTCGGAGTCCCCGCCGGGCGCTCCGCTGCCCGCACTCGAGATGCTCGCACCTCTAGTGTATCTACATACGCACCTCTCCTTCTCGATCTCCAGCGACAGCCTGTGGATGTGAGGGTCGGAGTCGTCGGGCACCAGCTGGTAGCAGTTGAGGTCGGAGTCCCCGCCGGGCGCTCCGCTGCCCGCACTCGAGATGCTCGCACCTCTAGTGTATCTACATACGCACCTCTCCTTCTCGATCTCCAGCGACAGCCTGTGGATGTGAGGGTCGGAGTCGTCGGGCACCAGCTGGTAGCAGTTGAGGTCGGAGTCCCCGCCGGGCGCTCCGCTGCCCGCACTCGAGATGCTCGCACCTCTAGTGTATCTACATACGCACCTCTCCTTCTCGATCTCCAGCGACAGCCTGTGGATGTGAGGGTCGGAGTCGTCGGGCACCAGCTGGTAGCAGTTGAGGTCGGAGTCCCCGCCGGGCGCTCCGCTGCCCGCACTCGAGATGCTCGCACCTCTAGTGTATCTACATACGCACCTCTCCTTCTCGATCTCCAGCGACAGCCTGTGGATGTGAGGGTCGGAGTCGTCGGGCACCAGCTGGTAGCAGTTGAGGTCGGAGTCCCCGCCGGGCGCTCCGCTGCCCGCACTCGAGATGCTCGCACCTCTAGTGTATCTACATACGCACCTCTCCTTCTCGATCTCCAGCGACAGCCTGTGGATGTGAGGGTCGGAGTCGTCGGGCACCAGCTGGTAGCAGTTGAGGTCGGAGTCCCCGCCGGGCGCTCCGCTGCCCGCACTCGAGATGCTCGCACCTCTAGTGTATCTACATACGCACCTCTCCTTCTCGATCTCCAGCGACAGCCTGTGGATGTGAGGGTCGGAGTCGTCGGGCACCAGCTGGTAGCAGTTGAGGTCGGAGTCCCCGCCGGGCGCTCCGCTGCCCGCACTCGAGATGCTCGCACCTCTAGTGTATCTACATACGCACCTCTCCTTCTCGATCTCCAGCGACAGCCTGTGGATGTGAGGGTCGGAGTCGTCGGGCACCAGCTGGTAGCAGTTGAGGTCGGAGTCCCCGCCGGGCGCTCCGCTGCCCGCACTCGAGATGCTCGCACCTCTAGTGTATCTACATACGCACCTCTCCTTCTCGATCTCCAGCGACAGCCTGTGGATGTGAGGGTCGGAGTCGTCGGGCACCAGCTGGTAGCAGTTGAGGTCGGAGTCCCCGCCGGGCGCTCCGCTGCCCGCACTCGAGATGCTCGCACCTCTAGTGTATCTACATACGCACCTCTCCTTCTCGATCTCCAGCGACAGCCTGTGGATGTGAGGGTCGGAGTCGTCGGGCACCAGCTGGTAGCAGTTGAGGTCGGAGTCCCCGCCGGGCGCTCCACCGTTGACCAGCACTTCGCCCCCGAGCTCGGCCGGCAGGGAACACGTCGACGGGAACATGCTGGACGGGACTGTTGTTGACTGGAAAGGATAATATACCGTGTTATTGGTAATGTTCAACTTTCGTTTTATATTCTGCTTTAATCTGTGAGGACCTTTAAGTGGCTCCTTTGCTAACTATTCTATTTATACGTTTAAGATTTAAATCATGTGGGTCTTTCTATAAAATAATAAAATATACAGCGTTATTCATAAACATT
The DNA here is from genome assembly GCA_018467065.1 of Ephestia elutella. Lineage (NCBI taxonomy): Eukaryota > Metazoa > Arthropoda > Insecta > Lepidoptera > Pyralidae > Ephestia > Ephestia elutella. Next base: position 3,192,112 of record CM031579.1, read on the forward strand.
TGGGAATCCAACAGGAAATCTAACCTAACTAATTTTATAAATGCGAAAGTAATTTGGTTTCCATGTTCACGCTTGATCTACTGAACCAATCTTTCTTAAATTTTGCATACACATATTTAGAAGTACTGAGAAGGACATAGGGTACGTTTCGTCTCGAGAAAAAGTATAATCCCGAGCTAGTAGGATATAGATCTGAGTGTGTACCGCAGCGCCGGAGTGTGAGCCGGCCAGACACCGCAGCAGCTTGTCCTTGGCGTGTCGCTCGGCCTGCTCCACCAGCTAGTAGGATATAGATCTGAGTGTGTACCGCAGCGCCGGAGTGTGAGCCGGCCAGACATCGCAGCAGCTTGTCCTTGGCGTGTCGCTCGGCCTGCTCCACCAGCTAGTAGGATATAGATCTGAGTGTGTACCGCAGCGCCGGAGTGTGAGCCGGCCAGACACCGCAGCAGCTTGTCCTTGGCGTGTCGCTCGGCCTGCTCCACCAGCTAGTAGGATATAGATCTGAGTGTGTACCGCAGCGCCGGAGTGTGAGCCGGCCAGACATCGCAGCAGCTTGTCCTTGGCGTGTCGCTCGGCCTGCTCCACCAGCTAGTAGGATATAGATCTGAGTGTGTACCGCAGCGCCGGAGTGTGAGCCGGCCAGACATCGCAGCAGCTTGTCCTTGGCGTGTCGCTCGGCCTGCTCCACCAGCTAGTAGGATATAGATCTGAGTGTGTACCGCAGCGCCGGAGTGTGAGCCGGCCAGACATCGCAGCAGCTTGTCCTTGGCGTGTCGCTCGGCCTGCTCCACCAGCTAGTAGGATATAGATCTGAGTGTGTACCGCAGCGCCGGAGTGTGAGCCGGCCAGACATCGCAGCAGCTTGTCCTTGGCGTGTCGCTCGGCCTGCTCCACCAGCTAGTAGGATATAGATCTGAGTGTGTACCGCAGCGCCGGAGTGTGAGCCGGCCAGACATCGCAGCAGCTTGTCCTTGGCGTGTCGCTCGGCCTGCTCCACCAGCTAGTAGGATATAGATCTGAGTGTGTACCGCAGCGCCGGAGTGTGAGCCGGCCAGACATCGCAGCAGCTTGTCCTTGGCGTGTCGCTCGGCCTGCTCCACCAGCTAGTAGGATATAGATCTGAGTGTGTACCGCAGCGCCGGAGTGTGAGCCGGCCAGACACCGCAGCAGCTTGTCCTTGGCGTGTCGCTCGGCCTGCTCCACCAGCTAGTAGGATATAGATCTGAGTGTGTACCGCAGCGCCGGAGTGTGAGCCGGCCAGACATCGCAGCAGCTTGTCCTTGGCGTGTCGCTCGGCCTGCTCCACCAGCTAGTAGGATATAGATCTGAGTGTGTACCGCAGCGCCGGAGTGTGAGCCGGCCAGACACCGCAGCAGCTTGTCCTTGGCGTGTCGCTCGGCCTGCTCCACCAGCTAGTAGGATATAGATCTGAGTGTGTACCGCAGCGCCGGAGTGTGAGCCGGCCAGACATCGCAGCAGCTTGTCCTTGGCGTGTCGCTCGGCCTGCTCCACCAGCTAGTAGGATATAGATCTGAGTGTGTACCGCAGCGCCGGAGTGTGAGCCGGCCAGACATCGCAGCAGCTTGTCCTTGGCGTGTCGCTCGGCCTGCTCCACCAGCTAGTAGGATATAGATCTGAGTGTGTACCGCAGCGCCGGAGTGTGAGCCGGCCAGACACCGCAGCAGCTTGTCCTTGGCGTGTCGCTCGGCCTGCTCCACCAGCTAGTAGGATATAGATCTGAGTGTGTACCGCAGCGCCGGAGTGTGAGCCGGCCAGACATCGCAGCAGCTTGTCCTTGGCGTGTCGCTCGGCCTGCTCCACCAGCTAGTAGGATATAGATCTGAGTGTGTACCGCAGCGCCGGAGTGTGAGCCGGCCAGACATCGCAGCAGCTTGTCCTTGGCGTGTCGCTCGGCCTGCTCCACCAGCTAGTAGGATATAGATCTGAGTGTGTACCGCAGCGCCGGAGTGTGAGCCGGCCAGACACCGCAGCAGCTTGTCCTTGGCGTGTCGCTCGGCCTGCTCCACCAGCTAGTAGGATATAGATCTGAGTGTGTACCGCAGCGCCGGAGTGTGAGCCGGCCAGACATCGCAGCAGCTTGTCCTTGGCGTGTCGCTCGGCCTGCTCCACCAGCTAGTAGGATATAGATCTGAGTGTGTACCGCAGCGCCGGAGTGTGAGCCGGCCAGACATCGCAGCAGCTTGTCCTTGGCGTGTCGCTCGGCCTGCTCCACCAGCTAGTAGGATATAGATCTGAGTGTGTACCGCAGCGCCGGAGTGTGAGCCGGCCAGACATCGCAGCAGCTTGTCCTTGGCGTGTCGCTCGGCCTGCTCCACCAGCTAGTAGGATATAGATCTGAGTGTGTACCGCAGCGCCGGAGTGTGAGCCGGCCAGACATCGCAGCAGCTTGTCCTTGGCGTGTCGCTCGGCCTGCTCCACCAGCTAGTAGGATATAGATCTGAGTGTGTACCGCAGCGCCGGAGTGTGAGCCGGCCAGACATCGCAGCAGCTTGTCCTTGGCGTGTCGCTCGGCCTGCTCCACCAGCTAGTAGGATATAGATCTGAGTGTGTACCGCAGCGCCGGAGTGTGAGCCGGCCAGACATCGCAGCAGCTTGTCCTTGGCGTGTCGCTCGGCCTGCTCCACCAGCTAGTAGGATATAGATCTGAGTGTGTACCGCAGCGCCGGAGTGTGAGCCGGCCAGACACCGCAGCAGCTTGTCCTTGGCGTGTCGCTCGGCCTGCTCCACCAGCTAGTAGGATATAGATCTGAGTGTGTACCGCAGCGCCGGAGTGTGAGCCGGCCAGACATCGCAGCAGCTTGTCCTTGGCGTGTCGCTCGGCCTGCTCCACCAGCTAGTAGGATATAGATCTGAGTGTGTACCGCAGCGCCGGAGTGTGAGCCGGCCAGACACCGCAGCAGCTTGTCCTTGGCGTGTCGCTCGGCCTGCTCCACCAGCTAGTAGGATATAGATCTGAGTGTGTACCGCAGCGCCGGAGTGTGAGCCGGCCAGACACCGCAGCAGCTTGTCCTTGGCGTGTCGCTCGGCCTGCTCCACCAGCTAGTAGGATATAGATCTGAGTGTGTACCGCAGCGCCGGAGTGTGAGCCGGCCAGACATCGCAGCAGCTTGTCCTTGGCGTGTCGCTCGGCCTGCTCCACCAGCTAGTAGGATATAGATCTGAGTGTGTACCGCAGCGCCGGAGTGTGAGCCGGCCAGACACCGCAGCAGCTTGTCCTTGGCGTGTCGCTCGGCCTGCTCCACCAGCTAGTAGGATATAGATCTGAGTGTGTACCGCAGCGCCGGAGTGTGAGCCGGCCAGACACCGCAGCAGCTTGTCCTTGGCGTGTCGCTCGGCCTGCTCCACCAGCTAGTAGGATATAGATCTGAGTGTGTACCGCAGCGCCGGAGTGTGAGCCGGCCAGACACCGCAGCAGCTTGTCCTTGGCGTGTCGCTCGGCCTGCTCCACCAGCTAGTAGGATATAGATCTGAGTGTGTACCGCAGCGCCGGAGTGTGAGCCGGCCAGACATCGCAGCAGCTTGTCCTTGGCGTGTCGCTCGGCCTGCTCCACCAGCTAGTAGGATATAGATCTGAGTGTGTACCGCAGCGCCGGAGTGTGAGCCGGCCAGACACCGCAGCAGCTTGTCCTTGGCGTGTCGCTCGGCCTGCTCCACCAGCTAGTAGGATATAGATCTGAGTGTGTACCGCAGCGCCGGAGTGTGAGCCGGCCAGACATCGCAGCAGCTTGTCCTTGGCGTGTCGCTCGGCCTGCTCCACCAGCTAGTAGGATATAGATCTGAGTGTGTACCGCAGCGCCGGAGTGTGAGCCGGCCAGACACCGCAGCAGCTTGTCCTTGGCGTGTCGCTCGGCCTGCTCCACCAGCTAGTAGGATATAGATCTGAGTGTGTACCGCAGCGCCGGAGTGTGAGCCGGCCAGACACCGCAGCAGCTTGTCCTTGGCGTGTCGCTCGGCCTGCTCCACCAGCTAGTAGGATATAGATCTGAGTGTGTACCGCAGCGCCGGAGTGTGAGCCGGCCAGACACCGCAGCAGCTTGTCCTTGGCGTGTCGCTCGGCCTGCTCCACCAGCTAGTAGGATATAGATCTGAGTGTGTACCGCAGCGCCGGAGTGTGAGCCGGCCAGACATCGCAGCAGCTTGTCCTTGGCGTGTCGCTCGGCCTGCTCCACCAGCTAGTAGGATATAGATCTGAGTGTGTACCGCAGCGCCGGAGTGTGAGCCGGCCAGACACCGCAGCAGCTTGTCCTTGGCGTGTCGCTCGGCCTGCTCCACCAGCTAGTAGGATATAGATCTGAGTGTGTACCGCAGCGCCGGAGTGTGAGCCGGCCAGACATCGCAGCAGCTTGTCCTTGGCGTGTCGCTCGGCCTGCTCCACCAGCTAGTAGGATATAGATCTGAGTGTGTACCGCAGCGCCGGAGTGTGAGCCGGCCAGACACCGCAGCAGCTTGTCCTTGGCGTGTCGCTCGGCCTGCTCCACCAGCTAGTAGGATATAGATCTGAGTGTGTACCGCAGCGCCGGAGTGTGAGCCGGCCAGACATCGCAGCAGCTTGTCCTTGGCGTGTCGCTCGGCCTGCTCCACCAGCTAGTAGGATATAGATCTGAGTGTGTACCGCAGCGCCGGAGTGTGAGCCGGCCAGACACCGCAGCAGCTTGTCCTTGGCGTGTCGCTCGGCCTGCTCCACCAGCTAGTAGGATATAGATCTGAGTGTGTACCGCAGCGCCGGAGTGTGAGCCGGCCAGACATCGCAGCAGCTTGTCCTTGGCGTGTCGCTCGGCCTGCTCCACCAGCTAGTAGGATATAGATCTGAGTGTGTACCGCAGCGCCGGAGTGTGAGCCGGCCAGACACCGCAGCAGCTTGTCCTTGGCGTGTCGCTCGGCCTGCTCCACCAGCTAGTAGGATATAGATCTGAGTGTGTACCGCAGCGCCGGAGTGTGAGCCGGCCAGACACCGCAGCAGCTTGTCCTTGGCGTGTCGCTCGGCCTGCTCCACCAGCTAGTAGGATATAGATCTGAGTGTGTACCGCAGCGCCGGAGTGTGAGCCGGCCAGACACCGCAGCAGCTTGTCCTTGGCGTGTCGCTCGGCCTGCTCCACCAGCTAGTAGGATATAGATCTGAGTGTGTACCGCAGCGCCGGAGTGTGAGCCGGCCAGACATCGCAGCAGCTTGTCCTTGGCGTGTCGCTCGGCCTGCTCCACCAGCTAGTAGGATATAGATCTGAGTGTGTACCGCAGCGCCGGAGTGTGAGCCGGCCAGACACCGCAGCAGCTTGTCCTTGGCGTGTCGCTCGGCCTGCTCCACCAGCTAGTAGGATATAGATCTGAGTGTGTACCGCAGCGCCGGAGTGTGAGCCGGCCAGACATCGCAGCAGCTTGTCCTTGGCGTGTCGCTCGGCCTGCTCCACCAGCTAGTAGGATATAGATCTGAGTGTGTACCGCAGCGCCGGAGTGTGAGCCGGCCAGACACCGCAGCAGCTTGTCCTTGGCGTGTCGCTCGGCCTGCTCCACCAGCTAGTAGGATATAGATCTGAGTGTGTACCGCAGCGCCGGAGTGTGAGCCGGCCAGACACCGCAGCAGCTTGTCCTTGGCGTGTCGCTCGGCCTGCTCCACCAGCTAGTAGGATATAGATCTGAGTGTGTACCGCAGCGCCGGAGTGTGAGCCGGCCAGACACCGCAGCAGCTTGTCCTTGGCGTGTCGCTCGGCCTGCTCCACCAGCTAGTAGGATATAGATCTGAGTGTGTACCGCAGCGCCGGAGTGTGAGCCGGCCAGACATCGCAGCAGCTTGTCCTTGGCGTGTCGCTCGGCCTGCTCCACCAGCTAGTAGGATATAGATCTGAGTGTGTACCGCAGCGCCGGAGTGTGAGCCGGCCAGACACCGCAGCAGCTTGTCCTTGGCGTGTCGCTCGGCCTGCTCCACCAGCTAGTAGGATATAGATCTGAGTGTGTACCGCAGCGCCGGAGTGTGAGCCGGCCAGACATCGCAGCAGCTTGTCCTTGGCGTGTCGCTCGGCCTGCTCCACCAGCTAGTAGGATATAGATCTGAGTGTGTACCGCAGCGCCGGAGTGTGAGCCGGCCAGACACCGCAGCAGCTTGTCCTTGGCGTGTCGCTCGGCCTGCTCCACCAGCTAGTAGGATATAGATCTGAGTGTGTACCGCAGCGCCGGAGTGTGAGCCGGCCAGACATCGCAGCAGCTTGTCCTTGGCGTGTCGCTCGGCCTGCTCCACCAGCTAGTAGGATATAGATCTGAGTGTGTACCGCAGCGCCGGAGTGTGAGCCGGCCAGACACCGCAGCAGCTTGTCCTTGGCGTGTCGCTCGGCCTGCTCCACCAGCTAGTAGGATATAGATCTGAGTGTGTACCGCAGCGCCGGAGTGTGAGCCGGCCAGACATCGCAGCAGCTTGTCCTTGGCGTGTCGCTCGGCCTGCTCCACCAGCTAGTAGGATATAGATCTGAGTGTGTACCGCAGCGCCGGAGTGTGAGCCGGCCAGACATCGCAGCAGCTTGTCCTTGGCGTGTCGCTCGGCCTGCTCCACCAGCTAGTAGGATATAGATCTGAGTGTGTACCGCAGCGCCGGAGTGTGAGCCGGCCAGACATCGCAGCAGCTTGTCCTTGGCGTGTCGCTCGGCCTGCTCCACCAGCTAGTAGGATATAGATCTGAGTGTGTACCGCAGCGCCGGAGTGTGAGCCGGCCAGACACCGCAGCAGCTTGTCCTTGGCGTGTCGCTCGGCCTGCTCCACCAGCTAGTAGGATATAGATCTGAGTGTGTACCGCAGCGCCGGAGTGTGAGCCGGCCAGACATCGCAGCAGCTTGTCCTTGGCGTGTCGCTCGGCCTGCTCCACCAGCTAGTAGGATATAGATCTGAGTGTGTACCGCAGCGCCGGAGTGTGAGCCGGCCAGACACCGCAGCAGCTTGTCCTTGGCGTGTCGCTCGGCCTGCTCCACCAGCTAGTAGGATATAGATCTGAGTGTGTACCGCAGCGCCGGAGTGTGAGCCGGCCAGACATCGCAGCAGCTTGTCCTTGGCGTGTCGCTCGGCCTGCTCCACCAGCTAGTAGGATATAGATCTGAGTGTGTACCGCAGCGCCGGAGTGTGAGCCGGCCAGACATCGCAGCAGCTTGTCCTTGGCGTGTCGCTCGGCCTGCTCCACCAGCTAGTAGGATATAGATCTGAGTGTGTACCGCAGCGCCGGAGTGTGAGCCGGCCAGACATCGCAGCAGCTTGTCCTTGGCGTGTCGCTCGGCCTGCTCCACCAGCTAGTAGGATATAGATCTGAGTGTGTACCGCAGCGCCGGAGTGTGAGCCGGCCAGACACCGCAGCAGCTTGTCCTTGGCGTGTCGCTCGGCCTGGCGCGCGGCGAGCAGTTCTGATCGCAGTCGCTCGGCCTCGGCCGCTCGCTTCTCCGACTCCTCCACGAGTCGCGCCGTTAGGAACTCCGCCTCGCGAGTCTTGCGCTCCAAGTGCACCTGGCAGCAGAGATAGAGATACCAGACATAGACAGGAGTCGTGGGACTCGGAGGCCATGCTTTTTATACATGTCTGTAAGTAGTAGTGTGTCTGTAGTATTGCATTTGCGATAAGCCGCCTTTGCGCTCATTTTTGTATATACTTTTGTCTCTACTTTGTATGTTCTTTCTGTAAATGGTGCAATAAAGTGTTGATCTATCTATCTATCTAAGTTATTATTTTTGTGTGCTTGCTGTGTTCACATCAAGAAAATTTGACACTTTCAATGAATATTGTTATGTTTTTTAAGTATGTGTGCTACGATGTCACATGAGTTTTGTGGACCAAATAAAAAAAAGAGTTGAGTTTGCTCTTAACCACAATCACAGAATAAGTAATAGTACTAACGTACGTAACGACCACTCACCACCCCGCACTTCATTGTAGACATCACTGGCACTTGAAAGAGGGCTGGCGCGTTATCGACGCACTTTTTTCGCCATTTTGATTGATAACCACGACTCGCAAGCAGTCCTACTAAATTTCACGCATGCATTGGCTTGTGTACAAATATAATTTGCCTATGTAATAATAAATTTGCGAGCGTTGTAGGGAGTTTCCGGAAGAGTCAGGTTGTATGTTGCTCAGTTGGATAATGAACAAAGGACCGGACGTTAAGCACAGTGGCGCCCAAAATAGGACCCAGAAGCACAGAATTAATATAAGTTCTACGTATAGAAAGGAAACTCCCTGACCCTCCTGCAATATGGCAACCCCCGCACTTCTCCCCCGTTCTTTTGCGGATTGGAACACTATGTCTATGAAAACGCACACATTGACGTGTTACTGACGTGTTCACGGACGTACAGTTTCATTTGTAGTAGTAGTAGGTATATGTGACGTCCCGTTTCTATGAAGCGCCCGAAGTGCCAGAAATTAAAGGACCAAGGTCGCGTATCGTGTTCTCTTACCTTCTCCTCCTCAGTCTTGATGGCCGTGAGTCGCAGCCTCGCGTTCTCCCTCTCAGCGTCGGTGGCCTTCTGCGCCAGAAGCGACGCCTCTTCTTCCGCCATACGGCCCTTCTCCGCTAGAAGTTCCGCCGTTTCTTCCGAACGCCGCTGGTGTATTAAGTATTTGTTTGTATTATAATAACTTATGAACGCTTACGCTCTATACTTGAGCGAGAATATCACAGTTTTTCGTTTACGTAATATGGGTATCGATTCCTAGGTTTCCTAGGAATCGATACCTATATACCCTAGGGGTGCTGATTCACGAATCGAATGAATATTTTTCATACTATAATCGATTTTGAAAGTTTACCATCTATTATTCGTTAACGTGTAAAGATTCATCATATTTGCTACCTACTTATATATTTTTTATGTATTCACCCACCACCATTTTCCTGTTCGAGGAGGTAATATTTTTCAAGACCTATCAAATGACGGTATAATCGAGAGAGAAAAAAAACATCCACATTTTAGGTGTAGGGGAGGCACCCTAAAAATATTTTTTCGTGGTTGTTAACAAAATTGCAGTTTTCTAGTAGTAAATAGTCTCTGAGCCTAGGACAGACGGACTATAAGGGTTCCTTGTTAACTTCGGAACCCTAAAAAACAATCAAACGTGATAAATAGTGGCTGAATTCATTACAATAATTAAAAAGAAAAAATAATGGCTCACCAGAGCCTCATTGGCCAGTCGTATCTCCTCCTGGTATTGCAGCAACCTTTGTTCCATAGCAGCCCTCTCCCTCTCAGCTGCTTCGCTCAGTTTCTCTCTTGTAGCCCTCTATAATGGTCAGTCGTATAAAAAGCAATAAAATCACTCACCAGAGCCTCGTTGGCCAGTCGTATCTCCTCCTGGTACTGCAGCAACCTTTGTTCCATAGCAGCCCTCTCCCTCTCAGCTGCTTCGCTCAGTTTCTCTCTTGTAGCCCTCTATAATGGTCAGTCGTATAAAAAGCAATAAAATCACTCACCAGAGCCTCGTTGGCCAGTCGTATCTCCTCCTGGTATTGCAGCAACCTTTGTTCCATAGCAGCCCTCTCCCTCTCAGCTGCTTCGCTCAGTTTCTCTCTTGTAGCCCTCTATAATGGTCAGTCGTATAAAAAGCAATAAAATCACTCACCAGAGCCTCGTTGGCCAGTCGTATCTTCTCCTGGTACTGCAGCAACCTTTGTTCCATAGCAGCCCTCTCCCTCTCAGCTGCTTCGCTCAGTTTCTCTCTTGTAGCCCTCTATAATGGTCAGTCGTATAAAAAGCAATAAAATCACTCACCAGAGCCTCGTTGGCCAGTCGTATCTCCTCCTGGTACTGCAGCAACCTTTGTTCCATAGCAGCCCTCTCCCTCTCAGCTGCTTCGCTCAGTTTCTCTCTTGTAGCCCTCTATAATGGTCAGTCGTATAAAAAGCAATAAAATCACTCACCAGAGCCTCGTTGGCCAGTCGTATCTCCTCCTGGTATTGCAGCAACCTTTGTTCCATAGCAGCCCTCTCCCTCTCAGCTGCTTCTGCTCAGTTTCTCTCTTGTAGCCCTCTATAATGGTCAGTCGTATAAAAAGCAATAAAATCACTCACCAGAGCCTCGTTGGCCAGTCGTATCTCCTCCTGGTATTGCAGCAACCTTTGTTCCATAGCAGCCCTCTCCCTCTCAGCTGCTTCGCTCAGTTTCTCTCTTGTAGCCCTCTATAATGGTCAGTCGTATAAAAAGCAATAAAATCACTCACCAGAGCCTCGTTGGCCAGTCGTATCTCCTCCTGGTACTGCAGCAACCTTTGTTCCATAGCAGCCCTCTCCCTCTCAGCTGCTTCGCTCAGTTTCTCTCTTGTAGCCCTCTATAATGGTCAGTCGTATAAAAAGCAATAAAATCACTCACCAGAGCCTCGTTGGCCAGTCGTATCTCCTCCTGGTACTGCAGCAACCTTTGTTCCATAGCAGCCCTCTCCCTCTCAGCTGCTTCGCTCAGTTTCTCTCTTGTAGCCCTCTATAATGGTCAGTCGTATAAAAAGCAATAAAATCACTCACCAGAGCCTCGTTGGCCAGTCGTATCTCCTCCTGGTACTGCAGCAACCTTTGTTCCATAGCAGCCCTCTCCCTCTCAGCTGCTTCGCTCAGTTTCTCTCTTGTAGCCCTCTATAATGGTCAGTCGTATAAAAAGCAATAAAATCACTCACCAGAGCCTCGTTGGCCAGTCGTATCTCCTCCTGGTATTGCAATAACCTTTGATCCATAGCAGCCCTCTCCCTCTCAGCTGCTTCGCTCAGTTTCTCTCTTGTAGCCCTCTATAATGGTCAGTCGTATAAAAAGCAATAAAATCACTCACCAGAGCCTCGTTGGCCAGTCGTATCTCCTCCTGGTACTGCAGCAACCTTTGTTCCATAGCAGCCCTCTCCCTCTCAGCTGCTTCTGCTCAGTTTCTCTCTTGTAGCCCTCTATAATGGTCAGTCGTATAAAAAGCAATAAAATCACTCACCAGAGCCTCGTTGGCCAGTCGTATCTCCTCCTGGTACTGCAGCAACCTTTGTTCCATAGCAGCCCTCTCCCTCTCAGCTGCTTCGCTCAGTTTCTCTCTTGTAGCCCTCTATAATGGTCAGTCGTATAAAAAGCAATAAAATAACTCACCAGAGCCTCGTTGGCCAGTCGTATCTCCTCCTGGTATTGCAGCAACCTTTGTTCCATAGCAGCCCTCTCCCTCTCAGCTGCTTCGCTCAGTTTCTCTCTTGTAGCCCTCTATAATGGTCAGTCGTATAAAAAGCAATAAAATAACTCACCAGAGCCTCGTTGGCCAGTCGTATCTCCTCCTGGTACTGCAGCAACCTTTGTTCCATAGCAGCCCTCTCCCTCTCAGCTGCTTCGCTCAGTTTCTCTCTTGTAGCCCTCTATAATGGTCAGTCGTATAAAAAGCAATAAAATCACTCACCAGAGCCTCGTTGGCCAGTCGTATCTCCTCCTGGTATTGCAATAACCTTTGTTCCATAGCAGCCCTCTCCCTCTCAGCTGCTTCGCTCAGTTTCCCTCTTGTAGCCCTCTATAATGGTCAGTCGTATAAAAAGCAATAAAATCACTCACCAAAGCCTCGTTGGCCAGTCGTATCTCCTCCTGGTATTGCAATAACCTTTGTTCCATAGCAGCCCTCTCCCTCTCAGCTGCTTCGCTCAGTTTCCCTCTTGTAGCCCTCTATAATGGTCAGTCGTATAAAAAGCAATAAAATCACTCACCAGAGCCTCGTTGGCCAGTCGTATCTCCTCCTGGTACTGCAGCAACCTTTGTTCCATAGCAGCCCTCTCCCTCTCAGCTGCTTCGCTCAGTTTCCCTCTTGTAGCCCTCTATAATGGTCAGTCGTATAAAAAGCAATAAAATCACTCACCAGAGCCTCGTTGGCCAGTCGTATCTCCTCCTGGTACTGCAGCAACCTTTGTTCCATAGCAGCCCTCTCCCTCTCAGCTGCTTCGCTCAGTTTCTCTCTCGCCAACTTGTAGCCCTCTATAATGGTCAGTCGTATAAAAAGCAATAAAATCACTCACCAGAGCCTCGTTGGCCAGTCGTATCTCCTCCTGGTATTGCAATAACCTTTGATCCATAGCAGCCCTCTCCCTCTCAGCTGCTTCGCTCAGTTTCTCTCTTGTAGCCCTCTATAATGGTCAGTCGTATAAAAAGCAATAAAATCACTCACCAGAGCCTCGTTGGCCAGTCGTATCTCCTCCTGGTACTGCAGCAACCTTTGTTCCATAGCAGCCCTCTCCCTCTCAGCTGCTTCGCTCAGTTTCTCTCTTGTAGCCCTCTATAATGGTCAGTCGTATAAAAAGCAATAAAATCACTCACCAGAGCCTCGTTGGCCAGTCGTATCTCCTCCTGGTACTGCAGCAACCTTTGTTCCATAGCAGCCCTCTCCCTCTCAGCTGCTTCGCTCAGTTTCTCTCTTGTAGCCCTCTATAATGGTCAGTCGTATAAAAAGCAATAAAATCACTCACCAGAGCCTCGTTGGCCAGTCGTATCTCCTCCTGGTACTGCAGCAACCTTTGTTCCATAGCAGCCCTCTCCCTCTCAGCTGCTTCGCGCAGCTGTTTCTCTCTCGCTAACTTGTTCCGCTCTATTTGGCGACGCTGTTGGGACCATAGAGTTATTTATTATATTTTGAACACACTAGCAGCTTAATAAGCTGATGCGTGTAAAGTCCATTTATTCATAATAGTGATCATGTAAACAATCTTACCATGTCTTTTTATGATTTTACAACAATATAAATTCAAATAGACTTTTTAGGAAACTACTTTCGTGGTTAATAAATGTTTTACTTTAGAATGTTAATGTTTGAACTAATATTTGATTTATTTTCAACAAAACTCATCAAAAAGTACTGTGAAGATTGTTTACATAATAGAACTATTATGAATAAATGGACAATATATCTTGAAGTTTGGAGATTTTGTCTAATCTGTTCTTAAAACTGTTGACAGAAGGTACAGTGACGACATTCTAATTTAATTTGTTCCAATCTTTAACGACACGGTTTGATAGGAAATTCCTCTTCGGTTTCCACTTTGCAATACAACAATTACGGTTACACTTAGAACAATTTTACAGTAAGAACATTTTTTTTTTATTTTCCTTACAGACATAGACAGCTGAGGAAGCGGGATGTCAGATATGGTTTTTGCCTATGTTGGTGAAGGACAGGTAATATCTTCTGTAAGGTTCATTTTTGTCAAGTTTGACATTTTTGGTGTTTTGGATTTTTTTTCCTATGTCTATGATTGGGACAGATACAGAATCACGTCTTTATACCTTGCGGGGTAGACAGCAGTGGCGTAGGGTGAATAAAAATAAAAGTAAAGCCGGGTCATACCTAACTTAACTTGTAAAAAATCATGCAATAAATTACATGCCATAAATTAGTGTGTAGGTAGACAACAACCTATTTATACTAATGCCGCCATTTCTCACCTAACAGCCTACGTGACGACAAGAAACAAACAAACACTAAACAATATAATATACCACAATCAAGCTAATCACTTATCACAATTATAAATTAGGATACGAATGCGCGCGAAACGATGGCTAGGTGGGGTGACTGACCTGAATCGGCAACGCGAATAAGTTGCTCTGATTGGACGAAAACATTTGGGAGGCTATCTGAGATCGGGTTATAATCGCTGTTATATCGACGAGTGGTTGTATGTAGTAGTAATGTGTATGTGTGCGTGAATTGCATACATTTGAATTCCCAATATTATGAGCGGGTTCCCCAGCCGCGGCATGCGTCCTACGATAGTAAAATCGTGTATGTGTGCGTTTGTGCGATTTCAAATACATTGCGTATTTTGTGTCCACCATATTGAATAATATATTTTCAAAGCGCGCAATGTAATTATGTGCGCTTATTTAATCACGCGCTCATATAAAATTACCTTAATGAGAAATGCCGTCGATCCTCGGCTTATAGTAAGGCAGTGTCATATATGTATATGGGTATAGATTTTTGTGCAAGAGTAGGCCGCGGTATTAAGCTATTAAAAAAATATATATATATATTTGAATCTGCTAAGGGAAGCCGGTAGGAATCGTGTTCTAAGGAGGCTTCGCCACTGGTAGACAGAGCCTGAAATCGTGCGTTTCGAATAAGACGTAAAATTTACTAGCAGAGATAACACTAAGAGATTACTAAATAAATATTAATAGTAAGACTACCTGGATACAAAAAATACAATTACATATACAATATATATGAAAAAATATAATGAATCCTAATCCTAACTAATATTATAAATGCGAAAGTGAGTTTGTTTGTTACCTCTTCACGCTCCATCTACTGAACCAATCTTCTTGAAATTTTGCATACACATAGTAAGAAGTACTGAGAAGGACATTTCGGGAAAAAGCCCTGTTCCTGTGGGAAATTCACGCGGGAAAAGGGTAGTTTTATATATACTGATTTATTAGTGTTACCTGTTTCTCCTCCTTTGCCTGTGCCTTCATCTGTTGCACCTCCATGGTGTCAGGTTTCCGACGCCGCATGTACAGGTCGTGGTTACCGATGCACAGGTCTAGGATCTAAATAAATAATAAATAATAATAAATATATACGGACAAATCACACAGATTGAGTTAGCCCCAAAGTAAGTTCGAGACTTGTGTTATGGGATACTAACTGATAAATATACGGACAAATATACGGACAAATCACACAGATTGAGTTAGCCCCAAAGTAAGTTCGAGACTTGTGTTATGGGATACTAACTCAACGATACTATATTTTATAACAAATACATATAAAGATAAACATCCAAGACCCGGGTCAATCTGAAAAAGATCATTTTCCATCTTGACCCGACCGGGGATCGAACCCGGGACCTCCGGTGTGGCAGTCCGGCGTGATGACCGTTGGGCCACGGAGGTCGTCAACTGAACAATACTATATTTTATAACAAATACTTATACAGGGTGTTTTTTAAATCATTGGCATCCTTTCTACTGGTGAAAGTACTCATGAACATGAGCAACTTTTTGTATGGGACCGACTCAATCCGATGGAAAAAAAATCAGCTGTTCCATACATTTCGGGTGAGTAGGTATTGGAAAATAGTATGGAACAGCAGATTTTTTTTTCCATCGGATTGAGTCGGTCCCGTACAAAAAGTTGCTCATGTTCATGAGTACTTTCACCAGTAGAAAGGATGCCAATGATTTAAAAAACACCCTGTATAGATAAACATCCAAGACCCAGGTCAATCTGAAAAAGATCTTTTTCCATCTTGACCTGACCGGGGATCGAACCCGGGAACCCCTTGTTTCAGAGGCAAGATCATTACCACTGCGCCATGGAAGTCGTCTAATAAGATACTAGCCGCCCCCCGGGGCTTCGCTCCCGTGGCAATTTCGGGATAAAAAGTACCCAATATGCTATTCCCGGTAATTTTTACCCGTATACCAAATTTCATCGCAATCCGTCCAGTAGATTTTGCGTGATTGAGTATTTTTTTTTATTTTATTTACTAAGCAAACACAACAGTTAACAATCACATACAATTCCGTAACAATTTCAACATAATATAGGTACTAAACTAGATCGGCAACCAAAAACGTGAATGCATAACATGTTAAATATACTAAATGTAATTATTACTAATAACATAATTACTGTAGGCGACACCGGTAGGTCAGAACAGTAAAAACACACACGCACAGTTAAGAACTATATAATTACGAAGGATATTTACAAAAAACACAATAAAATCAATAGATAAAATATAAAACTAATTAAATGTGAAAAATTATAAATCGTCAATTTTCACGGCGCGGACGAAGAGAAAAAACAAAACACAATCGCTTCTAAAAACAAAAAACTTTTTAAATTGGCGGCAGTGCACGCAGCCAGTCTTTTACTTTTTTATATAAAAACTAATAACAAAATGCGTGCTATACTGCCTACTGAATTTAATTGGCAAATTTAATTACAAAATAATTAAATTAATCTACACCTAAATATTTACATATATCATAGCGAGCGCGTCGCTAACACTCCCCAACCCAGTGCTGGCACAGCACTCATCACCTGATGGGATAAGAGCGACGCGTGCCGCCGATCGCCACCAAGTGCCAGTCCTCGTCTTCACGTCAAAGAATTGACGCGGCCATTTGTACCTGGTTACAGTTGTGTACTCGTATGTTACATACCTTTGGTCCAGGTGTTGCGAGGACTATCAGGATCGACATAGTCCATCTCCATCTGTTGGGCTTAATCTTCTTAGTAGCGTATCCGGATGGACTTCCTTCAGCCATGTGCGCCAAATATGTACCAAACGCTCGGCGTTAAGCTAATGATTTATGGAAGTTCATAGCCTGTTTTGAATGAACAAGCAAACTGTAGTGCTACTAAGAAGATTTAAACAGAAAAGAAAATAAGAACTACTTACCATACATAAAAAAAAACTGATATTATGCCCCACCCCATTGGGAACCACCAGTGGGCATGATATGAGAAATGCCCGTAGCATGTTATTGTGGGCACCGTATGTGGTGGGAGGAACGCTTACTAACTAGTTCTCACCACATCAATGTTGTTCAACACTACTCAGAACTGGGATGTCATCTATAACTGCTATTACGTTTTAACAAAAAGCGCAGCGTGACCCAAAAGTGATGACACCAAGCCAATTGCAGTGTTGTTAAAATATTTATACATTATCTAAATACTTACTTACATTACATATTATACATATTTATTTACAAAAATCAGAAGTGTATAAACAAATGTTA
Organism: Ephestia elutella; assembly: GCA_018467065.1. Lineage (NCBI taxonomy): Eukaryota > Metazoa > Arthropoda > Insecta > Lepidoptera > Pyralidae > Ephestia > Ephestia elutella. Next base: position 3,208,848 of record CM031579.1, read on the forward strand.
TTTTGACAACCAGTCAACTTGCTAACGACGAAATATATATTTCGTCCCATTTTTCTTTTTGTTCCTTTTTAGTGTGTTAGGAACTGGCGGCGGTTGTTTCCGTGGTATAACACTCTCCAGGTGACCGTCTGAAAATGTCGTTGTTCTCTCTGATGGAGAGATGACTCTTACGTCGGCATTTCGACGATGCTTCTTACCTGGCACTCTTGCGAATGGCCGACTCACCTCATTGTTGAGCTTCCGCAGTGGGCGGCGGCGGCGTAGACGCACGCCGTCATGAGCTCTGGCGGCGACCGGCGACAGCTCAGCACTCGTAGCCACAAGCAAAGTCGCATACGATGGCGACTTCAAAATACGAGGATGCTCGCACCGCGCCGGCAGCTGTGCCTTACCGTGCAGACACCAGCCCAGGGGAGTGAGAGTAGCGGACGGCTCATTCGGTTTACCTAACCTAACTTCCATGGGATATAATAAATTATAATTATCCTGTCCTATTAACAAATCGGGCTTTACAGTTTCTGTACATAGACAATTTTTAATATCTTCTAAATATGTACAGTTATTATAATCTAAAGCTGAAAAATATTGGACAGGTAAATCTAATTTATCTACACATCTTAACTTAATACTATGCACCTTATTGTCCCTACCCGTAAGATTTACATTCGCTACGACCGTTTTATACACTTGTTCACTATTTGACCACGCACCGCGCACTTTCATAGTTTCGGCGTAGCCAGTGACCCCGGCGCGCTTCGCTAATGTTGAACTCATCAACGAAACATTTGCACCATCATCCAGAAGTGCATGTGCATCGAATGCACCGCGGTTGGTATGCAGACGAACCGGCACGACTTTCAGTAGCACTTTGCACTCACTCGCGTTTATATGCGTCACTGTTTCGATAGTGCTATTGTCGGCAGCTGGCGACGTCTCCGTCGGCGTCTGCGGACGGCTGGATGCACTCCGGTCGCGGACAAAATGCAGTAGTCTGTGATGCGCTTTACCGCATCCATCCTCATCACATACAGGCGCCGTGCATTCTTCACGTTTGTGTCGCGATACAAGACAAATGAAACAAATTCTATTCCGTTTTACATATTGCCATCTGGTCTTGCGTAGTGCCTTTTTAAATTGTTTACAATCGGTCAGTTTATGTTTTGAGGTGCAGCAATATTTACATACATTTGCGCGAGAGTCTGACTGTACGAATAAAGTGTTGTGGCTCCGAATACTATGGTGATTGTGATTAGAAGGTGCGCTGTGGGAATGTATGTTATAGATATTGGAAGTGGTGGATATTTTCAGAGCTTCTTCATGTAGAAAATCAGATAAAATAATCATTCTAGGCTTTTCTTTTCTAGTGATAATAGGGAAACTGTAATCGGACCACTTTGATAACAAAACTGTGGGGAGTTTGGATAATATTAATGAAACAATGCTCATACCTTGTAGATACTCCTCTCGTCCCACAGCTCGCACTCCTTCAATCACATTTTGCACTTTAACTGAAAAAGGCACTATTTCTCTGTGATAATCCTGCGACATCGGTGGCAACTTCTTTAGGTCTTGCACCATTCTAGAAATAATATATTCTGGATTACCAAATCTCAGTTCCAGTGTATCCATGATTTTGTTCGGCGGGCTCGCAGTACACAGAAGGGCTGAGACGGCTTCTTTTGCAGCACCTCGGAGTGACTTTCTCAAACGCCATAGGTTCTCCTGGGGGGTAAACTGGCACAGTTCAGTTGACTCATCGTAGGCCCGCTTGAATTGCAACCATTCCAATGGCTCCCCTGAATAGTCTGGTAGTTGTTTAGGGGCACACAACCTCGACAGCAATTTGTTGTTAGGTGCACTCGCGGTGGCCAGGTCCTTGACAGCACTCGCTAGCATCTGAATTGTCGCGTTGATGCCGGTGGCCTCCTCTGGTGGTGGCGACATACGTGGCTTATGAAGCTGCGACTCTAACGGCAGATGTGGTGCGGCAGGTCCTGGCGGGGAAACGTCGTGTGTGGCGGCGGCTGACGGTACATGCAGCTGATGTAACCGGCCCGAGGGGTATCCAGGTTCGTGGGCTGGCTCCATCAATTCGTGACAGCTTTGCTCCAACCACTGCTCTACGTCATGAGTGCCTTCATCTGGTGGACTGTAAAATTCATCATCTTCCAGCTGGGCTAGGTCCGCTTCCAACTGCTTATCTATCAATTCCATCTTTATCTGTGCTTTCTGTTTTGCAGCATCCAACAATAGCTGCGCCCTTCTAGCTTTAACTGACGACGTTGTACTGACCTTAGATCTAGACCTCTGTGTGATGGCACTCGTAACACTCGGCATAGCGGCAGCGGGAGATTTAAGCTTTTCGGCCATAGTTGCCGAATTATCCACATTGTGCGATATTCCTTGATCGCGAACCATTTGTTCCCGCTCACGACGTGCAGAGCTTCGTGTACCAACCATTTTCCTAAATATATGCGCTGGTTACAAACTTGAATAAATCCGGGTCGTAAGGAAACTTTGTAGGCGACACCGGTAGGTCAGAACAGTCAAAACACACACGCACAGTTAAGAACTATATAATTACGAAGGATATTTACAAAAAACACAATAAAATCAATAGATAAAATATAAAACTAATTAAATGTGAAAAATTATAAATCGTCAATTTTCACGGCGCGGACGAAGAGAAAAAACAAAACACAATCGCTTCTAAAAACAATAGTAGATTTTACAACAAGTGCACAAAACGAATCATTTTTATCCGAGACTTTTAGCAGCCCGAGCCGAAGGCGAGGGCTGATAGTAATGTCGAGGATAAAAATCGTTTTGTGGACGAGTTATAAACTCTGCTTTTCACTTCGATTGCGAGGAAATAAATCAAATTGAAGAAAGTAATAAACGCACGAAAAAACAAGAGCTGTTTCCCGCCGCTTTATTTTTTTAAATCTTACTACATTGACAGGCTTGGGCTGCAGACCTATACAGCCTACTATTAAATTAATTTAGTAATAATATTCTTAAATTAATTAAATAACATACCGTACTTAAATTTAAATTTTAATATCTTTTATGTCTTAAAAAATACATAAGGCAAATAAATTAAAAGTAAATATTATAAAATAACAAATTCTATCTATGAACTTTTTATCGTGTTTGGCTGTATGACTCATTTTCTTTGCCTTAATATAGATACATTTATGAGTAGATACGTTATTGCCCTTGTGCACAAAATTCGATTTTGTGCAGCCTATATCCTGCACAAATAAGCATTTTCCGAGCATGAGAAGTGAAAAAAACTTTTTAAATTGGCGGCAGTGCACGCAGCCAGTCTTTTACTTTTTTATATAAAAACTAATAACAAAATGCGTGCTATACTGCCTACTGAATTTAATTGGCAAATTTAATTACAAAATAATTAAATTAATCTACACCTAAATATTTACATATATCATAGCGAGCGCGTCGCTAACAATTACTTATTAGAAGACTACATATTTTTATAATATCAGGATGATATCAGGACAGAAATCATTCGTTTATTCCCGATGAGTAACAAAAATCCTCACAAATTCACAAACTCACATCCAAACTTTCACTTTTGCAATATTAGTATGATAGTAGGATTCACTTACCAATTTATTCATGCCTTTAGGCGAGAAGAAGATGAAGTTGGTCACAGATTTGTCCACGAATTTGATCACAAACTTCTTGTCATCGAAGGATATGTGCTTTATCTCGGACCACGGGAATGTGGTCTTCGGCGTTAGCTTGTTGTCCTTCTCGTAGATGTTGAGTCCTAGAGCGGTCACGCCCAGGTAAAGATCTGTGTCTTTTTTATTCTGTAATAGGATAGACGACAGTAAGTCAAAAAAGAGGGTCTAAAACGGCATTTGATGAATCGGAATATGATAAAAAACTGGCCAAGTGCGAGTCAAATAACGCACTGAGGGTTCCGTACACGCAAAGCATCTCACATTATAGCACTTAACTAAAAGAAAACAATGTGGCGGCTGTTTTAGGCCCGTATTAATAAATAACACTCAAGTCTTAGCTCGATCTTGAAAGCGCACTTGAGTCGCAGTGCTAATTTATAATATTACTTGAGTTCTCGCTTGAGTTCCGCGTATCAGCCGAGTGAAGACGTATTAATAAACAAATATCAGCACTCAAGATGCTACTCAAGAGCGTATTTGCTGATGACAGTACAACCATGACATGAGAGTGAATTGAGACAGTAGTTAGACCAGACTCAGTAAAAAATAATAGACCCGGCTTAACAATCTATATTCAAACAGTAGTTATGTGGCCGGTTTCCATGTTTTGTCACTATTTTCAGTACTTTGTGCCAAATCCTTTGCCGGCGCACACTGGTTCCTATTCCGAAAAACATGGACTTAGCAACAAAAGTCCGATTTTGAATATAATTAGTATGCCATTCGATAGAGTTTCGTTAGTGCTACAACTATTGTCATATACATTTTTCCATAAAAGTGAATAATTATTGAGAAATTCGTAAAAGACGAAAATCAATGTATGGGAAGAAACATATTTCATTTTTTTTCTCCGTGCGCTTGAATAGTCCCGCGTTTTAACCCATCAATATCTATAGTATTCATCATCTTCTATGAGAAAAAAAATACAGCACGTGCGGTCACGCGCGGCCTTAGGAGAAATTGACAATTCAATTCTTGAAATTTTCTAGGTGTTTATTAGGGGCTAGTATGCTGAGGTTAGAAATCATAAATGGAGTTAAAATGATCTCAGACGAACATTTGAGGTAATGAAAGTATTTTAATATCATAATTAACAAAGAAATTATATAAATTAACTTTATTTTGTAAAAAATATATTTTTTAGCGAGTATCCACTGCAATGTCCCGTGCAACTGCATGATGTACCACTAGATATTTAGGTTTGACATCATTACAGGTTCGAATCCCCACCACTTTCTCTTTTTCCTTGCAGTATCAAAATGAGGGGAGGGGGTGGGAAGTAGATAAAGAGTGAGGGAAATGGTGGGGGTCTTACAGCAGTAAGACCCCCACCACTGTTGTACTGTTGAGCTTGCACTTATTATATTGCACACCACCTTTCCCCCCACTCTTGTACTGATGAGCTTGCACTTATTATATATATATTGAGACAATTATTTTAATACTACTTGCTCAGGCGCGTCAAAACTTGCGGCAGTTATCAGCACATGTGGCTCTGACACTCTTGCGCGGTTGTTTGTCTATACCAAAGTTGACGTACATTATGAGAACTTCTCCAACGTGGCTATTTCCTAACGAAATTGCACAGTTAGACAACGACTTGAAAATAACGTTGGAGACAGTTCTCAATGTGCACCTTAATGAGACACAATGGCTGCAGGCATCGCTCCCAATCCGCCATGGCGGACTCGGTATCAGACGAATGCAGGACACCAATGTATCGGCTTTCCTGGCATCCTCCCACGGGGTTCGTGGATTGGTCGCTAACATTCTCCATGTGCATGGCGACAATGTCTGCGTCCCTTTTACGGAGGAAGCCTTGAGCGCCTGGTCATTGGTTTGTCCTGTTTCTGAGCTCCCCAAGGACAAAGGCCTCCAGCGCGGTTGGGACGACCAGTTGTGTCGGGCCAGGTATGAGCAGTTGCTCGGGGCTGCCGTAGGAGTTGATGTTGCCCGACTCAGAGCAGTAGTATCTCCGGAGTCTGGAGCTTGGCTCCATGCGCTTCCATCGCCCCATGTGGGTACCGCTCTGGATGACGGATCGTTAAGGGTGGCCGTAGCCCTCAGACTTGGGTGCGACGTGTGTGAACTCCACTCGTGCGTATGCGGTGTTTCGGTGGACTCCAGAGGTTATCATGGGCTGAGCTGTAGTAAATCGGCTGGCCGATTTCCCCGTCACTACATGCTTAACGAGGTGATCCGGAGAGCTTTGGTGTCCGCTGGTGTCCCTTGTACACTCGAGCCCCCAGGTTTAAGCCGCTCTGATGGCAAGAGGCCAGACGGCTTAACTCTGATACCGTGGGAGAGGGGTCGTAGCTTAGTTTGGGACGCGACATGTGTCAGCACTTTCGCGGCCTCCCATCTTACGCGTACTACACGTGCAGCTGGTGCGGCCGCCGAATGGGCAGCCACCCAGAAGCATGCAAAATATGCGCCCCTGACATCGTATATGTTTGTCCCCTTTGCGGTGGAGGTGAGCGGGGTATGGTGTGCCGAGGCCAGAGGTTTTGTGCGGGAGCTGGGAAGGCGCCTTAGAAGTAGTAGCGGTGAGCCCCGCGCCGAGTCATACCTGGTGCAACGCATTTCCCTTGCTATACAGCGAGGGAACGCTGCAAGCGTCATGGGCACTTTTGCACCAGCAGGTCGTCTCCCAAGTGCCTTACGTGCTGGACGTGACACGTGAAACCACGTGATTTGTGCTTGTGTGTATTCCTACCGAATACACACAAGCACAAAACCGCATCCAACCTCAACTCACGGGTCGATTAGACAGTTACACACCACTCCGAACGATCGTCGATCATCCAATCACAGGAATCTCAGAAAATTTTACACACACAACTGCATTTTTCGACAGCTTGTCATTTGCTTTTGACAACGAAAGATACGGAAAAGCGAGCACTTTCAATGATATTTTTCCGTCAGCTCAAGATAGCGCGGAGCAACTACGTGCAGCAAACGAACCTTCATTCTTGGCCTATGATTGGTTGTTTCAATTACTAAATTGAAAAATATTGTATGTAATCGAGAACAGCCAACTAATACGTCACGTCTAATATGTTTATATCATTGAGTTAGGTACGTTATTAGACGTTATAGAATATCTATTTTTGGATTTTTGAGCATCTCAGATGCATGCAATTAGTACTATATATATGTGATTTCTATATGAGAGTACTTTATATAGAATATCAATAAATAAAGGCACTGTTCTCAAGCTTTTGTCAATCTAGTAGCACTTTCTAGCGCCTGACTATAATAATGCGTGGAGAAAGTACATAATTTAAATAAAATAGCCTATAGTGCCTAACAAGTGGCTGATCCATAATCTTCATCACTACACAGAAAGAATATAATAAATCAAATATTATCGTAGGAAAGGCTTACGTGCATTTGCTTTCAATGCACAATATTTTGTACTTTTATCATAGTTACATAGTAGGTTTCTTAAATAAATAACAAGTCATATTTTACATATATTTATTTATTAAAAACATGATGTATATATACAGTAAATAGGTATAAGTGTATACATCTCTTGTTACGCAGAATAGTCAAAGCCTTTTCCTTCTCTTTTTAGACCATAATTAGGAGATAAATCAGTTCTTGAATCTTGTAATTTTATGAATCAAGCAATGGTTTAATGTTACATCGAGCTTTTGATTCCATCTGTGCATTCCACCTTGAAATAGAGCTATATTATATTAGATATTTGTTTATTTTTATCTTTTATAAATGTACTAGGTAAAATGTAGGTAAATAACCAATTACATTAACATATTTTGCTACTTGAAAATGTTTTGGGTTAAATGTATTTTATGACATATTATCAAGCTTGGATATATTTTATTTTAGAGTATTTTATGTCTGTGGTCAAATCACGTCAGTCAAATGTGGCAACCTCTTTAAAAAAATTACCAAGCATTACAAATGAAATAAGTTGTAGGTTTGTCAATTTTGTCCAGAGAATATACTAATCCAATACTACGTACCTTCCTAAATCCTAACTAATCCTAATCCTATCCTAACTAATATTATAAATGCGAAAGTGAGTTTGTTTGTTAATTATTTGTTTGTTTGTTACCTCTTCACGCTTTATCTACTGAACCAATCTTCCTGAAATATCGCATAGGTACACATAGTTCGAAAATCTAAGAAGGATATATGGTACCTTTCGTTCCGGGAAAAAGCACTGTTCCCGTGGGAAATCACGCGGGCGAAGCGGCGTACAAAAGCTAGTATATAATATAATTCAAATAAATATTACTTGCTTTTTTGGCATTTATAATTTACTAGCTTTTGCCCGCGGCTTCGCCTGCGTGAATTTCCCACGGGAACAGTGCTCCCAGGATGAAAGGTACCATGTCTTTCTGGTCCTACCGGTCTTCTAACTATATGTATGCGAAGTTTCAGGAAAATTAGTCAGGTAAATAAAGCGTAAAGAGGTAACAAACAAATAAACAAATTAACTTTTGCATTTATAATATTAGTTAAAAGTTAGATAAGCTAGTTAGAAGAAAAAAAAAACTGTTAGAGTACATAGAATGCAAAATTCAATAAAAGTGTTACCGGGCAGCAGCGAAAAATGTTTATAAAAAATTGGATTTATATTTTTCGGACTTGGGGACATTTATACAATAATTTTGCGCTTTTCCTGAAATTTAGGGTAAACATCATTGTGTCTTCCTTGAAAATTTAATGTATTTTTTTATAGATGATATTTTATTTCCAGCCATGAATATTTCACGAATCAAAGTCTTTAACGATAAATACCGGTTGCAATCTCTCCAAACTAGAATTTTCAATAGAGTATTTTCTTTTTACAAAAAGCAGACAACCATAAACTTATTATACCGGTAGCACCACAGAAACAATTTTTTTTTATATATATTTCTGTGGGTAGCACAGACTTAAATTATTAAATAAAGAGTACTTTATCTAAAAAATAAATATTTCTGTGACCGCTAGGTATTTTATAACTAATATATGAATATTACTGGTATTGTATAACTAATTAGGTTACCCATGGGGGTACAATATAATAACTTTATGGATACCCGGATTCCCGCCTGCGGAAGACCTTGTTGCTCGAAGTATAGTATAGCACATTATCTATGATATTATGTAGAAAAAAAAATCTGTGGTAGAAAACGCGCATAGTCATTTTGTAACTCTTCTTTTGATCTTTATGTACCTACATTGATTATATTGATTGTTATATTTATAATTGTTTGTGAAAAGCTTAAAAATTGTTGTAGATATTTTTATTTCTGTGGAGTTAGAGTTAGATACATTCTTATACGTTCCATGGTTGATACTATACAAGGACTTTCGCGTTTAGTCTGTGTTGCTCTATGATAGATACCTATAAAATGTATAAAACTTCTTTGGTAGGAACCTACTTTATCATTTTATTTTAGTTTTCTTGACATATTTTTGATGGATTGACTCTTGACACCTTCACTGTTGCCAGCTGTTAATATTTACCCCTTAGTATTGAATAATAATGAGTAAGTACAATTCATAAATAGGTAACACAGAACATTTTATACAAATTGTTGTGGTATAGCGGTCAACACGGCAAACCGCGACTTTCTAGTCGCAATAAATAAAAAAATAAAAAAATGTAATTATTTTCACAAACTTTTTTTGGTAATAAAATTGTACTTGTTTTTGAAAAAAAAGCACATATTCAATATTTTAAAATGAATTATAGAGAGAGAGAGAGATTCAATATTTTATCTAATCTGAAAAAACGATGTGAGTTTAAACGAAAGATACCTCACGATAACCCGAATCGAACATTCTCAAATTAACTCCCTCAATTTCTGGTAAATCTGAATAGGGAATCACTTAAATATACAATTTCATATTTCACTCGGCATATAAAACTATTCTCATAAAGCCATATTGCGGCAAAGATTTCATAAAGCAAAATTATAATTTAATTTTACTTGAATCATATACACAGATTACCCCGGACTTCAGGAAATGATAATGTAGGTACCTATCTTAAAATTTTAACATCTATACATATAATAAAACAGTAAAAATATTTTGTCTGTACATTTAATATTTTTGACTGAAATGGATAGAGGGAGACCTAAAAAGAACAATAGAAAGCAAAAAATTTTTTTTGGAATTTCTTGTCTGTCTGTCTGTCTGTATGTATGTACGCGTTTCACGCAAAAACTACTGGACGGATTTGAATGAAACTTTTTTTGTTGTATAGCTATTAAGCCTGGGCAACATATAGGCTATAATTCATTTTGAAAACTGGAACACCTGATGAAGAACCATAACGGAACAGCTAAACTATAAGTAATATGGAAATGGTGCCTTAACAAAAATCGTTCAACCTGATGAGCATTTTCTGCCGACGTATAAAAATTGAAGATCTGGAACATCTGATGAAAAACTCCAAGAGACCAACTACACTATAACATATATGGAAATGGCGCCTTAGCAAAAATCGTTCAACCTGATGAGCATTTTCTGCTGACGTATAAAAATTGAAGATCTGGAACATCTGATGAAAAGCTCCAAGAGAGATTTTTCATCTAAGCGAAACTCACGCGGGCGAAGCCGCGGGCGACAGCTAGTATTTCTCTAAAAATTGAGCTTATCGGCAAATGCCGGTTAATTACTCATGCAATCCCTACACAGTTTGCCAATATATTTTTTTTTGTATTGTCTATACATTCCAAATGTTTTTTATAATAGTGTGTGTGGACGGATACACACACATCTAATCATTGTATGTGTACATGGTGTGTATCCATCCATCTGTGAAACGAAGTACGTGCCTGAACTGTCAAAACCCAATGGTGGACGACCCCCAGGTATGACCCGGGGCGGTCTCTTTGACTAATGTTTTCTTTTTAAACTTTTTAAATTGTATTTGACTTTTAACTTACATATAAATATACAGTAATAATTATTTTAATTAAATCATTAATTACTCAACTCTTGAAGAAGTAACACCTCGAAATATTTAAAATGGCTGGATTTTATTCGAATTTGGATTTGTTCCTATATCTATATAACAGTGGTGATATGAAGAACACTGATAAACTGTATCAAGAAATAGTGAATCGTGTCGGTCAAGAAATATCATCAATGGATTTGGATATAGTGAAATCATTTGCAACAAAATTTTTAAGTCGTTTAAATACAAAATGGATTGCTGCAAGTAGAAACCGGAAGACGTTTATAAACAGGAATAATTCTTGGCTTCAGTCAAAAGTATCCTGGCCAAAATGCCATTCTCTCGACTTAGAAATGGTATTTGGGGAACCTACGGAAGATACTTGCAGTGAGGATGAAAACGTTTCTGTGCCTTCTACTTCTAGTGTCAGTACCTCAACTGAAGTGCAACCAAGAAGAGCATTTTCTGATTTAGGAAACAAACAAAAGAAGAGACGAACGGCTTCGTGGAGTGAAAAATCTGAGGAGGAGCTGGCATATCTACTAGTGGAGGCGCTGAAAAAAATGGAAAGGCTGATTTAGCCAGTATCATACATCAGTTGATGGCAGATCCAACAAAAGTCGTGGCTGTGAAATCATTTTTGACTGGTGGAACCAAACCCACTGCCTTTCATGAAGATAAAGCATTAGCTTTGTCTACATCGTTGAAGCTTTCCAAGTGGCAGTACTCAACGCTCCGGACTACACTAAGTGAGAAGAAAACAAGTGTATTGCCTTCATACAAAAAAGTTTTAGAAGCTAAGAAGAAATGTTATCCTCCCAACGATCAAGTCGAAGTTACAGAAGACGGGGCCAGGATTAAGTTGCAAAGTCTGGTGGATTTGACAGTACAACGTCTGCTGCTTACTATTGACCCAGATATTCCCCAAAAACAACTGAAGTTAATATATAAGTGTGGCTTCGATGGGGCCTCTTCTCAAAGCAATTATAAGCAGAAGACTCAAGTGACATTGGATGATTCATCAGTCTTTATGACTAGTTTAGTTCCCCTGAAACTGTTAAATGCTGACGTAATCGTTTGGGAAAACCCTAGACCATCATCTACGAGTTACTGCAGGCCTGTGAAGTTCCAGTTTATCAAGGAGTCCAAGGAACATATCCAGAAAGAAGAAGCTTCACTGATGGAAGAAATAAGGAATTTGAGTGCTACACAATATGGAGATTTTGAAGTCACACATGAGGTTCACTTCACTATGATTGATGGGAAAGTATCAACTGCAGTAACCAATACACCATCAGCGGCAACGTGTAATATTTGCCTTGCAAAACCATCGGAAATGAATAATTTGGAATTGATTCGTTCGAAGCCTCTACAAGAAGATGTCTACAAATATGGTCTCTCTACGCTGCATATGTGGATTCGGTGCATGGAATATCTTCTGCATGTTGCTTATAATTTGGATTTCAAATTATGGACTGCCCGCGATGAAAATAAAAATGTGAAAGAATCAAGAAAGAAAGCAATACAGGAAGCCTTCAAAGCAGAAATGGGTCTAGTGATAGACATCGTGAAGCAAGGGTTCGGGACAATAAATGATGGAAACACCGCTAGAAGATTTTTTCGGAATTTTTCAAAAACTGCCAAAATTTTGAATATTGAAGAACAATTAATTAAACGATTTTCAGTGATACTTCAAGCAATATCATCGGGAGAGGCCATTAAAATTGAAGATTTCAGGACATATACATCGGAAACGGCAGAAATGTGCATCCATCTGTATCCCTGGTACAATATGCCAGCAAGTGTTCATAAACTTTTAATACATGGAGCTGATATTTGTAAGCACTTTTCAATATTGCCAATTGGTGTATTGTCAGAAGAAGCTGGGGAAGCTAGAAATAAGGAATTCAGAAATGTTCGTGAGTATCACTCAAGGAAAATTGGAAGAATTCAATCAAATGAAGATATATTACATAACTTTTTAATCAGTTCAGATCCATATATTACTCATTTGAGACCCAAATTTCGGAAATCAACAAAGTTTGAAATGCTGGAAGAAGCATTGGAACTACTGGATCACGAAGATATAGAAAACGAAGAAGATGAAAAAGAAATAATGCCACTGGACACGGAAGAAATACAAGATCCATTAATGTATTTTTGATTATAATTGTAATTTTTTATTTTAATTGTATAATATGTTTTAGCTGTAAGTAATTCAAACACAATGTAAATTGTTAATGAATAAATAAATAAATAAATAAATGTAAATTGTGCAGAGCAACTACGCTCTGCTGCCAGAAAATGTGGCAGAGAGAATCCGGACAAACGAAGCGGCGGGAAGAATTCTGTACCGGAACTTTACCGGGAAAAAATCTACCGGTAAAATTAAGTACCGGGAAAAAATCTCCACGCGACACCACGCTTGTCCGACTAGAATCTAACTTAAGCTATACGCAGTCTGCTACCACCGTAGCTTATGAAGGGAGCTACAGGGCCCTATATGATAACCTAACCTATAAATTAAATACAATTGAACACTTACCAAATTAAATCTTCTTTCTCTTCGGATCCAAACTTGAGTGTCTTCGGGAAGGGGGAATTCCTAATCACCCTACCTAACCCTTGAGATCTCAATTCCCCAGGACAACTAAATAGATTTCTTCCCGTAGTTTCACTCGGGAACAGTCAGATGTGAACAGCCAGCCACGTTTCACCTCTCACAAGAAAAAGTCACAATAACAGAGTTTTTCACAAACATAAATTCAATAGTTATTTAACAAACAGGAGATTCACAATTATCACTCAAACTAAACAACAAGCAAAAGACGCGAGACCGCTCCGCGTATTAAAATCAAACCGATATCGCATAGGGCAATGGCGACCGTCCGCGAGCCATTCCACGCTAGCAATGTGAAAACCCCGAACGCCCTCTGGCGGCAGCAACAGGAAACGCCTGCGTTTAGTTTTACCCAATATATTACAAACATCCCCCCGTCCCGGTCTGAGAAGCAGACCGCTAGCTTACTCTACGGGAAGGCGGGCGAGAGAGGTCACACCTCTCCTTAAAATCGAACCGTCGACCAACACCTCAGCCACACGCGGAGTGCCATCTCCGCCAAGAATCAAACGTAATATGCGAGCTCGTCGCCAAAGCAATGAGGGCAAATTTGCCTCTTTTAACAATACTAAATCACCCTCCCTGGGAGGCTCAGTCCTGTCTGTCCACTTCACTCTTTGCTGCAGCAAATGCAAATATTCAAGCGACCAGCGACGCCAAAAGTCCTGGCTCATTTGCTGCAACATTTGAAAACGCGACAACCGATATACGCGTTCATCCTTCCACGGGTATTCGGGCAGGGCATTCAACGGCCCTCCCACCAAAAAATGACCAGGGGTGAGAGCTTCCAAGTCATTTGGATCTGGAGATAGCGGACAGAGAGGACGAGAGTTGAGGACCGCCTCAACTTTACAAAACACTGTGGCCAGCTCTTCAAAAGTTAGAGCCGTTTCTCCGATAATGCGGCGGAGGTGGGTCTTTGCGGATTTCACAGCCGCTTCAAAAATCCCTCCCCAATGGGGGCAACTTGGGGACTAAACTTCCAGGTTATTCCCCTTTGGGCAGCAATTTGACTTAAACTAGTACAATTTTTATCAATAAACACAGAAACATCCTTAAGATAATTTACAGTTCCCTTATAGTTTGTGCCATTGTCAGACCTAATAAGGGAAGGTAGACCTCGACGCGAAACAAAGCGATCCAACGCGGCGACGAAGGCCTCCGTAGTCAGAGCCGATACCACCTCCAAATGGACAGCCTTGGTGGCCAAACAAACAAATACACACAAATAGCCCTTTACAATACGGGCATTACGAAAGGGAGAAGCCTTGATCGAAAAGGGACCGGCAAAATCGGTTCCAACGCCGTCAAACGGCCTCGAAGGTCGGATTCGATCAGCGGGCAAATCACCCATCTGTGGTTGCATCGTGGATGCCTTCAACCTGTAACATGCAATACATCGAAACAGGACACTACGGATTGCTCTTCGGGCAGACAAAATCCAAAATTCGCGTTGCAAAATAGCCAACAAAGCATTGCACCCAGCATGGGCGTTACGAATGTGTCGATCAGACACCAAAAGCTGCACCAAGGGTCCGCCCTTGGGCAACAACAGAGGATGGCGAGTCTCATATGGAAGATCCGCCTTCCGGAGCCTGCCTCCAACCCGAAGAAGCCCATCCGAGTCGATGTACGGGTTCAAACGAGCGACCGCGCCCTTCAACTTAGCGCGTCCGTCGCGCAAAGTACGAAGCTCTGACTCAAACCGTCCGGTCTGCACGACACGGACCCAATGCAACAATGCGCTCCGGCGCTCTTCTGCATCTGCAATCGGCTCCAACCGCTTTGCCTGTGGGTTTCTACAATTATGTATGAAACGCTTAATCCAACTGGTAACACCCAGAAGCTTATCCAAGCTGCTATACCGAGCAAGTAGCCAATCCGGCTCCGACGTCGTCTCAGCGACTACAGCATGTACACGAAGCCCAGTCAAATTCAAAGAAGGAACATCTGTCTGACAGACAGGCCAAGAAGTTTCTGATCCCATCAGCCACTCTGGACCCCACCAGAGCGGGTGTGACACCAATTCTGGTGCCGTACAACCTCGGGAGGCACAGTCCGCTGGGTTAAGCTCTCCCGGCACATGTCTCCATGTTATATCAATTCCGATATTCTGGATTTGGGAAACCCTGTTTCCAACAAAAACCTCCAAGGTATGTGGGGCCGCGCGCAACCATGCAAGCGCGACCTGGCTATCCGACCAGGCGAAGATGTCCCGTATCTCGACCGTGGCCGCCAGCTCACATGCAACGTGATGCAACAATTTAGAGAGAAGGTGAGCTCCACTCAACTCAAGCTTGGGAATAGTCAGCCTAGTCCTGATGGGGGCGACCTTGCTCTTCCCTAACAAAAGCGAGACATTGACCCGGCCATCGGCGTCAACTGTCCGCATATAGACTGACGCGGCGTAGCCTCGCTCCGACGCGTCACAAAAGCCATGCAGGCTGGCTCGATATTTCCCGGGTGGCAATATTCGACGAGGCAAGGCAATCCGATTGACTTCCTTAATCGATGAAAACAACTCGAGCCAATCATCCAATGGAGAGCCAAACAGCGGCTCGTCCCACGAGACGCCCAAAGTCCAAAGTCTCTGAAGAAGACACTTCGCAGAGAATATCACTGGACTGATCCAACCGCTTGGATCAAACATACGAGCTATTACGGACAACACCGTTCTCTTAGTCCAGACTTTTGGTATTTCCAAGTCCACTTGGAATGTGAAAATATCGGTTAGCGGCTGGTACTGCATGCCCAGCACCGCTATCCTGTTGGGATCATCCACATCCTCAAACAGGTGAGGGTTCTGTTGGTGATCCTCCGGGATCCCTTCTAGAACTCTAGGCTCATTGGACAACCACTTACGTAGCTCGTAGCCACCTGTCTTCAATATTTCGATCAATTCATCCCGCAGTAGGAGGGCCTCCTCAATACTTTGGGCTCCGGTGCACACGTCATCAACATACAAGTCACGTGACAGCACGGAAGCCCCACGGGGAAAGCGGATCCGTTCCCGCTCTGCCAATTCAAGCAATGATCTGATGGCGATATAGGGACTAGATTTCAAACCATACGTGTTTGTATTGAGTTCATACACCGTCACAGGATCCTCAGGGCGCTCACGCCAGAGTATCAACTGGAATCGCCTGTCCTCAGGATGTATGACTGTCTGGCGGAACATCATCCGGATGTCCGCACCAAAAACCACTTGATGTCTTCTAAAGTTCAAGATGATGTCAATTATGTCCCTATGCAATTTGGGACCTGAATGCAAACATAGATTCAACGAAACCCCGTTCGAAGTGGGTGCGGACCCATCAAAGACAGTCCGCAACTTGCCCGTTGAGGCCTTCACCACCGCGTGGTGGGGCAAAAAATAATGCTCAGTTGAGCTCCAATCAACTCGAGCCGGAGACATGTGACCCAAATCCTCGTACTCGCGCATAAATTCAATATATTTATCGCGAAGTACGTGGTCACGCTGCATACGTCGCTCCATGGACAGCAGTCGTTTCTCCGCAAGCGCCCTACTTTGCCCTAGGCTAGGACGAGAGGCAACAAAGGGTAACCTAGTTACAAACCGACCGGAGGGCAACCTCTCCGTGGTTGATCGAAAGAAGGCTTCGCACTCAGCGTGTTCCGGATCCATCCTGGAACTCATAGGTGGCTCCTCCACCTCCCAAAACCTTTGCATGGTCTTGGCCAAGGACGCTGATGCGACGACCGGTGGCTCCTCCACGGTGCTATTATCAAACACAGGGCCCATCAGGGCGAAACCAAAGATAGTAGACACTGCCATCAGTGAAGACGAACCCAGAGCTTTCTGAGTACCCAACAAAATCCAACCCAATACGTCCGAGCCCAGGAGCAAGTCCACTGGGCCGGGATGAAAGACAAAGGGGTCGGCCAAATCCAGACCCGAAACCAAAGACAACACACCCGGCGGTATGTCTGTCGAGGGGTGCCAACCCGCAATGGTATCCATTACCATAGCCGAAGTCGTGATCCTCATTGTGGAGGACTTCAGCGAAGAAAAGGTGACAAGTGTCTGGCCCGTCAGACACTTCACTTGTATGCCACCAACTCCAAGAAGTGGCACAGGCGAGTCTTCCACGACTAAACCTAACTGGCGTGCCACTCGAGTGGTAACCAAACTGCTTTGAGCCCCTGAGTCCAACAGAGCTCTCAAATTAATGGCTTCCCCCACGACCCCATACGCGGACCACCGCGGTAGGGAGCAGAACCGTCCGCGGCTCTGTCCCAGCAAGGGAGCAAGCTAGTTACGGGCTCCCCACTCTCTCCAAACCAGGGGCGCGCCACTGACCCGGATAATATGGCGGGCGAGTGCACATCCCCCTCTGAGGGGGGGCAGAACCCGCGGCCCGGCCATACATATGGTACGGCGGGTGGTACTCCAGCCGTGGGTACTCGTGCAGCGGCGGAGAAAACCGCTGCGGCTGCATGTGTTGGGCATTGGTAACCCGCGTGGAGGGGGGTGTCCCCACTCTCACGTCCGATCTAGGGCCCCCGCCCATGGGGGCCCTATCCGGGGCCTGGCCAGCTACATACTGGCCATGACCTTGGGGCGCGTGGTCCCGGTCCGCCAAGACCCGCGCAGGTACGCGACCCCCCTCCCGAGGGGGGGTGCGACGAGCGAAGCCGCGTCCTCCGTCCGGTGGTGGAGGGCTTCGCGCAGGAGCGCCCCCGCCCATAGGGGACCCCTGCCTCAACATCCGGGTGCCATCCCCGTTGCGGTTCATGCAAAGCATCGCGTGGTGCCGCCCACGGCATGCACTGCATGGTATGGCACTGGGACAGTCACGTGCATAGTGACCGCCCAAACAATAAAAGCAAAGTTCATGCCGCTTTGCCATGCGGCGCCTATCTTGTACTGGCAGTCTCTGCCAGTCCCTGCATTGTAGCAGGCTGTGGCCCATCCGGCCACATTGCAGGCAGTCCGCGTCCCTCGCGACTGCTGCCGTGTGTGCAACCCGCGCACCAGCTCCACGCGGTGGCGGTTGCCGTCCCTGTTGGGGCCTCCCTCGCCATGAGGGTTCCAAGGGCCTACGTTCAGGCGCTCTGGATGGCGCTGAGTCCGTCATGGTATTCTCAGCAGCCCGTGCCTCAAACTCCAAAAACTTCACCAAGTCAGTGAATGTTGGTAGGGTGGTGCTATCCCGCTCCGCATTTTCGCGCTCAAACCGCGAGCGGATGTCATTGGGCAATTTGCCCAATACAATGTGCACCAACAAAAAGGACCATTGGTCCACCGGCAGCCCCAGTGTGCGGAGCGCGTTACAGGCCACTGTAACGGGCGTGAGCAACTGCGAGGCACAACTGTGCCCTGTTGGCCACCTTGGGCAGGGCCATCAACTGTGCGGCGTGCGCATCCGCTAACAAACGTAAGTTTTGATAGCGGGAGTTCAATAACTCCCAAGCCGTGTCGTACTGGTCGTCCTCCACCCGGAGGTGCTGGATGAGCGACCGCGCTTCATCCTCAAGAGTGGAGAGGAGGTAGGCCATCTTCTGGGCCTTCGACAAATCCTGTCGTGCTACGACCAGGGACTCAAATATATTTTTATATGCTACCCACTCCTCCATCCTACCCCCAAAGTGGGACAGCTGAAGGGTGGGGAGCCGACCAGTAACCGCTGGTCCTTCCTGTCTAACAGGTGTGCGAGGGGCTGGTCCGCCAGCCTGTCTCGCCCTTATTGCGGTCACCGCCTCCGCGATATCATCGTGCAGACTCAGGATCTGGTCCATGTCCGCCATGTGACCTGCGTAGGCCTCCGGGGTAAGATCGGCTTCGGTAAGCGCCGCCATGGCCGCTTCCGCGCTAATCAATCGTGAGTGGAGGTGATCCGCTCTTAGCAGTATGGCGCCCTCCCTGTCCTTCCGGGACAGGAGTCCTCCGGCCGTCACAAACCATCTCAATTCGTTGGCGAGTGTCGCCCTAGCATTGGAGGCCTTCGCCATCGCGTCAAGTCACAAACAAAAAAATAACAAAAGGTAAATAAAAAACAACAAAATCAAGCAACTACACGAAGAACCGCGGTAGGTATGAGAATGGCACAAACCCGGAACGCACGGTACAAACCGCAAACAAATACAAAAAAGGTTACAAATATTCTTATACAAACAAACTAAGAAAAATCTAATAATTTTTACAAACAATTAATTATTTTTTACAAACGAACAAATAGAGGGTAGATAAACTACGCTCTGCTACCAGAAAATGTGCAGAGCAACTACGCTCTGCTGCCAGAAAATGTGGCAGAGAATCCGGACAAACGAAGCGGCGGGAAGAATTCTGTACCGGAACTTTACCGGGAAAAAATCTACCGGTAAAATTAAGTACCGGGAAAAAATCTCCACGCGACACCACGCTTGTCCGACTAGAATCTAACTTAAGCTATACGCAGTCTGCTACCACCGTAGCTTATGAAGGGAGCTACAGGGCCCTATATGATAACCTAACCTATAAATTAAATACAATTGAACACTTACCAAATTAAATCTTCTTTCTCTTCGGATCCAAACTTGAGTGTCTTCGGGAAGGGGGAATTCCTAATCACCCTACCTAACCCTTGAGATCTCAATTCCCCAGGACAACTAAATAGATTTCTTCCCGTAGTTTCACTCGGGAACAGTCAGATGTGAACAGCCAGCCACGTTTCACCTCTCACAAGAAAAAGTCACAATAACAGAGTTTTTCACAAACATAAATTCAATAGTTATTTAACAAACAGGAGATTCACAATTATCACTCAAACTAAACAACAAGCAAAAGACGCGAGACCGCTCCGCGTATTAAAATCAAACCGATATCGCATAGGGCAATGGCGACCGTCCGCGAGCCATTCCACGCTAGCAATGTGAAAACCCCGAACGCCCTCTGGCGGCAGCAACAGGAAACGCCTGCGTTTAGTTTTACCCAATATATTACAAACATAAATTACTATTATTTTATATTTATATAAAGGGTATTAAATTATATTTTTTGTTGTAGTCGATAAGTATTTAAGTATTTTGTTAAAATTATGTGTTAAACCAAATTTTATTTGCTTAATGGTTGTTATTCGCTTGAGTTGCTTTATACAAATAGTATATTATTTACTTAATTATTGTTATTCAAAAGCAAATAACCTTTTTTAGTTTCCTTATCAGAATAGGTTTTTGTTTGCTTGATAATTGTTAATTGCTTGGTTTACCTTATGAAAATAGATTATGCTTGTTTAATAATTGTTATTCGCTTGGATTGCTTTATGAGAATTGTATATTATTTGCTTAATATTTGTTATTTTCTTTTGTTTCCTTATCAGAATAGGTTTTTGTTTGCTTGATAATTGTTAATTGCTTGGTTTACTTTATGAAATTGCAAAATAAAGTTAATTTATATAATTTCTTTGTTAATTATGATATTAAAATACTTTCATTACCTCAAATGTTCGTCTGAGATCATTTTAACTCCATTTATGATTTCTAACCTCAGCATACTAGCCCCTAATAAACACCTAGAAAATTTCAAGAATTGAATTGTCAATTTCTCCCAAGGCCGCGCGTGACCGCACGTGATATATTTTTTTTCTCATAGAAGATGATGAATACTATAGATATTGATGGGTTAAAACGCGGGACTATTCAAGCGCACGGAGAAAAAAAATGAAATATGTTTCTTCCCATACATTGATTTTCGTCTTTTACGAATTTCTCAATAATTATTCACTTTTATGGAAAAATGTATATGACAATAGTTGTAGCACTAACGAAACTCTATCGAATGGCATACTAATTATATTCAAAATCGAACTTTTGTTGCTAAGTCCATGTTTTTCGGAATAGGAACCAGTGTGCGGCGCCGGGTTTAGGTATGCACGGCACAAAGTACTTTTCAAAACATGGAAACCGGCCGCATAAATACTGTTTGGATAAAGATTGTCAAGCCGGGACTATTATTTTTTACTAAGTCTATGGTTTGACACCATACGCCATGTCAAAATTCTCAGCTTGTCAGTTTGAAGTTGTGTGTGTTCTGAGATCTCAAGTGATACGCCGTTGATATAGGTTTATTAATTAGCGACGATCTTAAATGCGTGAACATAACTTGAGTGCGTATCGGCTGAGTTCGCACTTGACAGCTGTCTTGAGCTTGGTTTATAAATACCGGCCTTAGACCCCCAGATACTTTTTTTAAAATGTCAAAATCGATAATTTATATATGACTTGTATGACAGTACTTAACGATGACGTCACTTTTGAAGGAGTCAAATAACGTTCCCAAATATACTTTACTTAGAACTAAACAATATTATCAGAGTAATCAGAGGGCCTAGCGAAATGTACTTTGCCCACAATAAGCTTAGGTCACACGCCGCTACTGCAATGAAAATCTCTTCTTTTTAGGTTTGACAGCATACCCACTGAAAAATAACTTTTTCAATATTTATATTAAACTAGCGCCGCGCCCCGGCTTCGCTCGGGAGGTACGTAGATAAACTGTAGCCTATGTCATTCAGGTATAATGTTGCTTTCTTTTGGTGAAAGAATTTTCGAAATCCGTTCAGTAGTTCCGAAGTTTACCCCCTACAAACAAACTCACAAACACGTCCTCTTTGCAATATCAGTGCGATTTCATAAAAAAACGGTCGTACTTACATTAATAGCGAAATAATTAACACCATACATGTCCAGATCTTGCGCTATCTTCAGATACTCCATCTCCGCCTCATCTCGAGACATACCCTTATGGTCTGCGTACCTGAGAAACAAATATTTAATTAATCCTTCAATCATGGCGTATTTGATGACAATTGTTTAACAATAGACGCAATTCCCGACGCGGTCTCTAAGGACCAAAAATTTGTTTTACCAGATGTCGATTAAATCTCCTAACAGAATTCTGCGAATATCAACAACGCGTTTTACATCCGGTTTCTGAAACGCAAATCAATGAAAAAATTACGTAGCAAGTTGATAATCTCTATTTAAAAGCAGTTTGGGTTTCTGAACAAGCCTAGTGACAGTGTGATTTGTTGTTCCAAATGTCAGATCTCGAATTAATGGCTGATTAAGGTAATTTTGGGTTTCCGAAAAGCTTTTTAGCATGTTGACAGCATGTTATAGTCTTCAAAGATAATTCGCGAAAATCGACCAATTAACATAGTGTCACAATAAATGTCACCAGTATTTTGTAAAACATTATATTTATATAATAAATAAATATAAATGATAAATAAAATATGGCAAATCATGTTCAATGGAACTGACATGTATGTCATCGACAAAAGCCCCAAAAAAATAAAGAAAAAAAAAACACAGACATGACCGGGGCTCGAACCCGGACCCCGCGTTTCAGAGGCAAGGTCTTTCCCACTGCGCCACGGAGGCCGTCATATAAAGTGGCAAAAGTCGAATTTGGCATTTGTTGTCAACGGAAGAGACAAAACTAGAGCGTTAGATGTTACAAGGAGTATTTAAAAACTCTTTGGATAGAAACAAACATGAATGAGTGAATGAAAAAAGTCAAACAGTCGATTAGATAATTTTACGGTGAATAGCTTTTCAGAAACTCAAAGTTGTTTAGCAGAATGTTAATTATGACACTCTGTTACCAAATTCAATACTTGACATGCTTTTCGGAAACCGGGCGTTAGTCAGTCAAAGCAATGGACTATTTGACACATATGTTAATCACCATATCTCGATGCGGTCCTTCTTTGCACTGTTTATCACTCATCATATCTCGATGCGGTCCTCCTTTGCACTGTTTGTCACTCATCATATCTTGATGCGGTCCTCCCTCGCACTGTATGTCACTCACCATATCTTGATGCGGTCCTCCCTCCCACTGCATGTCACTCACCATATCTTGATGCGGTCCTCCCTCGCACTGTATGTCACTCACCATATCTTGATGCGGTCCTCCCTCGCACTGTATGTCACTCACCATATCTTGATGCGGTCCTCCCTCGTACTGTATGTCACTCACCATATCTTGATGCGGTCCTCCCTCGCACTGTATGTCACTCACCATATCTTGATGCGGTCCTCCCTCGCACTGTATGTCACTCACCATATCTTGATGCGGTCCTCCCTCGCACTGTATGTCACTCACCATATCTTGATGCGGTCCTCCCTCGTACTGTATGTCACTCACCATATCTTGATGCGGTCCTCCCTCGTACTGTATGTCACTCACCATATCTTGATGCGGTCCTCCCTCGTACTGTATGTCACTCACCATATCTTGATGCGGTCCTCCCTCGTACTGTATGTCACTCACCATATCTTGATGCGGTCCTCCCTCGTACTGTATGTCACTCACCATATCTTGATGCGGTCCTCCCTCGCACTGTATGTCACTCACCATATCTTGATGCGGTCCTCCCTCGCACTGTATGTCACTCACTATATCTTGATGCGGTCCTCCCTTGCACTGTACGTCACTCATCATATCTTGATGCGGTCCTCCCTCGCACTGTACGTCACTCATCATATCTTGATGCGGTCCTCCCTCGCACTGTATGTCACTCACCATATCTTGATGCGGTCCTCCCTCGCACTGTATGTCACTCACCATATCTTGATGATCCTCCCTTGAACTGTATGTCACTCACCATATCTTGATGCGGTCCTCCCTCGCACTGTATGTCACTCACCATATCTTAATGCGGTCCTCCCACATCTCGGGCGTCATCTGGTACTGGTCGATGACCCTCTGTGGCAGCAGGTCTTCGCTCGCCAACATGCCCGGCTTGTACGCGTTCTCATCGTAGTCTCCGTACTGGAAATGTGACGTTTATGACAATACTATGCGTCGAAAGGCTTGACTCCCGTGGAAATTTCGGGATAAAGAGTACTCCATTATTCTACCCGTGTCGTGTACAGTGGCGGATTACCCAGCAAGAGTAGCGAATACTACAGGCTTGGGGGTGACATTTTTAGTTATGCAATAGGTCTATTACATCAGGTGCATCACTTTGCTATGGGTGCAACATATTAAATGTATGACGGTTTTTTTCACAATTATAACATCTTCGTACATTATAGGTTCAGTCTTATGACATGTGTCAAATAGTATTAAAATAGTACATCTGTCTCTGTCACTCTCATTCAAATTTATCGGTTTATCCTGCTGTCATAGGACTCATTCTATATGGTTAACATTAAAATATTTCGATACTGTAAAGAATTTTCAGACATCAGTCCCTTAAGCTGAGTTCAGACTACGCTATAATATTGTGCTCTATAGTATAGCAAAGAATGACGCAATGCAACTATAGCTATATAGCATTTATTCATCATTATAATTGCGATATTATATCGATTTAAAGATTTTGCATATAGCAAGCTTCATGGCGGCGCGTCGGTACAGGATCATGTCCAGACGTGTCGCTTGCGCGACTCGTGTCGCCTGCGGGACGGGCGGGAGAGGGCGGTGCGATATAGCACAGCGCATTGAGCGCATCGCACCAATTTATAGCTTATAGTAAGCCAATACTATATCGCACAGTACAGTGTGAACGTGTCCATAACAATATGGTGCGCGATATTGTTGTGCTATGAGCTATATACTATATGCTATTATATAATATAGCGTAGTCTGAACTCACCTTTATCCTATTAATCAACAGCATTTTTTTTGTAGTCTGAAGGTATTCTGTAAAACATATTCCAATCATATTGTGCTAAAATACCTTAGCTTGTACAGCATAACTGGCCAACAGTACCGAAGCCTCTGGCGGGCAGTATATATCCATGCTAAGGATGGCCTGCTTCACCTGCAGGAACAGAAGGTGCTGTGTCACCTCCTGGATCAGCTCTTCGGCTACATCCTCCGGGTATAATTTACAGAGCAGCATAAACGGCGTACCTGGCATCTGCGAGACACATTGGTCTTGGACTGTGGAAGGAAAATGTTGTGTTTGAGATAAGTTCGCTGGAAGTGTTAGTCGAATTATATTCAAGTTGTAGCAATTTCTGTTTAATAAGTAAGAAAATAGTAAGCCTCAGACTTATGTGTCAAATAAGAATAATATAATAAGCTTGTTTATTTCCAAAAATAATTGTTTTTATATTCTTTACATTAAAGTTGTTAATGAGGTTTCTTTAATAATGATCTCATGAACTTTCCAATTTTCTTCAGTTTGTTTCTGCTTTCTAATGTCATAGATAAAAGAAACACCTCTTAATACATGACAATGTGTTATATACCTCTTTTATCCAATTTCAGCCAGCTTATAAAATGTTTGGTGTCCTCAAACTGTAGTCCGAAGAACCATGTTTCCCGCAGCCCTATTGTTCTGCACACCAGGTCAAACAGGTCACGGCCTGTCGCCCGCCACTGCAAATATATGCAAGGAATTTATTGGAAAATTCTGCTCCAATTTACATTGCGACTAGTAAATTTATGTACATAGATTTTTTTACACCTATTTATATTTTCAAATTAGACAGGACAATGGGAACATCACTTCTCCTACAAATCCACGAAATTCCCACGGGAGCAAAGCCCCAGGGCGTAGCTAATTTTTCTAATAATTTTAATATTTATAACACCACAAAAAAGCAATGGAGAAAATTTAAAAAATGGAATTTCTAGAAGTAACAGCACAGTAAAATCAGGTAATTCAGATTTATAGACCTTTAAGTAGTTTTTATTTAAGATAGGTTATGTATAGTGACCGAGTGGTATCCTAGAGATGTAGAGCAAAGCGTAGGACATCCGGCTGCTAAGTGGATCGACATTGTAAGGAATATTGCTGGCAAGAACTGGATTGTGATGGCCCAGAATAGAGAAGCTTGGCGTAGACAGAGGGAGGCTTGTGCTATCAGCTTTCTACTACCCACCAGTGGGTGCAGAAAGCTGATGATGATGATGTTTAAGCTTTATTAAACTAGCTTATTAGCTTTATTAGGCTTTAATAAACTATTGTTAATTTGCCTAAACAATGAAATAAAATGTGCTGATATTAATATTTTCTAAGAGTTGAAAATTACAGCTATTCACTGCTAGTGATCTAGATTTCATATTCCTTAAAAACATGGGTTTTGAACAACTTCAAGTTCCATTACTTCATAAAAATATGTAAGTTTTATTGCATCCTTTGTTCACAAAATGATTACAGAAACAAACATTGTACAACATACTGCCTAAAAGTGTTTACAATCAACATATAACAGGCCACTAGTCATTCACACTATGTTATGTGCTATGTATAGTGGTTAATATCAATTTGCAAGTTAACAGCCACTGCCCGTGAGTCAACGCAGGGCATTGTTTGAACCCTCATTAACATCTGTGATAACGAAATGAAATGTACAAAATTAGACCAAACTTACTTCAAGGTTAAACTCTAACTCAGCGTCCAGTGTACATACTTTGACTGGGAACGATTTGGAAGCCTTCTTCCTTCTAAAAGGCGGCATTATCACTACGCATAGCTCGCACTACAACAGCAAAACAACGCGATAGGTTATGATAAAACAACTGCCATTTATTAATTACACTGCGATGGTCAACGTTTACGTAATATGCAATCGAACGCGGAATGCGTGTAAATTCACATTGCGTACTATTTCCAGCGTTTATTATTTACAAACAAGAAAAACGTCAATGAAACAAGAACAGTGATGAATGAAATGAAAAATTATCAGAAAACAGATTCGGTTCTACGTTGCAACAAAGTTATTTCACTATCATTTGACAGATTTTGTATACCTTTTGTCAATCGGAACGTAATTTTGGGTCTCCAATGATACCAGTTTTTTTTTTAATTTATTTTGTAAACTTGGCAGCCATGACTACTGTCAAATTTGACTTTGACAACAATGATAGTTGCTAACTTCATTCACCTCACTCCGAAAAAAAAACTTCACCATCACCACGTGTGGTGCCTTTTCCAAAGTTTCATTAATTATTTTAAAGAAAACATGGGGAAGTTTCGGTCTAAAATTAAAGGGAAGACAAAAGGGAAACGATGGCAGAAGGGCCAGTCATCCACATCAAACCCGAAACTCCAGAAATACAGGGAGATGGCAAAATCCCGGTTTTTTCAGGAAAACTTGGGTAAGGTGTTTTGAAAATGTTTTTTATCTTTATTTTGTTAACTTTTATAGATCATTCATGTACTTGTGTGTATTTGATTCATGTTTTTATATCATTTTAGTGCATAAGACAATATAGCGCATGCCAATTTTAATGTATTTAACCTCAGTAATCATAACAAACATTCTGATATTTCAGGAAATACTGGTTTAACCCAGAAGGCTGTCCAGAAACACGAAGCCATGCTGACTTACAGCCACAGCACCAGTAAAGCGAAGTCTGAGGCTGATAATGAGCTGGCTATTGCTAAGGAATTTGAGAATATGTCTGTGAGAACCGGAGATGATGGTTCAGACACCGAGTATTCAGGATCTATGAGATCTGGCACTTACAAGACATTTCAGACATTTGCCTCTGATTGGAGCCAGTGCTCTAATATCAGCTTTAGCAAGTAAGTTGTTTATTATATATCTACTTTTTACGTGATCAGAAAAATTGTAGGCCCAGTAAAACTTAATTTATGCCATAAGTTATTCCTGAATTATACTGATTATCAAGAAAAATAGTGGGAGTTTTCCTCAGAAATTTTATTTTCTAACTTTTGCCCAGCATTTGGACAAAACAGGTTTATAACAATAAATAAAACTTTGTGCTTCCCAATGTTGGGCAAAGGGCTCATCCATAAATATGTGTAATATTAAAATATGTGACAAAACACAATATTGTTTTGGACCTTATAACTGTGTTACAAGGTTCAATATATGAAGCCACAATTAAGTAACAAATGTAATGAAATGAAAATGATTTTATTTAAATAGGCTAGAAAATAGCACTTTAAAATCGTCATATTCTTGTTTTTTTAGGCTCCTAAACAGATTTGACTCAAACAATGCGGTCCACAAGGAGATGCTGGCAGTCCTGGCTGCTGTGACTGAGGTCATCAAGGAGCAGGGTGGAAAGGAGTCCACCACTGAGTACTTTGCTGCATTGGTGAGTTAATATGATTCACCAAACCCTCTTATATTATAAGTGAGAATAGGGGACCAGACATGGTATCACTCAGGTATATGTAGCTTTCTATTGGAGAAAGAATTTTTCAAATTCAGTAGTTATGAAGATTAACCCTGACATTTATTAATTGAAATCAATCAATCAAAATATTTGTATAAAAGCAGCAACACATTTTTTGTTCTCTTTTAAGTAAGTGGTACTGGTTCAGTGTATTTTTAAAACGGTCTCGTCCCTTTCATTTGATACCACACACTGGTATCAAATGAAAGGCAGGGTTTCTGAAAAAAAATTATTAAATCCCATGCAAAAAATTGATGTCATTATTACTCCCCCCTAAGGGGGAAATTTTTGGGAACATATCTGTGTACCAAATTGCAATCATTGTACATCAATTTTCAGTTTTCTGCCGAATTGGCTGTGTACAGCGGCCACAAATGAAATGCCATGCTTGAAAGAAAGATTGATGATAAAATAAAGATTTTTTTTTTCAGATGGAAACTCTCAAAGCATCAGAAGGTGAAGAGAGCCTCGTTGCAACCCTGTCACTTCTGTCTATGGGAATAAAATCCGTACCCCAGGCAGTTCTACGGAAACAATTCTCAGATTCTGCTTCAATATTCATGGATATTCTAGAAAACAACGCGCAGACAGAGAACGGAACATTGCTACGTAGTGCTATTGGATGTTTGTCTGTATTGTTGCGAGCACAAGAGTATGCTTTGTGGGGGGACTCGTCGACAATGAAAGTGTACGATTCGGTCTTGGCCTTCGTTTTGCATTCTAAACCTAAGGTAAGAGATTGCTTTGTGTCCTTTTGATATTTTATGTAGCTAGGTGCTAGCTTACCAATCCCAATTAAATTGAGCTCAAAAATGTAGCTTGACCTCATAAATAGGCGCGTTGCTACTAGTCCCAGCATTTGAATTCAAAATGGTCTTTAAAAAAGGCTAGATAAGCATCCTACTATCCTCTCTCTCTCTCTCAGCCGAAATACGTCTACTGCTAGACAAAGGCCTCCCTACTATCCTAATTCCTACTAATATTATAAATGCGAAAGTTTGGATGTGAGTTTGTGAGGATGTTTCTTACTCAATCACGCAAAATCTACTGGATGGATTTCAATGAAATTGAGTATACGGGTAGAAAAATACCGGGAACATACATACATAGGGCACTTTTGCCGAAAATCCCACAGGAGCTAAACTCCTGGGCGCGGCTAGTTATAAAATAAAGCGAAGCGTAGGATATCCGGCTGCTAGGTGGGTCGACGATGTAAGGAGTATTGCTGGCAAGAACTGGATTGCGATGGCCCAGGATAGAGAAGCTTGGTGAAGACAGAGGGAGGCTTATACCCAGCAGTGGGTAGTAGAAAGCTGACGATTATGATGAATAATTGTTGAAAACATTGTAATGCTTAATCGATAATTGCAGGTGAGGAAAGCTGCTCAGCACGCTATCACATCAATACTTCGAGGCAGCTGCTTCATGATACCCTCAGAAGATCAGAAAATAAAGGTATTTTTATTTAATTAACATCTTTTTTTTATATAATTATCTTCTTTTTATGAAGCATGTTGCGTATAGTTTTCTGTAGACATTTTGACGAAGCTTTTTGCTGATATATTTCTGTATTTTTTAATTTTAAAATGTTAGAGTGTAATCTATATAAATGGACACTGACACTGGTATATAAATGCAGAGACGAGACTGCTGAAAATAGCATAAGTCAGCACTAAGAAAGAAATTTTGGGAATTCCACCCGATAGCCAGAGGTGAGGGCGAAAGCTCACCAATAAACGAAATCGAATTTAAGATATTCTTTATTTTATGTTATGAAAGAGATTTGATTGTCGTTAGATGTTATCTATACTTTAAAAAAATAAACAATTGACATGTCCAGGTGCCCAAACTGCACCCGGCCTCAAACCGCACAGCGGAGTTCTGTCAGTCGCAGATCAGATCCGAAGCACTGTCCGGTCACAAGACTGCACTCCACACGTTGACTATGCTGAGAGATGTGCTGCCTGTCTTCAGCAAGGACTATATCAAGGTAAAAAATAAGAGGGAGCGCGAGGTGCAAGCGCCTCGCGTGCTGTGTCGGTCAATTTTCCTTTTGCAGTTTCGAGTTTGTTCAAGAAAAGTTTTGGAGGTAGGCAAAAAGTCCATAGAAAAGTTGTCAAGACATAGGAAAGTTGTCGGTTTGGATTAGGTGAAGAGCCGAAAGACTATTTTCGCTTTTGCTCTTTGCTATGAAGGCGCATATTGAATATATCTAATTTTAGGTTAATTTATTAATTGAACAGTAGTAATAAATGCGAAAATTTAAATGTGAGAATGTTTGTTACTCAATCACGCAAAATCTACTAGATGGATTTATTATTTATTTATTTAATATGGGTTTGCTCTTGACCACAATCTTGCCCGAGGACAGAGATGAGGTCTACGATGTAGCGAGCTTACCCAGAAGCAGCCTATATGTTGAATCATTGAATCCTTTCGATGAAATTTGGTATACAGCTAGAAAAATACCGGAAATAACACATAGGGCACTTTTTATCCCGAAATTTTCACGGTAGCAAAGCCCCGGGGCGCGGCTAGTTTGTTATATAATATAGTATCGTTGAGTTAGTATCCCATACACAAGTATTGAACTTACTTTGTGGCTAACTCAGTCTGTCCGTGTATATTTATTACTATACGCATATTTCGTTCTACACGGCGAATTAACATGAAACTTACGCCAGATTTTAAGTAAGACCTTCAACAGTACAATAGTGAATACCGCATCAAATTTGGTCCAGTAGTTTATGCGTGTTGCGCATACAAACAAACCGATAGGCAGACAGACAAAAATTCTACAAAAAATGGTTTTGGCTTCTTATTAGCCCCGTGAATTAAAAGGCCTCATAGTTTTTTTTTCTTAAAAATCTTCTATGTACAGACACAGACCAGTTACAGTTTTATTATATGTATAATCTAAAAATTTAAGGCGTTTAATTGAGGGCAAATTATTAAATTCCCAACCCTAATCATACTTTTATTTCACTTTTCAACAAATGTCTAGTGCCTATTTTTTTCATGTGTCTTTTTGTTATATGGAATTAGTACCGCTATTAATTTTAGTTTAATACCTTTACTTATATTCTTACCTATCAGCGAGAACAATGTAATTGGCTATCTAGTAATCATACATGTAAGATAATATTTATAGATATTCCAAAGCTGTAATGTTCTCCAAACAAAATAAAATATGTAGAGACACAGACCAGTTACAGATTTATTATATGTATTGATTTATCTCCAATTAGTCGACATGCGAGGCCATCCTCTCGCTAATGACGCACAACAACGTATACATCAAGACGTGCTGCCTGCACACGCTGCACGCACTGTTCTCAGCGCACGCGCAGTGCTCTAACCTACACGCGGCTACGGCGGCGCAACTGTGTCGAGCGTTAGCGGCCACGCGGCCACCTGCTAATGACTCGGGGCAGGTGTTGGCTTGGGCGGCTGTGTTGCAACAGGCATATTCCTGTCTGGCCAGGTAAAGGTTTTAGATTCATTTTATTACTAGCTTTCGCTCGCGTGAATTTCCCACGGGAACAGTGCTTTTTTCCCGGGATGAAAGGTACCCTATGTCCTTCTCCGTACTTCTAACTATGTGTATGCGAAATCTCAGGAAGGTTGGTTCAGTAGATAAAGCGTGAAGAGGTAACAAACTTACTTTCGCATTTATAATATTAGTTTGGATCTACTAGCTTTTGCCCGCGGCTTCGCCCGCGTGTGTTTCCGGGAACATGGCGATCGACCACGTAATTTAGCGCGGCCTTATGTCATTCTTATACATTTTATCGTTTTCGAACTTCGTTTTCGTTTTCAAATTCTAACCTTGTCTAAAGTTCCAGTGCTTTTTCCCGGGATGAAATTTCATGAAATGTATACAGGATGTTTTTTAAATCATTGGCATCCTTTCTACTGGTGAAAGTACTCATGAACATGAGCAACTTTTTGTATGGGACCGACTCAATCGGATGGAAAAAAAAAACTGCTGTTCCATACTGGATGCCAATGATTTAAAAAACACCCTGTATTTCCTGCTTTGTACTTCTAATTATCGTTCAGGTCCATAATGTCCCTTTCTATGTGTATACGAAATTTCAGGAAGATTGGTTCAGTAGATAAAGCGTGAAAAGGTGACAAACAAATACCTAAACAAATCAACTCACTTTCGCATTTATAATATTAGTTAGGATTGCATTGCATGATATAGATTAACTATTTGCTACTATTTGGGAAACATGTATAATTAATATTACTGATATTACCAAATAATGTAAAATTTGCACGCTATTCATAATGGCAAAATAGGCTTGCTACTTATTTATCCATCTCCATCTATATATTGTACATTCTGAAATTCCCACGGGAGCGAAGCCCCGGGTCGCGGCTCTCTCTCTCTCTCTCAGCCAAAAGACGTCCACTGCTGGACAAAGGCCTCCCCCAAACATTTCCACGTTGACCGGTCCTGCGCTGCCCGCATCCATGCGCATCCCGCGACCTTCACCAGGTCGTCGGTCCACCGAGTGGGAGGCCTGCCAACACTACGTTTTCCGGTTCGTGGTCGCCACTCGAGAACTTTTCTGCCCCAACGGCTATATGTTCTACGCCCACTGCCACTTAAGTTCCGCGATTCTGCGGGCTATGTCGGTTACTTTAGTTCTCCTACGGGTCGCGGCTAGTTTAAAATATATGTTGTACATGTAAAATAAAATGTAAACAATTATGTGCCTGAAATAAATTAATTTTATTTATTTATTTTATTGTGCAGATTGGATCTCAACCTGTGCGTACCCAATTTGCCAGCGTTCGTCAACATTTGCGTGTCCGAGCTGTGGCTGTCAGACGTGGCCGACATCAACTCCGCCTCCACCAATGCATTGAAGGTACAGTATATTGTGATATCGATATGTACGGTAGTTCCAAGTCAGTAATAAACTAGCTTCGGTTGGACTCGGTCGTTTTATTATTATACATCCGCTAAATACATATTACTGACTCGAAACTACCGTACATATCAGATATCCTCTAAGATATCTGTATATGTTATTGCTCATAATTCAACTTAAACCATATGTGCAATCCTAAAAACTAATATAATAATAAACTAACTAATTATCTAAAAAGATTATAAGTTAATTTAACCTAAAATAAAATCTTAACAATATTATAAATGCGAAAGTTTGGATATGAGTTTGTGAATTTGTGAGGATGTTTGTTACTCAATCACGCAAAATCTACTGGACGAATTTCGATGAAATTTGGTATACGGGTAGAAAAATACCGGGAATAGCACATAGGGTACTTTTTATCCCGAAATTCCTACTGGAGCAAAGCCCCGGACGAGGCTACTCGTATCATATAGATTAAACTAGCTTTTGCCCGCGGCTTCGCCCGCGTGAATTTCCCATGGGTACAGTGATTTTTCCCGAGATAAAAAGTAGCCTATGTGCTATTCCAGGTCATTATCTACCTCTGTACCAAATT
Source organism: Ephestia elutella (assembly GCA_018467065.1). Classification (NCBI taxonomy): domain Eukaryota; kingdom Metazoa; phylum Arthropoda; class Insecta; order Lepidoptera; family Pyralidae; genus Ephestia; species Ephestia elutella. The sequence continues at coordinate 3,242,708 of CM031579.1, forward strand.
TCATCGAAATCCGTCCAGTAGATTTTGCGTGATTGAGTAACAAACATCCTCACAAACTCACAAATTCACAAACTCACATCCAAACTTTCGCATTTATAATATTAGTATGGATTAACTGTTATGATCTCGCGGTAGTGGGTCGCGCGTTTTCGTAATGGTCGGTCGCGGGATGGGTGACCGAAAATGCTTTTATCTCGAGCTCCTCCGGAAAGCGCTTTAAGCCGTTGATTCGTCAGTATATTTTCATTTATACAGGCTGATTTTTAATCGAAAACAAAATTTAATAAATATGCAAAAAAAAAGAGAAAGTGTTTGTAAGTTTGTTTAATCTTCGAAACTACTGAACCGATTTCAAAAATTCTTTCACCAATAGAAAGCTACATTATACCTGAGTGACATAGGCTACAATTTATGTATGTACCTCCCGAGCGAAGCCGGGACGGAGCGCTATAGTTGCTCATAAGTTAAAACTTAATAGAAATTTGAAGTATTTCGCTTCGGATATCCTGGAAATGGCCACGTTTTGCAGGTATTTTTTAAACTTTTTATTAACCTAAGAATTTTTCTTGTTTGTTTGTAATATACATATTTATTTCCCACAGATAATACTCCAAGACTGCGTGAAGCCAGCAATAGAGTCGCCGGACTATACGAGATACAAGCCGCACGTAGAAGCTATATTCAAGAGCATCGGAACTGGTTTAGACAATCCGTTCAACCAGGCGATCAGACACGTTATACTGACCATCGCTGTGTGTTTTGAGGTATGACTCTCTCTCTCTCTCTCTCTCTCTCAGCCAAAAGACGTCCACTGCTGGACAAAGGCCTCCCCCAAGGATTTCCATAACGACCGGTCCTGCGCTGCCCGCATCCATGCGCATCCCGCGACCTTCACCAGGTCGTCGGTCCACCGAGTGGGAGGCTGGCCAACACTACGTTTTCCGGTTCGTGGTCGCCACTCGAGAACTTTTCTGCCCCAACGGCTATCTGTTCTGCGAGCTATGTGCCCCGCCCACTGCCACTTAAGTTTCGCGATTCTGCGGGCTATGTCGGTTACTTTAGTCCTCCTACGGATCTCCTCATTTCTGATTCGATCACGATTAGGTATGACTACAGGCCATTTATTCATTTAATAGCCGTGCCCTGGGGCTTTCATGAGTTTCTCTCGGCATTTCTTCTCAGCAGTGGTCGTTCCAAAATGCTTGTAGTTTGTAGCTTTGAGACATATACTATGATTAAATAATTAGTATTAGTATCAATGCCTTATAAGTAAATCCGATAAATTCGTAGCCTTTATATGGTACATTTAGTCAACAAAATCGTAATGAACTGCCAAAATGGCTGACACCCATTATGATCTGACGTTGACACGCTTCATTTGACAGTTCCAATTTCCGGTACGTTCAAAAATGTACTTTTATTACATACGTGTCTGCGGGAAAGAATTGCTTATTAAGCGGTATTAAATGTATTTTTGTACCATAACAAGGTCTTAACCGGTTTTTGGCATTATTTCTGATTTTTGGGGAACTGCTCATGATATAGCCTTCTATGCAACATGCCCTTTCAGAAAGAGTGGTTCAGTATATAAAGCGTGAAGAGGTAACAAACAAATAAACAAACTCACTTTCGCATTTATAATATTAAGTTAGGATTTAAGAATAATCCATCAAATATTCATCCCGCAGATCGGCAACGAAAAAGTGGCGCACATTCTCGGTCCCCTACTAAGGAAACTGAACGATCGCCGCGAAAGTCACAACTTCCACAACGAGAAAGAGATGGAATACGCCACGGGATTCGCCATCAAAGCCCTAGGGCCGGAATTTGTGCTAAGAACCATCCCTCTGAGGGACGGCCCTGACAGTGTCAACTTGGATAGGAGTTGGCTGCTGCCTGTACTTAAGGAGAAGATTGTCAATTCCAATTTGAAGTATTTCGCTTCGGACATCCTGGAAATGGCCACGTTTTGCAGGTATTTTTTAAACTTTTTATTAACCCAAGAATTTTTCTTGATTGTTTGTAATAACTTGTTGTAATTAACTGTTGTTTGTCATTATTGTATAAGTAAAAACTTAATAGAAATTTGAAGTATTTCGCTTCGGACATCCTGGAAATGGCCACGTTTTGCAGGTATCTTTAGACTTTTTATAAAATTTTTCCTGTTTGTTTGTGATAACTTTATTGTACGAGTAAAATATACATAACAATGACATAAATTAGAAAGGTAAAAACTTCCCGTTGACCTAAAATTATGAAATTTGGCAAATGCAAGATCTAACAGTACTTGTACAGAAATGAATCTAAAAGTTGTAAATACGTTGTTGGAAGTCTAAAAAAAGTGTTACAAATTTATTTTTGCGCTCGATGCAAATCTTAGGGACCGAACTGCAAAGTTAAGTTTGTTTTCGAAACTAGTTGGTCTTTTAGTTAGAGCTATAGTGTGAGATGCTTAGCGTGTACGGAACCCTCGGAGCGCGAGCTTGACTCGCACTTGGCCGGTTTTTTTAGTTAGTTGACGTCATAAAATTACTTAAAGCTAAGGTTACTACTACTACGAGTATTCTATGTGTATGCGAAATTTCGGGATGATTGGTTCAGTAGATAAAGCGTGAAGAGGTAACAAATAAATAAACAAACAAACTCACTTTCGCATTTATAATATTAGTTAGGATAACTTCCTAGATTAGATACTGTGTGTTAACTTAGATGAAAAAAAGTAGTATATTATTTATATTTATTGAACAGAAAGAAGTCCAGAGAGCTGACCCAAGCTCAAGACGTACCAGGGTCGCATACTTACGAGTTACTGTGCAACCAACTGTGGGCATTGTTGCCGAGCTTCTGTAACAGTCCGAGAGACATTAAGGATAGTTTCAAAGCGATTGCTAGAGTTTTGGGTGAGTTGCACAATTTTTTTCAAATAAAGTCGAAATGATTTATTTGGGAAAAGTAACGAATTATAAGAATGTATTTCTGTTTGTTTTTAGTTATTCACTTAATTTTTTTAATTATTTCTTAAATGTAATCTAAAGTCAAAAATATCCCACGGGAACAGTGCTTTTTCCTGGGATGAAAGGTACCTTATGTCCTTCTTACTACTTCCAGCTATGTGTTTGCGAAATTTCAGGAAGATTGGTTCAGTAGATAAAGTGTGAAGAGGTAACAAACAAACAAACTCACTTTCACATTTGTAATATTAGTAAGTATATGCGGAAGTGTGTCTGTCTCTTACGCATTCACGGCTAAACCGCTTTGCGAATTTTAAAAACTTCGTATCCGTGAACACGTCAGTAACACGTTAATGTGTGCGTTTTCATAGTCATAGCGTCCCAATACACACAAGAACGGGGGAGAATTGCGAGGGTTGATGCTTTCCTTTCTGTACGTAGTACTTATATTAATTTTGTGCTTTAGTATAACTGGACTACCGAAATTTCCACGAAAGCGAAGCCCCATAGCACAGTCTAGTATCAAAATTATTTCCCTACAGGTAACGTCTTAAAAGACAATCCGGAATTCCGCCTATCCATAATGCAGTCTCTCCGCAAACTTATCTCGAGTTCCGACAACGAGGAAGACAAGGCAGAGTTGGCCAGATTTGCAAAGAATTACATTCCGATCCTGCTCAACATATATATGACGCCGGCCAAGGGGGGAAACGCCACGGGGCAGAGGCTAGCCGCTTTGGAGACTATACAGGTTTGTATCGTTAAAACTGAACTGAATCTTTTGTGAGAAACTGTATACGCTATTGTAATAAAATACCAAAATCTGTCCTTGATATGCCTGATAGGAAATTCAAAGATTATATTAAGACGAGGTCCGACCTGAGCTGCAAAAAACAAAATTCATATGCGCTTAACCGCGGCGTGTGCGCGTTGCAATAAGATAGTTTTTCGCACAACACAATGTTCTATTTTCGTTGGCAGGATCGAACAGATTTTGTATCGAGTGTGTTATTACTAACGCTGGTGTCAGATTTTATTGAAGTCGCCTAAAGGCATCTGACATGACTTACGACTACCGCCATCTAGTGGCAGGTGCCGTATAAAGTCAAAGTCAAATATTTTTATTCATGTTGGCTTAAAAATTGCACTTATAAATCGTCACTTTCTTGTTTTTTAGTTAGTTGACGTCAAAAAATTACTTAAAGCTAAGTTTACCACCGCCTCCAAAGTGCAAGTGGAGAAGAGGCGGCGCAACAAACTCCACTGCTGCATTTTCTCCACTGCTGCATTATACACACTAGTAAACTAAACAGTCCGCCAATTTGCAGGTTTCCTCACGATGTTTTCCTTCACCGGAAGCAGGTGGTGGTCTATGAGAAAACTACCATACTATAAATGCGAAAGTTGGGATGTGAGTTTGTGAGAATGTTTGTTACTCAATCACGCAAAATCTACTAGACGGATTTCGATGAAATTTGGTATACGGGTAGAAAAATACCGGGAATAGCACATAGGGTACTTTTTATCCCGAAATTCCCACGGGAGCGAAGCCCCGGGGCGTGGCTAGTTTGTTATAAAATATAGTATCGTTGAGTTACTATCCCGTAACACAAGTATCAAACTTACTTTGGGGCTAACTCAATCTGTGTGATTTGTCCGTATATATTTAACTAGTCTGTGCCCGCGACTTCGTCTGCGCATATCTCAGGTTCTAAGCGGCATATCAAGATAAAACTTACGAGATTTTGAGCTAGACCTTCTATAATATAACAGTGGAAACCGCATCAAATTTGGTCCAGTAGTTTTTGTGTGATGCGCGTACAAACACACAGACAGAAAGACAGACAGACAAAAAATAAAAATAAAATGGTTTTGGCTTCTATTGGCCCTATAAAGACCCCTCATAGTTTTTTTCTTATATCTTCTATGTACAGACACAGATAAGTTACAGTTTTATTATATGTATTGATTTCCAGGTGTACCTAACAATAAGTGATCATAATTTACTCGAAGAACTGTTCAAGAACGCCATTCAACAACTGGAAGTATCCCAAGACAACCATTTCCAAAGGGAATCAATCCTAGACATCATTAGACTGTTAGTTCTCTACCAAACTAGTGATAATATCGCGGGTTTGTTCGATAAGTGGGTGTATCCGCTGTGTGAGACCGTTTTGGAGGACCCGAAGAAGTTTAAGAAGAGTAGGAAGGAGAGAGAGAAGATGGAAGTTGGAGATGAGAAGACTGAACTGAGGTATTGTAATTTTTAAACGACTGACCAAAAAATAAGTGTTATGTTTTCAGGGTTCATGTATGTATGTAAGTTTCTTTATTTCATCATAAGTTCTGAACAGCTTAATAGATTTTAGTGAGAGGTATTTTTCGTTCCTTGCATACCTCCGAGTGACATAAGCTATGTAAGTTGTCAGTCGTGTTTTTAAAAGCTTGCAATGTATGTTTGTTCGTTCGGGTGGAATCTTAGAACTCAATTTTGAAGTAGATATCTTCAACCGATTAAGCTGAAATTTTATACACACGTTTAGTATGCATGGTATGGTATGTGACGTCATTCTAAATCCAATATGGCGGACCATCCAAGATAGCGGAATAGTTATTTGTAATGCATTTCTACAATATGGGTACCTATCAAATGAAAGGGTTTGTTGAGAGTAACAATAAAAGCTTTTTAAAAAAAGGGGTGAGCGGTAGTGGCCGAATGGTAGGGCGCCCGCCTGTGGCTGCAAAGGTCCCAGGTTCGAATCCTGCCCGTGTTACATGAGTGTGTTATTACTATTTAACACTGGTGTCAGATTTTATTCAAGTCGCCTAAAGGCATCTGACATGACTTTTACGACTACCACCATCTAGTGGCAGTAGCCGTATACACACTAGTAAACTAAACAGTCAGCTAGTGTGCAGGTTTCCTCACGATGTTTTCCTTCACCGGAATGGTCTATGAGAAAACTACCATACATGAGTCAGATTGGTCTACAAACTCATGCGACACAGGTAGGATTTGAACCCGGGTCCTATCCGACCTCAGGCGGGTGTCATTACCACTTGGCCACCACCGCTTCTCGTAACAATAATAAGTTATTAATTTCAGATACAAAGACAAAGCGAAACTCCTAGAGATGGAACACAAGAAGGCCTATAGGATACTGGAGGAGATCTTCAAGAGTGAAAGAGTCAACTGCAAGCAGTTCCTCACGAACAATTACAAGAAGATCAAGAAATTGTTGATGACGTCATTGAATAAAGTTGCCGATAGCAGCAAGGCGGCTAGGCTGAGGTAAATTTGAAGTTTTTTAAAGTAATAACATCTGAGCGTCGCATGTCATGACGGTAAGACAATTTTCCATCACGGCATTCGAATCTATATGTATATGTCGGAGAAGTATATTTAGAAAGGGCAATATCTGACCAATAAGTAATTTGTTGAAGTTAATATCTGCTCTCTAATTAATTTGTACTTCAGTGAGTTACATTGTGAATATCACAATGACTGTTTTATCGACTCTGAACACTACTATTCACAATGTGAATAGTAGTCCGAGTGTGACGCGCTTTCAGTGCGGTCAGTTGTGCTCTCTGTCAGTTAGCTTGATGATTTAAATTAGATCAGCCGTGTAGTGATAATCCTGATCAGGTTAGTGAAAACACGGTGGGAGATGAGATTAAGAGAGGTTGATGGTCACCGCAGGCGCGTTGAGATGCGCCTTGCTATAACCGTGAGTTTTCAAAGGTATTCCTTATTTTCCATGGTCATGTCGGCCATTTTTCTGTGTAGTGTCTTGAGAGTTAGTGTTGGATGGTTTAGTAATCCGAGTTCATCTGAGGAACCGCTGGGTGTTTTGAGCTGTAACCTGAAATAGGGGTATACTACCCTGTCTTTTACCAGCTGTTCATGTTATTTTAGAAATACCCTCATCCTGAAAGTTAATATGATCTGAGTTAGTTAATTGTGCCCATATATTCTTTTCTGTGAAGCTAATGTTACAGTAACTGTGCTGACCGGTCTGGTCATCCTTTTCTGAGCTCGGACCCTCCTGATTCGGGACCGGGATCCCGCCGAAATATATATGTAGTTACATCACAAATAGTTTTTGAAAATTTTAAAAATACAATGTAATTATTGCACAAGAATAATAAATACAATAAAATTGCATCGTTTCCGAGGTTTCCGGGGATGCTGATTACAAAAATGACATTTATTTTTGGATCTGATGGCCTAGGATTTTTTTCAGTTTTGCAAAATTTATATCGTTTTCGTTAGCCCCCTATTGGTGGAATTGAGCTTCAGATATACTACAGGTAGCATCGCCTATGAGAAAATACAATTTTCATAGCTCTTTCCCTTAATTGACTTTTACAGTCTGCGCGGGAAGAGAAGCATCAGGAACATTTTATGTTTTTCTTTAGCTCCAGCTAAGGTACACGATTTGACACAAAACATTGAAAATTGAACCTTATTTGCAGGTGCATAGAGCACTTAATAAACGCCACGCCGTTCCTAAATGCCGAGAGTAAATTGCTGAAGAGTGCCATAGCAGAATCTGTCATCTGCACAAAAGATATCAACTCCAAATGTAGGCAGTGCGCCTTCAATGTCATCAACTGTGTTGGCGAAAAACTGAAGACTCAGGAGGGAGGTAATTATAAATGTCCGCGACTTCGTACGCGCGGAATTCACTATTGAACATTTTTGAATGTAATAAGCTGCGTGTAAAGATGAAGCCTGTTTTTAGGTTAGACTTTCAGTAATACAAGTGTGGAAACCTCATTAAAAAAATCTAATCAGAAAAAAATATATCAGTAGTTTTTGCGTATTGAGAAACGAACAGACTGGTTAAAAGTCATTTTGGCTTCTATTTGTTCTATAAAGAGCACTCTTATATTTTTTTCTTTGATATCTCCTATGTACAGACAGTTACTATATGTACAGTTATACTAAAAACGTGGTTTAAACTACGTTCAAATACTAACTACTATCTGCTAACTTACTACTATCTTCTTACCTTAACAACTGCGGTTTTGAATTGTTTTAGAATAATGTTATATTCAGATTTATAGATTAACATTTTTTTTTATAGGAATGGAAGCGTTTACAACCATGCTGACATCAGGGCTGTCAGCGCCTTTACCTCGCATAGTATCAGCCACTATACGAGCGACCGCCGCCGCTCTGTTCAACAACTCTGAACACATGGGGCTGGAGACTGTCCAGGCCCTCCTGGAGACTGTTTCCGGACATATGACCAGCAGTAACAGAGAGATCGTAGCTGCGGCGCTTAGCTTCCTCAAGGTTTGTGTTCTCGACTCTGAACACATGGGGCTGGAGACTGTCCAGGCACTCCTGGAGACTGTTTCCGGACATATGACCAGCAGTAACAGAGAGATCGTAGCTGCGGCGCTTAGCTTCCTCAAGGTTTGTGTTCTCGACTCTGAACACATGGGGCTGGAGACTGTCCAGGCACTCCTGGAGACTGTTTCCGGACATATGACCAGCAGTAACAGAGAGATCGTAGCTGCGGCGCTTAGCTTCCTCAAGGTTTGTGTTCTCGACTCTGAACACATGGGGCTGGAGACTGTCCAGGCACTCCTGGAGACTGTTTCCGGACATATGACCAGCAGTAACAGAGAGATCGTAGCTGCGGCGCTTAGCTTCCTCAAGGTTTGTGTTCTCGACTCTGAACACATGGGGCTGGAGACTGTCCAGGCACTCCTGGAGACTGTTTCCGGACATATGACCAGCAGTAACAGAGAGGTCGTGGCCGCGGCGCTTAGCTTCCTCAAGGTTTGCGTTCTCAACTCTGAACACATGGGGCTGGAGACAGTCCAGGCACTCCTGGAGACTGTTTTCGGACATATGACTAGAAGTATCAGAGAGGTCGTAGCTGCAGCGCTTAGCTTCCTCAAGGTTTGCGTTCTCAACTCTGAACACATGGGGCTGGAGACTGTCCAGGCCCTCCTGGAGACTGTTTCCGGACATATGACCAGCAGTAACAGAGAGATCGTGGCCGCGGCGCTTAGCTTCCTCAAGGTTTGCGTTCTCAACTCTGAACACATGGGGCTGGAGACTGTCCAGGCACTCCTGGAGACTGTTTCCGGACATATGACCAGCAGTAACAGAGAGATCGTGGCCGCGGCGCTTAGCTTCCTCAAGGTTTGCGTTCTCAACTCTGAACACATGGGGCTGGAGACTGTCCAGGCACTCCTGGAGACTGTGTTCGAGGCAAAACTTTGATCAGTCAAAGGTTATTGCCAATCTAGTTTCAGCCCTATATGCATGCTGAATAAGAGCTAAATTTAAATGAACTTTCTTACGTTATTTTATCAATGCTCTCATACAACCACGTTCGGACGTTTTTGTATCGACATTACTTAGGTTGTCTTGTTCTTATGTATTGTTAATCTGAGTATTTTGGTAACTGTTGGTAGATAATGTTTTTACACCGTAGAAGGATATTTACAATGACTCTTGATATCACGATATGCAATTATGCTTTTTAATTTTTATTCAAAGTCAAAGTCAAAGTCAAAATTTTTTATTGAAACTTGGCCTTCAAAGAAGGCTCTTTTTCACGTCGATAACTAATTATTTAATCATAATATTTTATGTCTCAAAGCTACAAACTACTAGCATTTCGGAACGACCACTGCTGAGAAGAAATGCCGAAAGAAACTCATGAAACAGTCTTGGTCGCCTAGCATGCCAGAGGGGCTATTCATTAACTTTATACATACACTAGATTGTGTACAGTCAAAAATAAAATAAAATATAAGTAAAAAAATAATAATAATATAATAAAACATGTTATGTTTGTGATCAAGTAACCACAATGAATTGGTTAAGAACAAAAAATAAAAATAAAATTCGAATCAGGATCGAAGCAGGATCCCCTGGCAACACCCGTTCACAAGTTTGAACATTTTAGAAAAATAAATACTTTCAGTCACTTGAAGATCACAATACACGTACATGTTTAACAATTAAATGTCAATGTAATTAAATTTAAAAAAGAAAGGTAAGGTTATTTTTTCACATTATCAAAAGAATGTAATCAAGTGTGGAGTGGCGAAGTTGTAGGGAGAGACCAAACTTTTTTATCGTTCAAATAATCACTTATTGTGTAATACGCTTTATTCATCAAAGTATTTTTAAGATATGTTTTAAATTTTTGCATCGGTAAATTTATAGCCTCGTCAGGGAGCTTGTTAAACATTTTTACACTTTGACCCACGAAAGACCGCCGAACCTTTTTAAGCCTAAAGCAGGGCGTATAAAGTTTATTCTTATTGCGGGTGTTTATACTATGTACATCGCAGATTTTTTTAAAGAGGTTTAAATTGGATTTAACAAAAATAAGTACATTGAAGATGTATTGAGATGCAACAGTAAGAATTTTTATTGATTTAAGGTGAAAGCCAAGCTTTGGCTGTCCATACATTTTGTTCTACAGCAATGCTCTAAACTTCGTTAATGATTCTCATAATAAAATCGAATTTCCAATTCTTATGAAGTAATTGTGCTCTCATGTTGAATTTAACATAATAATGTATAATAATTTACGAGAAAAACGGCATTTAAAATACGACAAAAATTGAGATTCTTGTTGATGTGTGCGTAATATTTTGTGACATTTAGGGGCGACGTCTAGCAGATTTATTACAAACTACTGACTACTACTATTTATATAAAAGCACTTTGAGACCTAAATGCATGCTACCTCGATGTTGCTTGCCTTGACAGCGCCATCGGCTGTACGTGAAAAACAAAAGAAAATCATGAAATGCTAAAAAATTATAAAATAGCAAGTTTCAATATTAAATACAATTTAGGGTTCAATATACTTATTTTTATGAAAGATTTTTTATGGTGAAATTTAAATTTGATTACTGGGACTTTTGGATATCAAGACAGGCTATCTAAATATGACATCTGGACATCACCTGTACATCTGGATGTGATGTCCTGGACTTTATGTCCTGCTGTCCAGGTTTTCGTATCCACATGACCAGACTCCCACGTCTTTAAATTTATATGTGCAGGTGATGTCTTCAGCTCCACATTTTCAGATCTTCATTTCCAGATGTTCAGGTGATCATCTCCTGAAGCTTTGGTCTTCATATTCAGCTGTCCAGCATTTCATATGCACATGACCAGACACCCAGGTCTTCACATCCAGATGTCAAGATGTCATATTCAGATATCCCTGCCTTCATATTCAAAAGTCCCAGTTATCAAATTTAAATTTCACCATAAAAAAATCTTTCATAAAAATACGTACTGAACCCTAGATTTAATATATTACAACAAGCTTGCCATTACGTATATGACTGGACTGGAATATTTGTGCGAATGCGAATTCATCTCAGGCATTCATCGATACGTTGTTGCCGATCTGTGCGAGGTGTAAGATGGCAACGTTGCTTTTTTTTACCCAAAAAGATAATTCTTTTTACAATCATAAGTTTCGTTCTGAAACTTAAACAATTTAATTTTGAAAATACTTTTATCAAAAGACATTATATAGGTAGATATTATACACGTAGGTATTCATTTACAAAAAATAAACTATAGGAATATGTGCATACATTTATATTTAGTTTCAAAGAAAACAAATATTACTGATTAATTATTTTTTAGTTTGCATTTCACAACATGTTTTCTGAACGTCTAATTTAATCCTAGAACTTCTAGGGCACGAAGTATCGATACTTTGAATTATCGATAAAGTCGAGGTGGGCTCGACCTCCGTGATTTATATTAATTATTTTTTTTCCGATTTTCCGGCGATTTGAAAAATGCATATTACTTATATGTTTGTATATAGGTATACTTTTTGAGTAAAAACTTGTCAGTCGTGTTTTTTATTTTTAATAATTAGCTTGTTGCATATTTAAAAACGATATTAATTTATATCAACAATAAAAGATATCGATATTCGTCGTGGTATCGATGTAAGTCTACACTATATACATATCTATCTACTAGCGTTGCAGGACTATCGATAGTATTGACACGTGTCAAATGTCAATACTGTGGCAGGAAATGCACAGCACAAGAGTGTTTCTTTATACACTAATTCTGTAATACAAAAACAAAAACTGTAACACAGGTTTGTCGTGATGAAGAATTTATCATTACCATTCATTATTCCAAGCAATGAAGGAGTCATCATGAATAATGACTGCAATATTTAACAATTTATGTTGGAATAGAATAACTATACCTAATCTTTTGTTTTCTTTAATAAAAAAAAGTTCGGAAAATAAATTTCCACTTCATTATTAAAAATAAAAGTCAACAATATGTACTATTTAGTTTTATTTAAAAAAATATAATTCTAGTCATACAATTCAATAGAACATTATGACCATAACGTCTGCGGTGCTGCTTGCTGATTGATTTTTGAAAATGGATGTTCGAACTATTGCTAGATTTGTGTTGGGAATCTAAGAGATGGTGAAATCCAAACTGCTGAAATTATTGGTAGATAGGTATTTAAATTACAGTTTCTTATTACAAATTATGATTTTGCACTACTGAACTAGTGCCTCTCCATTACTGAAGGTTGGCCGTCAGATTCGCAAACTTTTCTCTGTTCGTCGCTAAGCGAAACAGCTCCTCAACCGTGGTGACTCTGGTCCACTCACATATGTTTCTCAGCCATGATTTTTTGCGTCTTCCAACACATCTCTTGCCTTCTATTTTTCCCATAAGTTGAAGCAGCTGATATCTGTTGTGTCGCAAAACGTGTCCCAAATATTCAACTTTGCGCTTTTTGACAGTTTGCAACAAAAGTCTAGACATTGCAACGCGCTGGAGGACTTTTTCGTTGCTGAGTCCAATTGATACGAACTTGAACTACATAGGTACCTATATTAATTCTCATAAATATATTTTTTTGCTTTCTTACAAAATATGACAATGACAAGAAGAAATTATAGGTTATTTTTAGCTCTTTGTATTTTTTAAATTTCTTTTTTTTTTTTCTTATGCTGCCAGCCAGTCCGATTGGCATTATTGTAGTTAGACACTCTTTTGAAATAAGTGCCATCTAGTAGCGTATTTTTAAATTTATAACAATGCTTTGCGCTATATTTAATGTCATTTTGAAAGCTCTCGTCGTAGTGTGAGTGAGTGTAGAGATACGAAGATTCATGGCAGATTCTATTCTAAAGCTTTTTTTTCATTATGTTGACTGAAATATAATCGTAGGCCATAAAATAAATAAAAGAGTATGTTTACCGCTCGCCAATTCAAAATGTTTGCCTATAAGTACTGCAACAACGCAACATAAAAAATAAAACGGAAAATGTTGCTATCAACGCCATCCAGCGGAAATTGTTCAATGAACAGCCCTTCGCTTTATCCTTAAAGAGCTCTCGTAGAGAATCGCGTCGTTTTAGCCCGTACATAAAACGAATTGCTCTTTTCTGTAATACAAATATTTTCCCTATCTCGGCTGCATTTCCCCATATCAATAATCCGTATGACATTATGCTATGAAAGTAGCTGAAATACACGAGTCTAGCTGTTTCAATGTTTGTGCACTGTCTTATCCTTCTCACTGCATAAGCCGCCGAGCTAAGTTTTTTGGCCGTGAGTTCAATGTGTTTATCCCACTTTAACTTACAGTCAACGGTAACGCCTAAGAATTTGACACTGTGTACCCACTCTAATACTTTGCCATTAACTATTAAAGGTATATCATTATGAGGTGCGTTCGAGAGAGAAAACTTTATACACTTGGTCTTGTCCGTGTTTAAAGCCAGGTTGTTGGTTGTAAACCAGTCAAGCACAAGTGTCATAGTATTACTTACATCGTCATAATTTTGACTATTTCTGTTGACTTTAAATAGTAATGATGTGTCGTCCGCAAATAAAACAACTTCACACAATTGTTGGGCAAGACATGGAAGGTCATTTATGTAAACAAGGAATAGAAAAGGACCGATTATGGAGCCTTGAGGCACGCCCATGTGTACCGCCGCGCTGCTGGAAGCAGCTCTGTTAACTTCTACTTTCTGAGTTCTGTTGTCCAGGTAAGAAGCTAGTACCTCAAGGGCCGTCCCAGTAACACCATAAAATTTAAGCTTGTTTTTTAGTATATTATGATCCACGCAGTCAAAGGCTTTTGAAAGGTCGCAAAAAATACCTATGACATCTTGGCTGGATTCCCACGCTTCATAGATTATTTGAACTAAAGTAGATGTTGCATCAGTAGTGGAACGACCTTTAGTGAAACCGTACTGACGATTATGTAAGATTTTATTTACGTTAAAATAAGAGACTAATTGCGTTAAAATTAATTTTTCAAATATTTTACTTAAAGCGGGTAATATAGAAATGGGTCTGTAATTAGTGGGATCATTTTTTGTACCCTGTTTGAATAAAGGAATAATTTTACTTATTTTCATGAGGTCAGGGAAAACACCCTCGGAAATGCACTTATTGAAAATCACAGTTAGATGAGGAGCAATCAAATCAATAATACTGCTCAGAACTGCGACAGATATACCCCAGAGATCCTCAGTATTTTTCATGTTGAGTGCCTTATACGCAGATAAGAGTTCATCCGATGTGATACTTCTAAATCTAAAAATGGACTTAGGATCGGAGGCATTTCTTTTTAATAAGTCATCTGCAGCACTGGGACAAGAGGAGAGGGATCCTGTGATATTCTTAGAAATATTGGCAAAAAAATTATTGAATTCGTTGGCTACTTCGTCGTTAGAAGTTATGGTTTTATCACCAATTTTTAAAGAAATATTAATGTCGCGCGGTTTCGATTTGCCTGTCTCGTTATTGATAATAGACCAAGCAGCTTTGATCTTATCATTAGAGTTTTTTATTTTATTAGTCAGATATAAAGATTTTGCAGCAGCACATACCTTTTTAAAAGTTTTTGAATAACATCTAACATATGATACAAATTCCGGTTTAAAATTATATTGTTTTTGGCCATACAGTTCATATAGCTTATTTCTACTAATATAAATGCCATTTGTGGCCCAATCGCAGAAATTTAGTTTTGTTTTCTTATCAAATGTTTTAAGAGGAAAAGATTTGTTCAATTCTTGTTTCACTGTATTAAAAACCTAATCATAAATATTAGTTTTGACATCCAATGTATTTTATTTTATTAATTAATTGGTATCTTACCGCGACGCATATTCAATAAAACAGATGTGACTCGAAATGTTTTTCTGTTGCATGTCAATACTGAATTGTGTTTCCTGAAAATGTATCTATTGATTACCATGTTTACAGCAATAAAAATTCATTAAATTATTCATTCTGTTGTTCAGGTATACACTAAAGTAATCCCCACGGACGTGTTGGCCGGGAGCCTGCCTCTCATCTTCAAGACTCTGTCTTCGATGCCCGACGACTGTAAAAGGCATTCTCGCTTAGAAATTGGGTATGTATTTTATAAGTTTACATTTTATGACTTACCCCTGTGTTGCAAACTCTTTTCCAGTTATAATTTAGTTTTTTTTAAACCTATTGGTTTTTGTATCTTTCTGTCAAAAAAAAAGTAAACAATACATTGTTAGAGTCCAAATCGCCATTGTGGTTATTTTATTTTAAACAAACCTTCGCCCGCGTGAATTTCTCACGGGAACAGAATCTCACTTGTTCCATGGAACTATTTGCCAATGGAACTAGTGAGAATGATTCCTATTTTCCGGGATGAAAGGTACCCTATGTCCTTCTCCGTACTTCTAACTATGTGTATGCGAAATTTTAGGAAGATTGGTTCATTAGATAAAGCGTGAAGAGGTAATAAACAAACTCACTTTCGCATTCATAATATTAGTTAGTTTAGCGAAGAGATCGTCGCTACTTTGAGGTGTGTGAAATGAAACCTCAGATCAGAAGGTGTAAAATGGAATGGAATATGGAATGGACCACTGTAGCGGGAGAAGGTGTTATGCTCAACCGCCACAAAGGGAAGATCTTCCCTTCGTCGGAGCCTTGGCTCCCCAGGGCTAACGCCCTGGGCCGAGGCTCCGACGATGTTGCGTTGCAGTTCGAATATATAGCGAGTTGCCTTGGAAATTCTGATATCGCGATTTAGGATTTTCCCGTTTTTTGTTGATGATCTCCATATGACAGGAGATTGAGTGGAGTCTGATCTGTAGTCTTTTTGCGATGTTGCGAAGTCATTGTTGGTTGGAGATCATTCGTACAATAATTGTTATTTGTAATTATCTGTCGATATTTAATGTCGCGTAGACTGTGCCGCCATCTTGCGTCGATATTGCGAATTAATGCTTGCTTGCCGTTGTCGCCGAGATTCTGTGGAGTCGCTGAGTTGCTGCATTCGCTCGCCACATTAGCATTAGGATACAGTCTACATTAATTCCAACACACCCGGTTATTAACTTACTGGAAACGGTGGTAACCAATCTGTAAACGCGGAATCGGCTGAAGCCGATCAACTGAACTCTTATGTCAACGGAATAAGGACGCTAATCGAATCCAATGATGTCTTTCGCACCGCATCAAACATACAGACAGAAAGACGGACAGAAATCCTAAAAAAAATGGTTTTGGCTTCTATTGGCCCTATAAAGATCCCTCATAGTTATGTATTGATATTGATTAGTATGGATCGTCTTCCCACTTTAAGTCGTAATTTTTAGTTCGATCGATTTTTGACATAAGTAATATTCTATGTCCTATTCCTATTCTTAAATTTTTCAATTTCATCCTATACGAACCAATTAATTCGTCTTTTAGTTTTTACATTCTAAAGAAAACCATCATTCTCTTTATAAAACGATGTACCAAACCAACCAACCACAGTGAATCGGCTGCTTCTGGGTAAGCTCGCTACACCGTAGACCTCATCTCTGTCCTCGGGCAAGATTGTGGTCAAGAGCAAACCCATCTTCAATAAAAAAAAACTATATGATGTACTTATTTTTTTGTTGTTGTTTTATTTTAGCTACTTCCTAACCAAAATGATAAGGAAATACGGTGCTGACACCGTAGAGAAACTAGTGCCGAACTCCGATGAAGTGATGCTGAGAAGACTGAGGAATATACGGAAGATGGAGAATAGAAGGAAGCGGGCTAAAGACGGACAGAAGTGAGTGTACTTAATTTTACACAAGTGACCAAAACAGGAGTGTTATGTTTTCAGGTTTATGTATGTATCATCATCATCTGCCTTACCTTTTCCCATTCTAGGGTCGGCGCATAATGTCCTTTCTCTCCACAATTTTCTATTCTTAGCCATAGTTTTATCCACTCCCAATACCTTCATATCCTCCCCAACACAATTCATCCATCTCTTTTTAGGCGTTCTACTCCCCCTATATCCATCTACTTTCATTGACACAGCTCTCCTTAGGAAATGTTCCTTTTCCCTCCTCATCACGTGTCCAAACCAAGTGAGACTGTTACTTCTTACCTTATCAGTTACAGGTGCAACCTGTATGTAATTTCTTTGTTCCACCATAAGTCCTGAACGGCTTGACACATTTTGATGTGAGAGGTATTTTTAGATTCCTTGCATTAGCCCGAGTGACATAGGCTATGTGAGTTGTCAGTCGTGTTTTTTTATTTTTTAATAATTAACTTGTTTATTTCCTGAAGTGAATACCTTCTTTTTTTTAATTGCAATTTATTAAAATAAATTATATATTTTAATAAATTGCTTTGTATTTCTTATGTATCTATACCTATTAATTAAAGTGACCCGCTTGCTCGTTTGCCGCCCTATGTTATAAAAAAATTAAATAAATTGGATGCTGATTGACTCATAGGTATATCAACACAGAGACGAAACCGCTGAACGTAGAAACTTGTAATTTTGAAGAGAGCTTCTTTAACCTAACAGGGTGATTCACAATACCTAGTTATATTTATAAGACTTTGAAATAGTCCACCATTTGTACATATTTTTTGTAATTTTGTGCAATAAAAGTTTTAAAAATAAAATAAATAAATTATGACGAGGCCGTTGTGTTTAGATTTTGACAAGGCTCGTGGCGGTTTATTAATAAATAGTATCTACATTTCAAAATAAAAATTTGGAACTTCGATCACATTTATATTCTTAAACTTAAATCTATGATTTATGAACGTCAAGATGACGGGATCACTTGTTGTTTTAAACAGCCTTTCCTATCTTGTTTTAAATCTAATAATTAGCAGTTTTGTGGTACCAGCTAGAAATAGCGGGATCAGTGTTAGCCTTCAATATCTTCAAGACCAAGGAAGTACCAACATTATTATTAAAGGTGCCAAATGGTGCTAAATGAGATTTAAAACAAGATAGGAAAGGCTGTTTAAAACAACAAGTGATCCCGTCGTCTTGACGTTCATTATGATTTGGAATAAATAAAATATCATTTTTGTAAATTTTATTTATTTTTTATTTTATTGAAAAAAGTGCAATCAGATATAACAGAACATAAATTACGAATTAAGAATAAGTGGTCCTCAGAGCAAAATTACTTATACATCATTATTTTCATTTTAAAATTTCAGAGACCAAGAAAGCGACTCGGACTCGGAAATCCAAATCAAAGGCACTTCTAAAACCTTAGAAGACATCCTCAAAGATTCAGATTCTGAGATGGAGTTTATGGAGGAAGACGAACCAAGGCCGAAGGTCAAGAAGACTAAGGGCAAGGTCAAGGCGTGGATACAGGACGACCCGGAAAATATTGTTGATTTGGCGGATGTATCTGCTTCTAGGAAGATTACAGGTATAAAAACAATTTGACTTACATTTTTTATTTATTTATTTACATATCTTATATCATTAATATAATGCAAAAAATTAAAAAAAAATGCGAAATTCAAATACAATTTGAAGCTCGCCAGAAATTTGAGTAAAATAAAATGTTTTTTTGGTTTTTATATTATTTTTTTAACTTTTTTTGGCAAAAAAAGTAATGAGTATATATGGAGTTTTGTCTATAACGGAATCGTACTAGAGACCTCACGAAGCGTGAACGTTGACCACTTCACCACGTGTCTAAAAATGCAGTCGTGTTTTTAATTTTTGAAAATTATTTATTACTTACTAGCTGTTGCCTCACAGCCCGCGGCAAAAAGTATATCTTTGTTTTTTATATGACCCACCATTAGTAAAAGTAGCCTATGTTTGACCCCGGGTATTGATCTATATCCATATCAAATTTCATAAAAATTGGTCTAGCGGTTTAGCCCTGAAAGCGTAACAGACAAACAGACTTTCGCATTTATAATATTACTAGCTTTTGCCCGCGGCTTCGCCCGCGTGGGTTTCCCACGGGAACAGTGCTTTAACCCGGGAAGAAAGGTACCCTATGTCCTTCTTAGTACTTCTAACTATGTGTATGCGAAATTTCAAAAAAAATGGTTCAGTAGATAAAGCCTGAAGAGGTAACAAACAAACAAACTCACTTTCGCATTTATAATATTAGTTAGGATTAGGATATTAGTATGGATGTAAAAAATTGTCGTCAAATAAACTTATTTTAACGTTTAAATAAATTTATTTTGATTTCCACAGCCACAGACCCGACTCAGAAGAAGAAGGCAGCGGAAGTGCGAGAGAAAAAGAAAGATGGCGGCTTCAGAACAGCTCCGGATGGCAGGCTCATCATCGCCGATGATGCGTTTGATGATGATGAAGATGATGAGCCCAAACCTAGCGGGGACGTCGACACTGACACTGATGATACCGGTAAATATGTTCACTCCACATTACACACTCATAAACTAAAAACAATAGCAATTAGCTACCCGTTTTTATTGATATCTTGCTAAACAATCTTCACAGTACTTTTTTTGGAATCTTGTTGAAAATAAATCAAATATTAGTTCAAACCTAAACATTCTAAAGTAAAACATTTATTAACCACGAAAGTAATTTCCTAAAAAGTCTATTTTAATTTATATTTTTGTAAAATCATAAAAAGGCATGGTAAGATTGCTTACATGATAGGACTGGTAAGAATAAATGGAGTTTAGATACATACAGTTTCACTCCAACCCAGCCATTAAAATCTCCTAGCAACACCAATCTTTCATTTACTTTGCAGTATTAATACATCTCTCATACTATCCAAAAACTCCTCCCTTTTCGTTTTATTTCTTCCACTACTACCTTCTGTAAGAGCATTGACTCCTAATAAATCCTAACACTCCTAATAAATCCTAACACTCCTAATAAATCCTAATAATCACTATCCCGTGACCCCAACACCCACGGGAAGAAGGCGCGATAATATGTATGTAATTGCTATCCTTACAAAAAATTTAAAACATAAAAACTAAATTGAAGTTTTGTAAAAGACCTTGTTGTTGTGAAACTGGGCTGGGCACCTGGCTAGAAGGAACGATGGAAGGTGGAGTAAAGCTGTACCCCCGAAATGGAAAACGAAGCGAAGTCATAGATAGCAATGTCATAGCTAGCTAGATGGGTCGACGATGTTATGAATATTGCTGGCAACAACTGGAGTAGGGTAGCCCAGGACCGAGAAGGCTGGCGTAGACAGAAGGAGGCCTATACCCAGCAGTGGGTCACGGAAGGCTGTGGATAAAAAGCCCTTGAGGTATGGAGCCAAATGCTGGTTGCAATTGTTGGATTGCAAAGCTAATCTAAAATCACTGCATTTTAAGAGACGGGATTCCCATACAGATGTCAAAACGGGGATTCCGATAAAGATGCACTTATGCGAGGAACTGCGGGTATGAATGAGACGGAAATAGTCGGCCATCAAAATGCTTCCCCATTTCATAGATCAGTTTTTCGTATAGCATGAGCTTACGAAAAGAAATACTATGAACAGGTTAAACTAAAATAAAAGCTTGTAAAAAAGGGGATGGGGACTCCGCTCCCTTGGGAATTTCGGGATAAAAAGTACCCTATGTGCTATTAAGTTATATTTTACTCATGTACGAAATTTCATTGAAATCCATCCAGTAGTCATCATGCCATCTTGATGGCGAGACATGCTGGTCCTTTTAGCTGTTTGTAACATCATTAACCATGTTTCATGTATACAAATCCATTTCATTTCATAATTTTACGTGATATCGTAACAAACATGCTCACACACATCCTTTCGCATTACTAGCTTTTTGCCCGCGGCTTCACCCGCGTGAATTTCCCACGGGAATAGTGCATTTTTCCCGGGATGAAAGGTACCCTATGTCCTTCTCCGTACTTCCAGCTATGTGTATGCGAAATTTCAGGAATATTAGTTCAGTAGATGAAGCGTGAAGAGGTAACAAACAAACTCACTTTCGCATTTACAATATTATAGTTAGGATTGGGATTTGTCTTCCGCAGATGACGAGAAGAACAGCAAGCCATCGAAGTTATTGAAGCCAGGCACCAAACGACGCTATGACGATATTCTCAGCATCCGAAGCGGCAGAACTAACAGGAGTCGCGCCTCTACTGCCACTGTCTCCAACTACAGGCCGGGGGGCAAAGGAATACACAGGTATGGATGAGATGGACTGATATAAATGATACACATATGCATTGTGACAGTTATCGTTCATTGTCAAAGGAATTGACATGAACGATAACTGTCACAACAATAGGTTGTCCAAAACAAATTGATACTGGAATGATTTTTATCAGAATTTATCAGAAAAGTACACAACACAACGTAACAGTGATTTGAAACTGTGATAAGTTATGATGCATATGTGTATCATAGATAGACAGCAAGCCATCTAAGTTAATAAAGCCAGGCACTAAGCGACGCTACAACGACATTCTCAGCATCCGAAGCGGCAGATATTGTCCGCAGGAGAAAACAGTACTCTTATTACTAAGTTTAGCTTTTCACTAGATGCTTTTACTATTTAATTGGGAAATAACACCGGTGATTTTAAAGACTTGTTAGAGCTAAGTAGCGCCCTCTACCGTGTACTGACAGAAGTCGCGCCTCCACCGCCACCGTCTCCAACTATAGGCCGGGGGGCAAGCGAATACACAGATATGGATGAGATGCACTGGTATGGGTGGTCATTTGAAGCGGTGGGTGCTCAGTTTAGTACAGATATAGAATCACGTCTTTATACCTTACGGGGTAGACAGAGCCAAGAGTCGTGAGCTGCTATAGTAGGCTTGTGGAATGGAAATTCAATTCAATTTATTCATAAAAACAATATAAATTGTATGCGAATTACATTAATACACCACATATTATCAACAAATAATATCAACTTAAGGTTAATCAATTGCGTCACTCCTAAAAATCATTAACTGCATAACAACATTTCTCCAGTAACAGCTCTCTTAAATATTGATCATCAGTCTTTTCTTAAATATTGATCATTTTCTAATCCTGTTTAGCTCCCTTGGCAACTTATTAAATAACAAAACGTTTGGTTGCGCGGACAATGTTTTATTGGTGTAATAACTCTGACCAGGTCCTTCCGTCTTCTTCGTTCCGTTCTTCAGATGTGACAGCCATCCTATAGTATTGATCTTTGTTGTTTGGCCTTGAGAAGCTCGGTAGCGCAGTGGGTCGCGCGCTTGGCCTGCGATAATGCCGGTTAAGCAACTTTCGTAATGGTCGGTCATGGGATGGGTGACCAAAAGTGTTATCTCGAGCTCCTTATCCATTCGTAAGCCATTGCCCCATCAGTGGGGCCATTAACATTACTGATGATGTTATTATGCCTTATAACCCTAACCTACCTTTATAATCATACGTTTCTGATTTGCGGAAACGGGCATTATAGGCCCTAACACTAGGTAATAAGACCTACAATTGTGAGCAAGTGTGTTGAAACTATATTTTTTCAACAGGCCAGTAGGTTCAGCGGCGTCGGTAGCGTCCACAGTGGGCACAGAGTATAAATCCAAGAAGGCGCGGGGCGACGTCAAGAAGAAGGGCAAACACGACCCCTACGCGTACTTGCCGTTGTCGAGGAAAAATCTCAACAAAAGGTATGTTAATTTTTCATATCACTACATTTTTTAGGGTTCCGTACAAAAATGAAAAAACCTAAAATAAAAAAAATAAAAAAATATAGTTCATTGCTTTATTACAGGAAAACCTATAACAATTGGCATTGTACGGACCCCTCTTCACGGGAGTTCAACTCGCACGTGGCCGGTTTTTTTTTAGTTTCAGTTGTCATTCGCTTTCGGTGAATCTGAAGGGATCAAATCGGGGTTATCGCGCTCAAATATACCACGAGATGTCAGCCGAGTGACTTAGTACTTACAGACATCTGCCAGATGTCAATGTCGATGTGTCAAATTCAAATGACATTGTATCATTGACATGACAACACTCAGTTGCGCCAATAGTGACCGTAAAACCTCATTGAGTGGACCGCAGCCCATTCAACTGATAATGATAATATGATTTATTTTGTTACCACAATATTCAGAACTTATCAGTATATCTAGGGCACAATTAATTAAGACCAGGTCCAACCTAAGCTGCAAAAAACAAAATTCATATGCGCTTAACCGCGCCGTGTGCGCGTTGCAATAAGATAGTTTTTTGCACAACACAATGTTCTACTTTCGTTGGCAGGATCGAACAGATTTTGTACCGAATTAGCAACTATTTCTCAAATATCTTTAAAAATATTAGTTTTAAAACAAAAGTGCTCGATTAAGACTTTAATATAGCATATATATAAACTAATTATATAAATATATATATATATGTTATCGCTGAAAGTTTTAAGTTTCATGACTTGAAAGCTGAAATATTTTCTAAATTTTCGGTGCCTTTATGAATTAATTAAGCCGAAAATATGTATTTTTATTAAAAAGTACACGGTTGAAACCTTAATAGAGATCATAATCTATATTCTGTATTATTTTTCCACTTTGTAAATAAACTCTAATTAGGTAAATTTCTTCATGAAAAATTACAATTATTTCGAATGTGGGGTTGGACCTGGCCTTAAGGGCTAATTTTTCAATCATCGAATAAATGTTATCAACTAGTTAAATTTATAGAATGACTAAAATAAGTTGACAGCGCTGTGCCAGTTGCACTGTAGGCATGACATGACCCTACAATTTAGTCGCTTTACACATTATCCGTCAGATAACATTTATTTGATGATTGAAAAATTAGCCCTAATACAAGTTGATATTGTTGGAGACTGGAGCCTAAACTAGACAAAAAGTCTGTATTTCAAGACACACACACTCCTAGGGATAACAATTAAAAGTGCGCATAAACAAACAAATAAACTGTAAACAAAAACTGACTAGGTCCGGTAATAACATATTGTAAACAAATTCAGTACTTATCCCAAATAATGATAAATGCGAAAGTGAGTTTGTTTATTTGTTTGTGATCTCTTTACGCTTTATCTACTGAACCAATTTTCCTGAAATTTCGCAAACACATAGTTAGAAGTAGGTACTGAGAAGGACATAGGGCATCTTTTATCCCGGGAAAAAGCACTGTTCCTGTAGGAAAATCACGCGGGCGAAGCCGCGGGCATAAGCTAGTCGTAAGTTAGCGACAGCATTGACCAGTTATCGATGTTTTATGTAGTGACAAAAGTTTCTTTGATTTTGTGAAATTTAAAAAATATTTTTCTTTACAGAAAAAAGGCGACGACCTCTAAGCAGTTCAAAGGGATCGTCAAGTCGAAAGGAAAAGTCAAATCTAGGAAATAAGAGGTCTAGCCAGAAACAAAATAAGTCATACAACGCGTTTTGCAGTGGCAATGGGGGATTTTCAGAGACCCAAATTTAAAAAATTGTTCCATATGTCTTCATAGATGTCGCTTAGTAAAAGGCGAGTCCATGCACGGGGTTGGCATTTTTTTAAAAATAAACCCTAATAAAAAAAAATATCTAAAAAGTATCAATATTGTGATTTGTGCAACTGTCAAATTGTTAGATGAGTTTTTTTTCTGCCTCTGGTTGACAAGAAAAAAGAACAATATAGGTATAGCCATTATTACAACTCTGCTTTAAAAAAAGCACAATATAGGTACAGCCATTATTACGACTCTGCTTTCATAGAACGCCATCTGTTGAGACTTTTATACTGATTTTTTTTTCTTAATTTAGCTGTCAGAAAATCGCCCATTAGTTTTGGCCAATAAAAAGGACTTACACCAAAATAATAATGCTGATAGCACAGATAAAAAACTGTAGTAACATCTCATGACATCTTTTTTTTGTTTTGCTACTGCATGGTGACAGCCGGCTTGGACGTTGGACCAGTACTAAATGCTAAACCTATCCTAACTAATATTATAAATGCGAAAGTGAGTTTGTTTGTTACCTCTTCACGCTTTATCTACTGAACCAATCTTCATTTCAAATTTCGCATACACATAGAAGTACTGAGAAGGACATAGGGTACCTTTCATTCCGGGAAAAAGCACTGTTCCCGTGGGAAATTCACGCGGGCGAAGCCGCGGGCTAAAGCTAGTTCTCATATAAAGTACCGGTACTTTGTATGTAGAATTTAGTACCAGTAATAAGCCCTGCTTTAAACTCGTGTATCCATTGGGTAATATTGACGAGCGAATTTATTTTCTCAATACAGTTTATTTGAGCGAGAAACACTATTGCTATTTCACTTTAGTCAGTAGAAGTGAATGATATACAGCATAACATATTGTCGTCGATACACGGCCTAAGAATCTATTGATGTAAAACATCTAATGGCAGGTCTTGACAGTAAAATCTATTCGAATGCCGGATTGACAAATGGCATGACGCTGTCGTGCCACGATGCTCAGATGTTTTACATCTGTCAGCCATCCTGTGGTAACCAACTTTTTTTTGTTTACTGAATTGTATAATATTAAGATGTGATTATATTTGACTATTTAAGACTAAAGATATGTATTGTTGAGATATGAACTGTAACTAGTTTTTAATAAAAAATATTTCAAATATCACTTGTATTTATTTAATATTCTTCTATTTCTACCTCAGTTTGTTAAAGAGAGTTTCAATAACAACTGCTTTAAGAGTCATATTTACAAGGAGCTGAATACAAAAAATAAGCGATTTATTGGAGTAGCTTGCCATTTCCTTCTCCCTTCGAACTCTGGTTGGCAATCATCGAAATAGCATAAAGTCCTTTCAGTGGTCTGTATTCGTGCCTATTATAGTGTTACTGACAGAAAAACATCTTCAGAAGAAAAATTAGCGGTGCATCTCAAGTATGACTTATGTTTGTTACCCAATTACGCACAATCTTCTGGCTGGACTGATTTCGACGAAATGTGCACGGATTAAAAAAAATACCAGGAATAAAACTACTAAAACTTAGGGTACTTTTTATCTCGAATTTACCACGGGAGCGAAGCCCCGGGGCCCAGCTATTTGAAGATATTTTTCAAATGCCTATAGCATAGAGCAACACGGACCGCGCGCGGAAGTCCTTGTTGCTCGAAGGCATGGAAGTAGCAAGTACTTTGTTGTACAAAGGTACTTATTACTTCCATGCTCGAAGGCCTATAGTGATGTTATCATCATCTATCATCTATACATATAATAAAAAAGGAAAAATATTTTGTAAATACATTTAGTATTTTTGACTGAAATGGATATGGACACTTAAAAAGAATAGGTACTAGAAAGCAAAAATATTTTTTTGGAATTTCTTATCTGTGTCTTTCTGTCTGTATGTATGTACGCGTTTCACGCAAAAACTACTGGACGGATTTGAATGAAACTTTTTTTGTTGTATAGCTGTTAAGCCTGGGCAACATATAGGCTATAATTGGTTTTGAAAACTGGAACACCTGATGAAGAACCTCAACAGAACAGCTAAACTATATGAAATATGGAAATGGTACCTTTGCGAAAGTTTATCAATCTGACGAGCATTTTCTGTTGACGAATAAAAATCGAAGATCAGGATCATCTGAAGAAGAATTCCAAGAGACCAGCTACACTATTACATATATGGAAATGGCGCCTTAGCAAAAGTCGTTCAACCTGATGAGCATTTTCTATTGACGTGTAAATAGACAGGACACCGGATAGGAAAATAGGGACGGGTGGGAGTGGGTGGTGGTACACGGGAAGTTGTAGATAACGAGCAGACGAAGATTTATTGAATGAAATATCACTTTACTACGAGTACTTAATATATTCCCGCAGGATACGGGATAACCAAATGGCAAAAATTTTGAGTACTGGATTTTAGGTTTCTACAGTTTGGAACACAAAAAGATTTTTTATCTAAGCGAAACTCACGCGGGCGAAGCCGCGGGCAACAGCTAGTATATAATAAAATTGTAACTGGTCTGTGTCTTTCTGGCCTTAGAGATATTTAAAAAAAAAATGGATGTTTGAGGGCCAATAAACCTAAAAGTATTTTTTTTTTTAGAATTTTTGTCTGTCTGTATGTTCGTACGCGCATCACGCACAACCTGCTGGACGAAATTTGATGCGGTTTTTACAGTTGTATTGTTGAAGGTCTAACTTAAAATCTAGCGTAGGTTTTTATCTTGATATATTATTAACATTAGTAAATTACGCGCAGACGCAGTACGCGGACACAGGCTAATTTAAATTTAAAATAGAACTATAAATCAAAACGATTCTGGTTCCGTTGGATCATAGTCAGTTAATTTGAATAATAATTAGCTTAATTGTATAGGAAGACATTCTTAAAATACCCGTGTGTTTCGAAACAAACCACGTGGGAAAGTTCTCGTGAACCACAATGGATCTTACGCAGGTATCTAGTCGAGCCGGCCCAAAAGGTGTAATGAATTAATTAAAACAATATGATTTAGTTATTGAGGTATTTGCCTTTATTTTCAAAAGGAGGCGATTTACTATTACGGATAGACTTATCATAGTATTTATATTTTTACATGGAAATTTTCATCACATTAAACCATTATTAATAATTCTAGGCCATTTTATTTATTCAGTATTCAATTCAGTATCAACAATGAGTAATATGTCATTTCGAAAAAATACAACCATTCTGTATAAGCTATTTTAATTCATTGACACATACCGACTTTCGCATCGGAGAGCGATTTAAAAAAATCTTATAAATAATATACAAAATAATACAAACATTAGTTCGCTTCTCGACGAAAAAAAATGAGATTTAACATTATCGTAACATTATAAACTCCGATCGGGATAAAATTCGTGATTATTTTACATTTTACAGTCCGATTCGATCCTTTACAGAAAAATAAATATACAATTATGTGACTACACAACCGGTGATTGCTTATTAGTGCTCAACACTTTTCGTCGGCTAACACGTCGAGCGTGAAGCCCAGGTCCAAGACCGCGGACGAGGATCGCTTGGCGTGCTTCACGGCGCGCTTCTGCGAGCCGAGCGGAGCGAGCGGAGCGAGCACGTGCCCGTTCAGCGCGTGCCGCACCTCGCCGCCGAACAGCTCGCTCAGCGTCTGCGGCGCCTCCGACTTCCCGCCGCCACTCGCACTACACGTCACTATCAGTTTCCGCACCTCGGGTTTATTTGTTTTACTAGCGTTCATATGTACACTTTTGGACAACGACAGGGGATTCTGGTTATAGTAGAAATTGTTCGAAGAGCCTGTCGACTTGCTCTGAGACCTACTTAGTGAGGATTTGATATTACTTCGCACTGTTGCGAATTTTTTTCCTAAGGTGATCGCGCTTCCGGCGTGAGACGCGTTGAAGGTGCAGAGAGCCAGCGGCCGCGGGGAGGAAGAGTACCAGCAGACGTCGCTGGGCACCAGCGGTGGCGGCGTCTCGTCCGGCTTGTCGTCCGGCGGACCGGACGCCGGCCGACCGGAACCGGCCGGCGACGCCAGGCGCAGCACCGGCACCTCCGGCAGCTCGGCCTCGTCCGGCAGCAGGAACTGGTCGGCGCCCAGCAGCGAGCTGATCTCCGCCGCATCAGGCAACACTGAGTTCGGGTCTTCCACGCTGATCAAACTCGCGTAGATGTCGTTGACCTGCTGCTCGGCCGTCATACCGTTGAAGGCGTTGAAATCTAACGCCGTATTGACTAGGAGCGGTGGGAGGTTGAGGGGCACGGCGGCGGGCGCGGGAGCGGCGGCCGGCGCCGGCGCCGCGGGCAGCAGCGGCGGCGCGGCCGCGTGCTGCGCGCTCGCGTGCTGCGCGCTCGCGTGCTGCGCGCTCGCGTGCTGCGCGCTCGTGTGCTGCGCGCTCGCGTGCTGCGCCGCAGCATTGGCGTCGCGCGAAGCACGATGTTCAGCCAACAGCTGGTCAAAAGGCTTCACCCGACCCTCTACCGTCCGCCGAAGCGACAGCGCGTGCGCCTTGCACGTCAGTGACCTCGTGCACGGTTTGGGATTCTCTGCCGTCACAACCCCACAATGCTTGTTCGGATCGTATTCTCGTAAATTAAATTTCGTTTTACTCGTTTTCGACCTGGATGATGATTTTGATGAAGGCGTACTTGGTGTCGTGGGCGTCGATTTTAAAGCTATACTGCTCAGTACTTTTGTGTCTATCACAGATGGTAGCATAGGCGAGGTGGTTGGTGCGGCAAACTGTAACATGTCTTGTTCAGGTAACGTGTAAGCTGGTAGTGAAGGATACAGATCTTGTGGTGGAACAGGGTCGGTGGTTTGAGGGAAATTTATTTCTTGCATATTACCTATATCTCGAATGATATTCTTCCAATCTGCTGCATTTGTGATGTCATCAGCCTGAATACCTTCAGAATTCATTATTGCAAATATATCATCAGTAATATTCTCTCCGAGGGGCAACTCCTCCGTGTCCTGTATACTGACAACAGGTAACTGTCCACTCTCCACACAAACCTGCACCTCCCCCAGGACGGCTGAGGAAGTGCTTGCTTCTTCTAAATATTGCATTTCTGGCTGAGGTGGTATGACTATTCTTGAATGTGGGGCAGTGGCAGTGTGAACTGGGGACGTTTCCATTTTTACTGGGAGCAAATCGGGATGTGAAGGTATAGGAGGTGGGGGTCCTTTTGTGCTTTATGTCGAGTCCGACTTCGACTGCCTATGGTTGCGGGTGGTGGTGGGGGTAAAATAGGCTCTGCCGAGGAGTGAGAGTCTAATAAGTGTCTGTATGCTGCACTACACTTCACTATAACACCACACATGTGACACATAGCTGCGTTTAAATTGTCCATTTGTGGGAATAGTCCATGGAGGCTCATGCTCTCGAGCTTGAGCCGGTTGAGCCCCGCTCTGCGATATCGCGCGCGCTCGGACAGCTTGTAGGGCCGCGCATCGTGCGGGCGGCGCGCGGAGCCGCTCTTGGCGTCCACGGCCGCCGGCACCGGGAACCCATCGTCGTCCCGCCGCGGCGATAGGTGCCCGATCTCACTGACCCAATGATCCCAAGGTTTCTCATTGCACTTAACAGGGCTCACTATCTTCGACGCGAACGGAAACTCACCGGACATATTTCGGATTTAGCACTCAATCTGATGAAAAATTCGCGCCCAGCGCTCACGGCAGCCCTGCCATAGTGGGTCCACGGACCACCTCGCTCCTATGATAGGTTATTATCCCATATCTGCCTCGATGTATCGTCCCGTCGACTGCGCGCTCTGGCTCACATTGTAACTCAATTGTTTACTTCATTATTTACACTCGTTAATCTAAAACGTGTTATGATTGTTTTAGCTTTTATATTTACAGGGACAGATGATCTATTTCACTGACAGCTGATTATGCAGATTGTAAGTTTTTCTCCACCATGAAACACTTCCATCTGTCGATGATCGTTTTATCAGCACTCCTTGAGTTACGGTTGATAGAAACTCGTATATGTAAGCTTTATTTATGTGATATTAAACTCGTTCACACAAATAAAATATCCAAAATTTCTGTTTGGTTGGTTGTAATTTACTATAGAAAGCATCAACACTTTTTTGAGTATTTGTAAAGAACGATATACACTATGGTCATTCATTCAATGAATGACTGTGACGTGACGAGCTGGTACTCTCGGCGGTGGCCGTAAAAATACCTGTTACTTCACTAGTATTTAAAAAGTAATACAAAATCGACCGATTGAGAATTATTTTGTCTTTGACAAACTTCTTAGCCAGAAAAAAAAACTGTCAGACATGTCAGTGTCAAACCATACATGAAAATATTTAAAAATTCCAAAAATACTATTACCTACACAAAATCTTTAAAAATAATGCTATAGAATATAAATTATTATTATGTTGTGACCCTAGCGTTAATTCGCTGCCACAAGAGTCACTCGCCGGCGTCTTAATGTTGTTCAGAAGCCTTTGCAGATCCATCTTTGTTGGCCTACCAATCGGCGTAACCTTTCTCGATACCGTGGGTTATGTGGCCAGAGTTGAAGGCGTTTCTATGCAGCCGGTGCTTAACCCTGGTGCAAAAAATACGGACTACGTATTTCTGTCGAGATGGTCAGTCAGAGATTATGACTTAAAACGGGGTGATATAGTTTCCCTGATATCACCGAAGGATCCTAACCAGAAGATAATAAAACGCGTGGTGGCGCTTGAGGGTGACGTTGTGAGCACGCTGGGTTACAAGAACCAATATGTGAAAGTCCCTGAAGGGCATTGCTGGGTGGAGGGAGACCATACAGGTCACACTTTGGACAGCAATACATTTGGCCCTGTGTCATTAGGTTTAGTCAATGCAAAGGCAGTGGCTATAGTTTGGCCTCCAGAAAGATGGCAGAACCTCGAAACCAAGCTTCCAGATCACAGAAGACCCATAACTAGGTCTCTTTAGTTTAATAGTAAAATTAACAAATTAAAATGTTGTGTAGTAATAGGAGTCTCAAGTGCTTAAGACTATTCTGGTGACCGTTCAGCAGTTGAAGACTTTTTAGTTGAAAATATTGCAATTTGCATTGTGCCTGTAAAAAATACAATGTAAATAGTAAAAAATACAATGTAAAATTGTATTTTCCTGATATTATATTAAGATCTCCCTTTAGTCTGTAATTTTATACTGGAGTAACTATGGCTGCCGCATATTTATTATTTTGTACTTATTGCAATAATCCAATGAAATAGACATCTAATTTGAGAATAATTATGAAAGTGTTTATCAAAATTTTACATTTATAAGTTGCAAATGAAAAGTCCTGTTGTGAAAGTTTAATAAAGTTTTGTTGAACAATATTATTTTAATTAAAACAGTTTACCATAATTTATTTTCAAAATAACTAGTATGCTATCACAGCAAAAAATACGAACTGGGAATTACAAAGCTTGTTTGACTCCTTGGTTTTCCAAAATCTTAACAACTCTCTCATATGAAATGCCTCTTCTTATAACTTTGTAATATCCAACTGTTGACAAGTCGACCACTGTGGAGCCAGTCCTATTCTGATCCAGTCCTTGGCTCAAAACACCTCCATCAAAAACAGCCCCTAGCTTCACAAACAAATGCTCAAATTCTCTAACAGACAATGTAGAGGGCTCATTACTAAAATTAGCACTAGTCAGTGCAACTGGTAAATCAAATATTTTTGTTACTTGATTCATAAAATCATGGTCTGGTATTCTTATACCAATCTTAGTAGTATGAGGATTGAGGTAAGGATTATTGAGAAGTTTTGTTTTTTCTAATACTACAGTCACCGGGCCTGGTAATAGTTTGTGAAGTAAATCATCAGGCAAATGTTCAGCTTCACCCCATTTGCGGACATCATTTACATATGTTACGCATATAGCAACTGGTTTTGCAGCATCTCTTCCTTTGATTGTGTAGAGCTTCTTTATTGCTTCCGGGCAGTTAGCACTACATGCCAATCCATAAATTGTATCTGTAGGCACAGCAATAACCTGTCCCTTTGCTAGAAATTTGGCAGCTCTGGCATAAGATGTTAGATCAGAACATGAAATTACAGGGGCCATTTTTTCAATCTTCATTTTTGGCAACACACTTTTTTTCACTAAACTTAAACTCCTTTTTAATATTCTAACACTCATATCAACAATATATTGTTTTCCACCTTATACTATAATAAGTAAATTAAATGATTCACTAAATAAAATTATTATTCAATCACGCCAGTTGTGAGCACACTTGTGGTTACAACAGCGATAGAAAGTAGTCATGGGTTCATCAGCAGACCGAGTTTGAAGCTGCATGAAGTAAGCTCTTCCGTGACCACACTTGGGGCAGACTGCATCAGTAGAATCCACGTTCTCCCAAGCAGCTGCGCCGCCCATAATATAGTCCAGCTCCTGAGAACGAATTTGATATTTATTATATGAACATGACAAACCTAAAATTATTTTGTTATAGATAATGCAACATTATTTATTACCTTTAATTTAGGGAAAGTACGTGATATTACTCTCTTTCTGATACTGTATACGTAGGGACACGTGTTACATGCGTATCTTAGCCCATACTCCGGTGCTTCCTCTACCATTAAAATATTCGCGCAGGTTGGGCAGAAAAGCATCTCTCAGCCTAGTAATAAATATTTGCTCACACTTATTTCAATACATTGATTAGGTACCTACTGAAGAGTTAATCACAAACAATCATTTTTTGATTTTTGTAAAGAAATTCAACAATAAAAGAGGTTAGAAAGAAGGAATGTTTTTTCTTGATTTTCGTCCTTGATCCATGAGAAATTGACATTTGATTGATATGACATGTCTTGCCAGACAGACAAGTGTTGGGGTTACCAGTTTAAAATAGTAGGTGAGTATAAACAAAAACGTGCAAAAAAGTCTTCCATGGACTTCTTTCTTAAGGCGCAACCCAAGGCTAATCAGAGGCAGTGAGGGGCGGTACGTTAGCTCCGCCTTAAAGCAGACACAATAAGGTTACTTTTCGAATTTTCTATAATTTGTGTTTTTGTTAGAGAGTTTTCGTTAGGCGCTTAGGGTATTATTATTTTAGAGGTTTTTAGGGTTCCGTAGTCCGACAAGGAACCCTTATAAGATCGTTCAGTCCGTCCGTCCTAGTCTGTCACAGCAGATATCTTCTACGTTTATGGACTGATTTGCATGTTACTTGGTTCGAGAATACTTTACACATAGCTCAAATTTTTTAAAATACAAAAAATTAAAATTACCCCTTTTTAAGGGTACCTCCCCATACATGTAAAGGGGGGGTGAATTATTTTGTGCACCCCCTCGTGTGGGGTATCGTTTAAAAGGACTATGGAAATAAGGTAGGGTTTCCATACAATACTTTTTATCAGCTTTACACGGTGTCCCCCCCCCCCTGTAATTTCTAAAGTCTTGGACCTTTAAACTTCAAATCACTCAGGTAAAGAAACAGGCGCGGAAACTCTTATTTAAAATTGTTTCGGGTATTCTGTGATGAATACTTTTTAAATTATAAATAAAATAAAAATATATACTTTTTTCTTGCAAGAAATGCAAAACAGCGCGGTACCAAAAATTACTATGGAACCCTACTTTATGCGTGGTCCGACACGCACTTGGCCGGTTTTTCTTTTAATTATGATAAAACACTAATTATATTTTAAAATAATAAGCAGCTATCGTTTTAAATAATTGTATTTTATGTAATTCTTTAAAAAAATTCCACTGTTATCGCTTAAATTACGGTTATTTTCAACGATAAAGGAAAAAAAACAGGATTATGTATTATTTTTTGTATCTAGTCTTAGTACCTATTTATTTTATTTGTAATTTGATTAAGTATAATTTTAGTTTAGTATTATTCTCTTTACGGGATATTTTTCCTGCTTCAGTACACTTCTAACCTATGGTTCACACTTGACGTTTAAAGACAGTACGTTTTCGGAAAATCCTTTATTGGGTATGCCCTTTTAAAGTACGTGTAGTTATTTCGTAGAGGATCTACGTTTTTATTGTTAAAGGCACCAAACTTTTTTAATCATAAGAATTATATTTTTGATGTTATAAACAAAAACAGGCAAAAATCGTCATCCCCTTACCATGATGATAAATACCATGATATTAGAGCTTCAAATTTGGGGTTACCCAGTTAAACATTTTCGTTGTGTTAACTAAACATCGAAGTCCATTTTGCAATAGAATAAATTCGGGAGAACTTTCCTTTAATATAAATTTAATTAAAAATAAATATAAATTGTCACGTATATTTCATCATTACCTGCGCGATGACTATGAATTACCCGCGTTTTTTTTTCATATAACAAAACCGAACCACGTTAATGTCCCCCTTCTTCCGCTCAGGATGCTTTGCAACACTAAAGGGATAGAATGAGCGCATGCTGCCTGAATTTTTTATTATCGGCGATGAAAGCAGTTTAAATAAAGTTTGTCACGATTTTGCGACATTCCTATTGATTTATAAACAAGGTAAGCACTTCCTTAAACTTATCAACTTCCTTAAAAATATCTCAGAAATATTCTCGAGAACGGAAAACGGTGCCCTTCCCAGAAATAAAAAAACTGGATCCACCTTTTTTGAAAGTCAACTTTGACTGGATAACAGATGGGTTTTTAAATTAGTTGCCAGTATAAGAAATTAGTTCTATTGCTTTGCTTTTCAGCAACATGGCGAGGGTTTTTATATTCCTGGTCAGGCTATAAAAATATTCTTGCTCAAACGGCAGGCAATATAATATAATTCCTTCATTTGAATAGTCATTTCCTTACCATCATCGTCATTTCCAGGTATAAAACGTCATTTGTTTTAAGTGCCTTCTCTAGAACCTACATATTTTTTTGCCCTAGAATGATTATTTAAAATCAAAACTCACAAAATGGCACGTGTTCAAAAAAATCGACAAAAAAAATGCTGTAGAATCCAACTGAGTTGATCACAGGTTGATTTACAAAATCAAAAGATTCATGGAAGTAATAATTACTGTTGTACGTTAGTACTTATAACTTCCATGGTCAGACAGATTCTCTCCTCTTTCTTTCGAAATGTCAGTTGTCAGTCAATGACATTTCTCGTCCGTCTCCAGCCGTCCGTCTGTCAATTTGTTCAGTCAGTCAACTTTTGTATTGGATTGGTTGTGTCGTGCCGTTGCTCGTTATAGTTAGATTTTGGGTGTGTTATTTATTGAGTGATCGAGTAAAGTGATAAGAAGGCTGCGGATATTTTGAATAAAAGTGTTGACAATGTTGCGTTCTGTGTTGGATGCATTTTGGGATGAGAATATTTGGTTGCCGCCAAATACAACTTGGGAGGACCTGGCTCCTGGACCCGACAAAGCCGTAGTTTATACTGACCACAGGCACCTCATATATCCCATACCAATTGCATTGGTGCTGTTACTCCTAAGACACTTATTAGATAAGTAAGTAGTAGCTTTCGTGCTTATCCCATAGGTTTATCAGTAGCAGAATCTGTGACATGTTTTTAACAATTGAAAACTATTTGCAAAATTAATTGTTCAGATTTTCTGTAGAGTTAATGGCTACAAATGTGTCCTAAATTTTTATTTCATCTTTAAAGTAGGTACCATAAGGTGATTTATGCACAAAGTCCCTACAACTTTGTTTCTATACATATTATTTGATATAGAAAAATATTTTGAAACAGTTATGGTATGAATAGCTATTTAAATTTATGCACATTTTGTTGCCTAGTGTTTTTCTATTAAATTTACCACAGGTTTTGCTCTTAGGTATTGTTTGAACGTTGTATTGTAGAACTACAGTTATTTTGTGTGTACTACTTATTGAAGCATTTTACAGTCTAATGAGTTCTAATTACTTACGGCTGCTGGCTCTGTGTGCTCAATAAATACCTTTTGGATCATGCAACACTTCTTAAGTGATAATAAATTAATTAAAAATGTTTCTTTATTTTTTTAATGATCATTAAATTACTATTATAACAAGCCAGTTTATACATGTAGCTTCATCTGTAAATTATATACATAAACCTACCTCTGGACATTACTCTATCTATTTACTAGTAAAAACCATATCAAAATTGTTTCAGTACTTTATAAGAGATGCCTGTGTAGATAGGAACTTTTAAACTTTCATAACTGTTGAGTAGATCTTTAAAACTTGTTTTTTTTTTATTAGTTTATACTTAAAGTTAAAAAGTAGAAAGTAAAAATATGTATATTAACTTAAAATCTGTTATAGCTTTATATTTTGTATTAATTGGGCATGTAAATATATTTTGAAAGCTACATTTTTTTTTCAGATACTGGTTTGCCCCTTTTGGCAAGTCTCTAGGCATTAAGAACACAAGACCAAAGAAAGCGTCCAACAATCCGCAGTTGGAGGCAGCATATCAGAAGTCATCAAAGATAAAACATAAACAGGTATGTTTCTCCCATCAACAATACACATTAAAGGTCTCATACAAAATCAAAGCCAATAACAGCCAGTGTTGATTGAATATATGCCTTCGATCAAAAATGTACCTTAAGTCTAAGCAATAAATATCGTAATGCAACGGACCGTACTGTCAGAAAATAAGAATTTATTTCTCCTTTAATCTAAACTGCGTTTTTTCCTACTTGTCGTATTATGTCAACAGTCTTACCATGTCTTTTTATAATTTTACAACAATATTAATTAAAATTATGATTTTAGGAAATTACTTTGGTGGTTAATAAATGTTTTACCTTAGAATGTTTAGGTTTGAACTAATATTTGATTTATTTTCAACAAAATTCAACAAAAAGTACTGTGAAGATTGTTTACATAATAGGACAAGTAAGAAAAACGGAGTATAGGTGTGCTATGAATATTTTTGTCTTACTATTACTGTATCATATAAGCTCAGATTTTCAGGAAATATACTTAACTAGCTTTTGCCCGCGGCTTCGCCCGCGTGAATTTCTCATGGGAACAGTGCTTTTTCCCGGGATGAAAGGTACCCTATGTCCATCTCCGTATTTCTAACTATGTGTATGCAAAATTTCAGGAAGATTGGTTCAGTAGATGAAGCGTGAAGAGGTAACAAACAAATCAACAAACAAACAAACTCACTTTCCCATTTACAATATTAGTTAGGATTCGAATAAATTCTTACATGAAAATATTCTGTAAATGGTTTTTATAAATGTTAAAATTAAAGAAAAACAACACACCTTAACAACAGTCAGAAAACAGCCTACAACAGTCAGATAACAGTCTGTCTGGCACTTATAAATCCTAACTAATATTATAAAAGTGAAAGTGAGTTTGTTTGTTTGCTTGTTACCTCGTCACGCTTCCTCTACTGAACCAATCTTCCTGAAATTTTGCATACACATAGTTAGAAGTACGGAGATGGACATAGGGTACCTTTCATCCCGGGAAAAAGCACTGTTCCCTGCAGTTTGGCCTGTGGTGTGGCCCTAGAATAGCACCAACCCATCTCTTCCCGTGGGTGTCGTAAGAGGCGACTAAGGGATCTAAAACACCGGAGGATGGGCAGCAGCATCTTTCCGCGTACTATGACATCACACTGCGATCGCCAACCCGCCTGCCAAGCGTGGCGATTACGGCAAAACCCCCCTATGGTTGATACACCCACAACACGGCCCCTAGTCCCCGGCGGCCCCGCTATCCCGGACTCTGGTAGCGGTCACGGTAACGGCGGGGCAGGGGGTGCTAAGAATCCCCGGCAGATGCCAGGCTACCAACCCCGACGACCCTTGGCCCTGGCAACTTACAACACGTGCACACTGCGGACCGACGAGAAGCTCGCTGAACTGGAGGAAGAATTGAGCAGGTTACGATGGGATATTGTAGGATTATGTGAAGTCCGAAGAGAGGGGGAGGACACCATGATCCTCAAATCCGGAAACCTGCTCTATTTCCGGGAGGGCGACCAACTGTCCCAGGGTGGTGTCGGGTTTATTGTCCACAGGTCCCTCGTCAACAACGTGGTCCAGGTCGAGAGTGTTTCGGCGAGGGTAGCGTACCTTGTACTCAGAATTACCAAACGGTATTCGTTGAAGGTAATACAAGTATACGCACCGCCCTCATATCGCTCCGACGACGAGGTAGAGACTATGTATGAGGATATTTCTAGAGCCATACATAGCTCCCAGACCCACTTTACCGTTGTGATGGGGGACTTTAACGCGAAACTGGGCAAACGAAGCGATGATGAGCTGAGAGTGGGGAATTTTGAATATGGAACGAGGAATGCACGTGGTCATCTGCTGGCCGGCTTTATGGAGAAGGAGGGCCTCTTTATGATGAACTCCTTCTTCAAAAAGCCAAAACAGCGAAAGTGGACATGGTTGCATCCTAATGGCGTTACAAAAAATGAGATTGACTTCATCTTGTCGACGAAGAGGCATATATTCAATGATGTCTCTGTGATCAATGCCGTAAAAACAGGAAGCGATCACCGATTGGTAAGAGGCACATTGAATCTTAGAATAAAACTCGAAAGGTGTCGACTGATGAAGTCTACGCTCCGACCAGCGCCTATCCAGCTCCAAAACCCCGAGAGCTTTCAGCTCGAGTTGCAGAATCGCTTCGAATGCCTAGGAGACTGCGAAAATCTGGACGATTATAATGACAGGTTTGTGCAAATTGTCCAAACAGCTGGGTCTAAGGCCTTC
Source organism: Ephestia elutella (assembly GCA_018467065.1). Classification (NCBI taxonomy): domain Eukaryota; kingdom Metazoa; phylum Arthropoda; class Insecta; order Lepidoptera; family Pyralidae; genus Ephestia; species Ephestia elutella. The sequence continues at coordinate 3,282,069 of CM031579.1, forward strand.
AAAACCCGCCGTTCAAAAGGAACCAAAAAGATCTCGGACCTCACCAACAAACTCATGGAAGAAAGACGAAACTTGGTTCTGCAGTCCTCTGACGAGGCTGCTCAGTATCGACGTCTAAACAGACAGATCTCCAAGTCCCTAACTCGCGATTTGCGCCAATTCAATACTGACCGTATTGAAGAGGCGATTAAGCGAAATAAGGGCTCAAAAGTGTTTGCAAGGGATCTGTCTGTTGGTCAAAGCCAACTGACCAAGCTGAAGACTGAGGATGGCAGAATCATTTCGTCGAAGCCGGAGCTGTTGGAAGAGGTTGAGAAGTTCTACGGACAATTATACACCAGCGTACGCGCACCTGTCAGTAATCTGGCCAAAGATCCAAGAGCCAGATTGACCCGACACTACACCGAAGATATCCCGGACGTCAGCCTATACGAGATTAGAATGGCTCTCAAACAGTTAAAAAACAATAAGGCACCGGGTGATGATGGAATCACGGCTGAGCTTCTGAAAGCAGGTGGAACACCGGTATTAAAAGCTCTTCAGAAGCTATTCGATTCCGTCATACTCGAGGGACAAACGCCTACGGCATGGCACAGAAGTGTGGTGGTACTTTTCTTCAAAAAAGGCGACAAAACCTTATTGAAGAATTATAGGCCTATCGCACTTCTGAGCCATGTCTACAAACTGTTTTCGAGAGTCATTACGAATCGTCTCGCTCGCAGGTTCGACGACTTCCAGCCTCCCGAACAAGCCGGTTTCCGAAAAGGTTTTAGTACCGTAGACCACTTACATACGCTGCGGCAGATTATACAGAAGACTGAGGAGTATAATCAGCCCTTATGCTTGGCGTTTGTGGACTACGAGAAAGCCTTCGATTCGATCGAGACCTGGGCTGTGCTACAGTCTCTCCAACGGTGCCAAATTGACTATCGATATATCGAAGCGCTGAAGTGTTTGTACGAAAACGCCACCATGTCGGTCCGTCTCCAGGATCAAGGCTCGAAACCTATCCAGTTGAAGCGAGGGGTGAGACAGGGAGACGTTATATCTCCGAAACTGTTCACCGCCGCCCTGGAAGATGTCTTCAAGCTTCTGGACTGGAGCGGACTCGGTATCAATATCAACGGCGAGTACCTCACTCACCTTCGATTCGCTGACGATATCGTAGTCATGGCAGAGAGCTTGGAAGACCTAGGCACAATGCTCGATGGCCTCTGTAGAGCCTCTCAACAAGTGGGTCTAAAAATGAACATGGATAAGACGAAAATCATGTCTAATATCCGTGTCGCAGCCACTCCTCTAAAGGTTGGAGACTCTACACTCGAAGTTGTTGACAATTATGTATACCTGGGACAAACAGTTCAGTTAGGTAAGTCCAACTTCGAGAAAGAGGTCAACCGTCGAATCCAACTCGGCTGGGCAGCGTTCGGGAAGCTTCGCGATATCTTCTCGTCCAAAATACCGCAGTGTCTCAAGACTAAGGTCTTTGACCAGTGTGTGTTGCCAGTAATGACATACGGAACAGAGACGTGGTCGCTTACTATGGGCCTCATAAGAAGGCTCAAGGTCACCCAAAGGGCGATGGAGCGCGCTATGCTCGGAGTTTCCCTGCGTGATCGAATCAGAAATGAGGAGATCCGTAGGAGAACTAAAGTAACCGACATAGCCCGCAGAATCGCCAAACTTAAGTGGCAGTGGGCGGGGCACATAGCTCGCAGAACAGATAGCCGTTGGGGCAGAAAGGTTCTCGAGTGGCGACCACGAACCGGAAAACGTAGTGTTGGCAGGCCTCCCACTCGGTGGACCGACGACCTGGTGAAGGTCGCGGGTTGCGCATGGATGCGGGCAGCGCAGGACCGGTCGTTGTGGAAATCCTTGGGGGAGGCCTTTGTCCAGCAGTGGACGTCTTTCGGCTGAGAGAAGAGAGAGAAGAAAGCCTAAAGGCCCATTTAGACGGTGCAAGTTTCTTGTACATACAAGAGCAATAATTGCAGTTCAGCAATTGACTATGAATAATCGCAACTTTAGACCATGCTTAAATTTAATTGTATGCAACAGGCAAGAAAATTGCAGTCTAAATGAGCCTTTAGTCAATGTAATATTGTTTTTATCCAGTCGAAAATCTGTGCTATTGCTCCTTGTCTTAGAATAAAGCTGAGCTAGGATCATTTTCAGCTTTCAGAATAGATTTCCAAGTTATAAATAAAAGTTAGTATTTTTTTGCAGAATAAAGTTTTTTTTTTTTGTAATTATTGTTTGCTATGGCAACAATAGGGAATAATCTTACTTAGACCATTGACTTTCAACAACATTATGGGGATCAACTTGTTAATTTTACATTTTAACTAATATACGAGTAGCTTAAAAGTTAACTTTTTATGAATACAACCACTTATGTGGGCAGAATGGTAGATGATATATGCATGAAGTGAAGTGTGATTTGATTAATGTAGGTATGTTGTATTTAAATGGTATGGGACATTGTGTATTGTAGTTGAGTAACAATGGGTATTAAAATGGTAAAAGTATTTTATCATGTATCAGTTTAAAAAATATTGAACCAATTGACTAGTAAAATTGATTTTGACGATTATTTTGGTAGTCTAAAAAAAATTATTGACTGATACGCCATCTAATGCCATTCTCTATGTCAAATAGAGCAGTGGGTATTTGACAATAAAGAAATAAAAGGATTTTAGTTCAACTAATTTGTAATACATAAAAAAAAAATTAAGATATTTTTAATTTTAGTCGAAGTAGGAACACTGTGTTGATTTAAAAATTTTAAGGTGTCTACTTTCTATAAACAATTTTTGATTTTATCTAAAGTAAATACAATGTAAATATCTCAGAAACCCTCGATAAAAATTTCATCTGAAACTACTATACTATGTAATCTCTTCGATATCGCCTTTTTATCGGGCCGTCAAGTGCACCCAGAATATAACCCAGAAATAAATGATATTATATATTCTTGAAATTTTTTTATTATCAATTATGTTCCTATCAGTTTTTGTCGAGTTATTTTTTTTCTATATATTATATGATTTACTAGCCTTTTCCCTCGGTTTCGCCCGCGTGACCCATTCCTTCCCTCCCAGGGGTGGAGTGTGAAATTTCCAAAATTGCGTACATGGATAGAGGAATTTGTTTATTTTACAACATTTTTTCCAAAACCAATGAAAGCTCAGAGATACTCATAATAAACCTCTGCAAATTTCCAAGTGTCTACGTTCAACGGTTTCGTCTCTGCGTTGATATACCAATAAGTCAGTCAGCGTCCTATTTTAATAATATACCTATATATAGAGAGACATTTTTTCCACCAGCTGAACTCAGGTTTGGTTGATAAATGAGGTTTCCAAAGAAATCTATAGCAAAAGCAGATTTTTTTTTTCGAAAATTTAGCTGGTGGAAGGATGAAGTGTCACCCTGTTTAAATAGCACTAGCCGCGCTCCGGGGTTTTGCTCCCGTGGAAATTTCGGGATAAACCAAGTAAACGCTAGAAAATATGATAAAAGCAATAACCTTATAAAAAGGCGAATAACTAATTTTAAATTCGAACACGACAATTCATATCTTTATGTTAGCAAGAACAGTTTGCAAAGTGCATTTAAACAAATTGTACACCATATTGAAGAGTGCATGACATTTTTTAGTAATTCATTTGTCATTAATCCTATCAATTGGTTACTATACATATATATCTTCGTTAAGGTGAATAACCCCTGGGTTATCAACAGTAAAGTAATCACTTTCGTTGTAATAGTAAAATCAATCTTTTTTCATTTATTCGAAAGGGGAAGTTTGTATTGGTTATAGTTCACTATAACACTAAGATTTTTATGGCTGTCTATATGATTGAATATTATACTGTACTTTATATAAGCGCTAGTATACATGATATGATTAAAAGTATGTATTCCCTTTAAGTTTAAGGTAAGGCATATACCAGTAACATTGTGACTAATAGTATTTCCTGTGGATATTTCATGTGCTAGATAATTTTAATTGTTAAAATATATAATTCTATTGCTACACGTAATATTTATTGATGCATTTATGTAACTTTTGTTATTGGGTGGATTTTTATATTTACGTATAAGACGCAGAAAGAAAGCAATCCGGGGCATTTAAGAAATTATTTTAAGGATTTATTTATATATCAAAATTATCTGTAACGTTAGACCTAGCTTTAACCGTTTGTAGTTTGCTAAAACTAGGTCTAGCCTATGATATCGGACAATTACATTATTAGCTAATCTTTTGCGGCAGTCAGTATTTATTTACATACGATATTGTCAAAAAAATTTACACCATGACATTTATATTACACTAGCCGCGCCCCGGGGCTTCGCTCCCGTGGGAATTTCCCACGGGAAAACCCTATGTGCTATTCCCGGTATTTTTCTGCCCGTATACCAAATTTCATCAAAATCCGTCCAGTAGATTTGGCGTGATTGAGTAACAAACATCCTCACAAACTCACATCCAAACTTTCGCATTTATAATATTAGTAGGATGCATGGCATATTTAAATCGATTTTTTGATTGGATCAATGTGCACCCTCCACACATCTGCCGTGCGAGAGTTGCACATTTACCCGATAGTTAACGAATTGATTGGTAGCAATAGAATTGTATCAAAATGTCATTGATTGTTGTAAGTGTTCCGTATTCAAGCTTGACAAACCTATAACTGTGCTTCGTTTTTTTTCCAGTTGTTTTTGAGCAAGGACAAGGTAACTGGCACTTTTTTTTGTATGCACTTTTGTAGAAGATTTCCCTTTCTTATTTTTTTTTTATTTAGAATTAGTTCTAGTATTAATGTAGAATGATAGTCCAATACGAAGTGTGGATCTCTAAGCTAAACGTCTTTTGCGTACAATTAAAAGGTTTTGTCAGATAGAACAGGTGCAATAGATTCACTAATTATGTATGTAAATATCATCCTAATTATCATACGATAATAGCACTTTTTTGATAAAAAATACCTATATAGGTACGCTTTTTGTTTTACAAATTAAATATGCACATTACTTAGAAATGCATGTAAAAGTGTGAATAGAACAAAATATGAATAAATGTAAAAATGTGAATAGAACAGACCTAATATTTTTTTAATTATTTATTACTTATATATGTATTTATAACGAATCAATAAGAATGATCACTTAAATATTTAATATTTTCGCAGTTTAAACTATAGTATTCCACATTCATGCTTAATTGACACAATACATAGATTGCATTGTAAAATAAAATTCATAGTCATATACTAATCCGTGCAATTAACTCATATAGAGGGCGGTCTAATATTGTAAAGATTAGCGTTATTATCGCTAGGCCTATTGAGCATTGCTCAATAGGCCTAGCGATAATAACGCTAATCTTTACAATTTTGTCTTCCTCAATCAAATTTTGTCTTCGTCAATCTTTGCCTATTGAGCAATGGCCGTCAAGATTCCTAATTTAAAAAGCGCTTCGCGCGTTAGCGTTGTTCTAATTTTAAAACCGAAAATTTTCAGGAGGTCTGAACGCACCATTATTTAGTTTATTCACGCTTTTGAGAAGAAAGTAGAAGGCGATGTTTCACGCCCTTCCCTAGTCTCTGCCCACCCCCACGGGAAAAAGGCGTGATAATATGTATCTCCTTGTATGTATGTTATAACAATTAGGATTTTGATAAATTCTCTAACACTGATATACAGTTACACAAACTTGCAATCAGTATTTGAAGTGCAACATAGTGCTAGTTAAACATGTACGTGTATTGTGATCTTCAAGTGACTGAAAGTATTTATTTTTCTAAAATGTTCAAACTGTTGACGGCGTCGTGGGCCGGGTCGTAAGGTTCCCTCTATTATGGTTGAGCTTTGCGATGGCTGACCCTCGCGTCAACTCGTAAATGGGTGTTGCCAGGGGATCCTGCTTCGATCCTGATTCGAATTTTATTTTTATTTTTTGTTCTAACCAATTCATTGTGGTGACTTGATCACAAACATAACATGTTTTATTATATTATTATTATTTCTTATATTTATTTTTATTTTTGACTGTACACAATCTAGTGTATGTATAAAGTTAATGAATAGCCCCTCTGGCATGCTAGGCGACCAAGACTGTTTCATGAGTTTCTTTCGGCATTTCTTCTCAGCAGTGGTCGTTCCGAAATGCTAGTAGTTTGTAGCTTTGAGACATAATATATTATGATTAAATAATTAGTTATCGACGTGAAAAAGAGCCTTCTTTGAAGGCCAAGTTTTAATAAAAAAAAATGACTTTTACTTTGGCTACTCACTTCCTTTTACATAAAAAAAGGATAAGGAAAATTCTTATCAAATATATTTTAAAGGTACGAACTCAGCGAAACATAAATGGAGGAAAATATCGATATCAATATATATAAAAACAAAACAAACTTCATATTTACCTATTTGAAATAGATAAATTGCCGGGGATTAATTTTTTTTCCGATCCCCTTAGCGAGCCAACCCTCCCTACATGTAAAAAATATTTCAATATTTTTGTACCATTTACATAAACTTTACAGTGATCGGGACCTCCATTTAAATAATTACCTGTCCCACTCTTCAATAACAACAGCGCACATATTTAGGTACTTCTTCTTCTTGTCGAGTCGGAATGGCTACTCATATCAATTTCGACTAGTACTTGGCCACGCTGTTCGCCCTGTCATTGGCCTCGTTCAAGTCCTCCATTGTGCACGAAGTCGTGCATTTGGGACATGACAACAGGTGGGCCACAGTTTGAACATCGCCGCAGTCACACTGGTTGTTGCTAGAGAAGCCCCATAGCTCGGCTTTCATTGCATCTCCCAACACCAGCTCTATGTACAATTATTATACATGTATCTACAATCATCATCATGTAGGTACAATTATTATATATGTATAATAATTGTTCGTATAAATGGTTCTGACCGATTTTGAGCCGCGCAATGAGACAAGTATTATAGACAATTGATACCCGCATATTATAGATGTTAGCTTTATTAACCATGCACGAAGCGATTGATAAAATTGATTGATTTAAATACCCTTACACATATAAGCGTGATTTATTTTTCAATCGGTTTTAATATTTATTTTATTTTAATCGGAAAACTTACAGTACAATAACTTAATTACTAAAACATATAAACATCTTAAACCACAGTTATTAACACATACTTATTTACATTTCAAAAATTTCTGACTGTAAAATGAAAACTATGATAACATACATACATATAATCACGTCTTTATCCCTTACGGGGTAGACAGAGCCAAGAGTCGTAAGACTCGAAGGCCACGCTTATCTGAATAGTGGGCTTTTTGATGGAATGGAGATTCAGGTATAGTGACAGGTTGCTAGCCCATCGCCTATGAGTGGAGGAATCCCCAGTTTAAAGCCCATTATGATAACATATTTTCTAAATGCCTCTGTTTCTTCGGAAATGTTATATAATTAAAATGAAACAATTGCTTTTAAATTTAACTTTTTACCGCGAAACCTTGATTATCTGTCATAGAAATAAAAAAATCGTTTACATGCTTCAACACTCCGGCCTTCAGCCTTCAGTAACCTTTGAACCAAATAGGTACAAATAATTCTCCTAAATTATTCTGTTATTTGATTGCTGACGTCAATTTTACGATCGAGAGTTTTCGCAATATCTTAACTGGCGCATTCATTAGTTTAGTAGCTGCGCCCCGGAACTTCGCTTTCGTGCGAAATTTTGGGATAAAAAATAGGTACTCTACATGTGTTATGGAAAATGACATAAATTTTACGTACGATAGAGACGCTCTGTTCATTTTCCATATAAATTTTTGACGTGAAGATACCATAGATATAGAAAAAAAACATTCTTTAATAGACATATAAACTTGATTGTCAAATGAAGCCCAAAAACGTTCATTAAAGTGTGTTCCAAATTCAATTTTTTTTTACAAATCGCCTACAAATTCTATGGAACCAAAACACACCAAAAATGTTAAACTTGACAAAAAATTGGCTTCACAGAAGATATTACCTGTCCTTCACCAACATAGGCAAAAACCATATCTGACATCCCGCTTCCTCAGCTGTCAGTGCCTCTAAGTAAATTTGTTTTTTCTGGCTCTATATAAGATACAATTACGTTCTCGCAAAAGCAAATATTTATGCTCACTCCACAATATAGTAATGATAATAATACTAAAGACATACAGAATTTCAGTTCCAGCACAAGGGAAGACGTGACGAAAACTGACGAAAATGATCCCTTACCTGTTTATAATTCAATGCTTACCTGATATTCACTTGGTTTATCGGTAACTGAGAAAATAAAAGAGATATAAAAATAATTACTTGTACTATTATGTATTCTGTGATAATACTAATACTTTCTCATTTTTACCCTATCGCAAGTCATTCTCAACTAAATTATCTTGGATATGATCTGGGTATGCCGTAATCTTAGGATTAAGAGTTGAAGACAGAGGTAGATAACACTGAACGTAGTCATCCTATCGGGTATGTAGATAAGACGGATCAAAGTTGTAATACGACATTTTTTGATAATTTGTTGCGATGAACTCCGTAAAAATGCATGACAATGCTGTGCAAGTAATTAGATAATTTTGCACTTAATTTAAACGTATATTTGTAATTTACGAAATGATTAATTAAAATCAGTAAGTTTTTCATTGTACGTATTGTGTTTGGATAATTTTATTTTTATAATTATAATTACAAAAAAATATATAAAATACAAAAACTAGGATATGCCAGCCGTCTGGATAAAAAATTGCAGAAACATGGCGTGACATGCAAAAAAATAATGAAATAAACAAAACCATGAATAAAAAAGGGTATTCAAATACTATGGTGATAATAGTATACCTTTATCGAAGATTTTTTTAATATTTATATATTTTAAACTTTAGCTTCCGTGGTTTGCTTTACTATTTTTATTAAACTCATTTTCGAAAATATCTATCCATCCATAAACCAATTAGTCCCTAAAACCATATCAATGTTGTCCATGTTTGACTTAGTAAATACATACATACATACATATAATCACGTCTTTATCCCTTACGGGGAAGACAGAGCCAAGAGTCATGAGACTCGAAGGCCACGCTTAGCTGGATAGTGAGCTTTCTGATGGAATGGAGATTCAGATATAGTGACAGATTGCATGCCCATCGCCTATGAGTAGAGGAATCCCCAGTTTAAAACCCTTGGTAACTTGGTTTAACTTGCCTTAGGCGCACGGGAATTATAAAGACGTGTTTACATAAAATACCTTGGGGCGTCCTTTATATTACACGACGCATATACATAATTCGAAAAATAGCCAAAATCACTTCATTAATGGACGCCCCCTAATGAATATTCGGCAGACAACGAACATAGTTACGTCCTATGGGGTCACAGTCATACTGCGAGTCACATTGCAGTCAATTCATTATAATTAACTGTGAAGTGTGTCAATCACAGCAATCTGAATATTATAATTGTAAGTGGTGTTGTTGTTGGTGATTGTAACAGTGCCCGGCAACAGAATGCTCCAGAAAAGCTACCGATAGAAATAAGTGGAGGGAGAGCCATCGCAAGAGCAGTGGCCAAGTCCGAGAAGACCGATCCATAATCACGACCAATCACGACACGACCACTCTTTCGAGAATGAACGACTAAGAAAACGAAGTGGTCTTAACTTAGGAATCAAAATACTCTCTCTCTCTCAGCCTAATGACGTCCACTGCTGGACAAAGGCCTCCCCCAAGGATTTTATCCATGGGGGTTTTGCCGTAATCGCCACGCTTGGCAGGCGGGTTGGCGATCGCAGTGTGATGGCATAGTACGCGGAAAGATGCTGCTGCCCATCCTCCGGTGTTTTAAATCCCTTAGTCGCCTCTTACGACACCCACGGGAAGAAATGGGTTGGTGCTATTCTAGGGCCACACCACAGGCCACAATCAAAATACTATCCGGATAAATAACTCTACTGTATTCTTGGTAATAAATACTGATTGATTGATCTATGAAACTACCTTACTCCGGGACTCCTCTCCCGGGAGTTTTGTGACAAATAGAACTCTTTTGTCTGATCCCGGTGTCACTCTACTAAATATTATCGAAATCCGTCCAGGATTTTGCGTGATATATCCAAACTTTGGCATTTGTAATTAATAAGATAATAATAGAAACATTGATTGTAATTTATCATTACTGTCGTCACGAAACGGAATAGCTTAGTAATATGAAAGGCGATATGACGTCGCCTTTTTTATCTTTTAAAATTAAATTCTTTCATGACTAATGAATAGAGATAATATCAACATTCATTTCCGCAAAGCTACATCTCTTTAGCGTCATTAGGGATTCTATTAATACCAGTAATAGTACAGTGAATGCATCATTACACCAAACACCTCAAACATCCATAAGTACAGTATAGCACTTATCCAAACTATCAGTAGGTGGAAGGTCCAACAACAACATACAAAATGAGAAAAAATGCTTTTTTCTATTCCGGTTGTGATCTTGGTGACGATGTGTTAGAAAAAAATGGGATTTCAACGCTGATATTCTTAGCAAAAGTACAATGAATAGAGATGGTTGTCCTTTTCTTGACTTCTCCAATAAAAATCCTTACAAGTAATGCGAAGGTTTGTGAAAAAAATGACACTTTTTCTTTTAATGATTTGAATATCCACCCAAACTTTTGACTTTAATAATGTTTGTTTTTCCGTCACGAAGTGATATTAGAAATTTATGAGACATTATACCGAGTTCATCTGGCGAAAAATCTTGATTGCCTTTTGACCATTATTTGGGATTGACTGGCGCGACGTCTTTTCTTCCATTCTTCTCTATTTTATACATTTCTGTTAGTAACAGTAAAATAATGTACAAGGGTGATGTTTGGTGAATTTACAAGGCTAATGGGTTTAACCTAGTCCAATTGATGTCTAGTGATGTTTTGACACTTTCCACAAGTAGGCATACCCATGGAAAGAAATCGGGTATTCTTGTTTGTTAGTATTTCAGAATATTTCTTCATACGTGTTTTACATAATATGATGTATGTATATATTCGTTATATTACCTTCGTGTCACTCTATCGTGAAGCCATGTGATATCCATGTGTTCTGTCTGGCATTACCGTTTTATTTATTGTTCAGTTTTGCATGACATCTTTAGTACTATTACCTAATTGATGGTAACTTTTGCGGTTTGCGGATCTTTGTAATGATCCTTCTTATATTAAAGTGGATGGTTATCTGGGTCATTTGCGTTGGTTCAAGGTCGATTCTAGTATCTATTTCTGTAAGGCGTTGGCGGTTGTCTCTATTTTTGTATTTTTTTTATCGTAACGTAATCAAAATGATAACTAAATGATATCTAAAAACAAGTCTACATCTTCTTGAAAGGCCGGCAACACTCTTGGGATATCCCTGGTGTTGCAGTAGTCCATGGGCAGCGGTGATCGCTTACCATCAGGTGACACGCATGCTCGTTTGCCGCCCTATGTTATAAAAAAAAAACTAAATCAGCGCCTATTTTCATCAAATTTTCATTTAGAGAAACGTTCTTTGCAGATAAAGTGTACATCCATCCAATAAAATGTTTCTTTGATGTGGATATCATAGTTTTTGCAATACCTACTATTTCAATTTCTTATTTTTTTACCTTCGTTTGTTAAGCTACCTTAATGTTTTGTATTCCTAAGACTAAATGTGCCTTTTGAAGATTTCAATTGACGTAATGGCGCCTTAGACCGTTAATATGGCCCCAACCCAAATTCTTAACATTCATTCTATACATATCCTCGGTACATCTGTACTGGCAGAACAATCACAACTGGTATTTAAGACAATCAGCGTTCATTGAGGAACACAATTAACGCCTAGCGCGAAAATGGACCTTGAGTCTAAGTTCAGATGACCTATTTTTAAATTACGCCATTACCTATACGCACGTTTAGTTGTGATTTTTTTTAAATTGAGAGGTGTTATTCTGGTATTTTAATAGACACGTAAAAACAAACAAAGCCGTTATGACTTGTTATAACCGTATTCCTTATCTTTTCTTATTCTAATTAGGAATTGCTCTCACTAAATGTGTCTCTTGCTAAGTTAGCTAGAGCACTTTATGCTTCAGTCTTTGTATTTTCTTGTCTTTAACTTCTTAAGCGAAAAACATGACACCTTTCCTATGTCTCAACTCAAACGAATCGGTCTTAGGAATAGAAGCTAGCTTAAAAAAAAATGAACAAGATTTTTATATCCTCAAGCTCTATCCTTGCAGAACGTGGCCAGAGTCAGGGTTAGGCTTCTTTCTATCCATTATACTAACCGCGCCCCGGGATTTCGCTCCGTGGGAATTTCAAGATAAAAAGTACCCTATGTGCTATTCCCGGCATTTCTCTACCCGTATACCAAATTTTATCGAAATCCGTCCAGTAGATTTTGCGTGATTGAGTAACAATAATCCTCACAAACTCACATCCAAACTTTCGCATTTATAATATTAGTAGGATTCACTCTTACATCACATGATATTTTAACGACACATCCTAAAAATAAGGACCATGTACGTTAAGAGTGCCACAAGGATCAATCGCTGGCCCTCTGACTTATCCTAACTAATTATAAATGCAAAAATGAATTTGTTTGTTACCTCTTCACGCTTTATCTTCTGCAACAATCTTCCTGAAATTTTGCATGCACATATTTGGAAGTACTGAGAAGGACGTAGGGTACCTTTCATCCCGAGAAAAAGCACTGTTCCCGTGGAAAATGCACGCGGGTGAAGCCGCGGGCAAAAGCTAGTACTGAGTAATACTAGCTGCGCCCCGAAGCTTTGCCCCCGTAGGAATTACGAGATAAAAAGTCCCGATGTTTTTCTACCCTTGTATAATATACCTTTTATGAAAATCCCTCTAGTAGATTTTGCGTGATTGAGTAACAAACATCCAAACTTTTTATTTTTGTAGGATAGTAGGATTGATTTCGTGAATCACAGATCTATTTTCGTTATAATGGCATGAAGATTAATATTAATCGACCCGTAATCCATATGACAATTGCGTGAATCACAGATAGATTTGCTAAAGATAATGATAATGAAAATAGCTTCTTTTGGCGAGCGCCCCGCCACCGCACGGGCTCGGTACACATGTCCTAAAGTATTGAATACATTTGAGTATAGTCCGTTTTTTCATAATTGTCCTATTATGTAAACAATCTTACCATGTCTTTTACCGATTTTACAACAATATAAATTAAAATATGTAGTAAAATAATTAACTTTTTAGGAAATTACTTTCGTGGTTAATAAATGTTTTACTTTAGAATGTTGAGGTTTGAACTAATATTTGATTTATTTTCGACAAATTTCCAAAAAAAATACTGTGAAGATTGTTTACATAATAGGGCTATTAAGGAAAAATGGAGTTTACTCTTTTATATTTGACAGGTCTTATTTATTTATTTATTAATTTTTCGGGGGTCTTACTGCGAAATAATCACAAAATATTAAGTACTTACACTACCTATGCTAATTACAAGACTCCGCCTATTGATTTTAGGTTTGAAGAACAACTCCACAATTCATTATACAAAATACGAAGGACAATGAGAAATTTCTATTCAAGTCACGGTTGGTTTGAACATTTGATTTTTATGGTCACAAAAAATGAGGGAATGAACATAAGTTAGATCATCTCGCAATTGCAGGTTAGGTTATGGGTATCAAGTGACTACATCAAACTCGACGACATTGAGTGAGTTAGGTTTTTTTTTAATCTGATACCGATCTTTTCCTTCAGAGGAAGCAAATGGTGGTTGAAATTATCATTGCATGAGTCAGATTTTTATTTTATTTATTGGCACACAAAACAGTTTTACAACATAACATGGCATTATACATTACAAGGTTTCGATAACAAGTTGGAAAACCAAGAAGTGCGCACAGCATGCTTAGATAGACAAGAAACAACAAAATATATATTTTTTCAATGTAAATAGAATAAAGAACAGTAGGTACTAGTAAGTATTTTCTAAATATCCATCAATATCCTATAGTTAAACTAATGAAGACAAGCAATTTATTAATGAAGTAGAAAATAAGGACAAGAGATTAGCATTACAGATTATATTAGAAGATTCGAATTAGGGACCTATAAGCTACAGGCGAACAACCGGTAGGCGTTTTATTTTAGCCATTCCGCTTTTCTCTAACAATTGTATAAACAGTTGGTTTACCTAAAACTCTCCAAACCTATAGTAGGTCTCTAATTGTAGGTAATTCTTCTGATACAGGTAAGTTACGCTGGATACAGGACAGCCATGTTGCCTAGGGTGGAGCTTACTGGTAAATCTGTAAATGTGTGGTAAATAAAATAATAATCCATTCAATAAATCAATCAATATATTTTTCGAATGCTTTCCATGTAGGTAACCCTTCGATCACAAGTAACCCAAAAAAATAATTATATTTTTCTCCTTTTTTTCTTTCTTTCTTCTTTCCTGCCTTTTGTTTGACATCGTGACACAAATCTTTTATAAGGTGCTAAAACTCTCCCGATGACCGCTGCCAACTTACATTATTTTTCAACCTATTTTAGAAAGGTGGAGGTTCACATTTCGTATGTTTTTAAAAATATTTTTTACGTATCGTGTCTTCGTGGAATGTAATCTAGATTACCATCAAGTATACCTTAGATTTGATATCTTTATTGTAATTTTTATTATCTATATTTTTTAATATTATTTGCATGTCTCACATTTTTTTTTTATTTTGCCTATCAATGGTTGCAAACTACCATTTACTTTTAACAAAGAATAGATTTTTTGTTGCTTTATCACACTTTATCACAGATTATATATGTATTATAATAGTTACCCAAAACTCTAGTTAGTTTACTATTAGTTTTTACAATAGGAACCTTTGTTTTTTTATCAACTTGAGCACCTTACCATGTTAATATTTGCTGATTGCATTCAATTTGGTTTCTTATTCAGTACCTACTATTAAGCTGCAAATACATGTTGGCCCAAGGTTCGGCTAGTAGACGTATAGTCAGATGCAGATAAAGATAAACCTGCCCCCCCCCCTGAGGTAGGATTTTGTGAGGGGGCCTCAGGTTTCTTTGCACCTGACTGTGCATTGCGTAGTTTTAATATGAATTATGCGTTGACACCATAGATATAGAAAAAAAAATCAAGTAAAATTAAAATAAAAAATCTAGCTCTATGATTGACACGAAACAAAACTATGCAATGTACAGTCAAGATCAAAAACTATAGATGCAGTGAAACCTCAAAGATCTTAATGACTTGCCTGCAATGTACAGTCAAGAATCAAACCTTATAGATCTTAATGCCTTGCCTTAAAGATCATATTGCCTTGTAGATTCTGACTGCTTTTATGAAGCAAACCGTACGTCGAATGGCCGTGCTACGTGTACAATACAAACTTTAGATTTTAACACAGTTCTCTTGTTTGTTTTTAAACTCTTTATTGCACATACCCACAAGAAAACTACAAAAGTTAGTGAATTTCTCTTTTGTGTGGAACACCATTTTCGTTAGCAGAATCTGCACCATATCCTGACAGTGAATTGTTTTCAGATTACAGCTTTAGCGAAGCAGTTGGATCTGAGTGAGAGGCAAGTGGAGCGCTGGTTGCGCCTACGCCGCAGCCAAGACAAGCCGTCCACTCTGGTCAAGTTCTGTGAGAACGTGTGGCGATGCACATTCTATCTGTTCAGCTTTTCTTTTGGCCTCTTCGTACTCTGGGATAAGGAGTGGCTTTGGGATATCGACAATTGCTATATCGGGTATCCGCATCAGGTGAGTGATCCTCAACAAGCTTTTTATAAAAAATAAAAAACACGACTGGCAATTCACATAGCCTATGTTACTCGGGGGAATGCAAGGAATCTAAAAATACTTCTCACATCAATATCTGTTAAGCCGTTCGGGACTTATGGTGGAATAAAGAAACTTACAAACATTCATACATGAACCCTGAAAACATCTTCTTCTTCGTATTCCTCTCTTATCGGAGGAGGGACAGCATCATGGCGATTTTTACTTTGGAGGCCGCTGCACCAAACAGCGAGGTGGTACTGCGGCCGAACCAGTCGCGCAGGTTTCTTAACCAGGAGTGGCGCCTGTTCCCTGCGTTCCTTTTGCCTTGGATTTTGCCCTGGATAATGAGTTGCAAAATCCTGTATTTGGTGTTTCGCATCACATGGCCAAAGTATTCCAAACTTTCTTTGCTTTATGGTGTTGAGAAGCTCGGCTTTCTTCTTCATTTTTTGAAGGACTCTCACAAACATAACACTTTTTTTTTGGTCAGTCGTGTAAAAACCACTCTAACACTGTCTGGAATCAGATCTATTTGATCTTTAGCTTATGAAAGGGTCAGATAACTTTGTAATAGTTTTATGGTTTTTTAATTGTGCTATTTAGGCCAGTCGTATTCACTCGTGACATGCGGCCGTCGTCAGTCGAATTTGTGACATGCGATGATAAAAATTGTTGTTGCTAAGCTTAGTGTTAGGCTAGGCAAAACGAAAATTGTTTCTTCCATATATAGTTAGAAAAAAAAATCTTTCCATTTTTATGGTTCCGTACCTCAAATGGCAAAAACGGAACCTTATAAGATCACTTTGTTGTCCGTCTGTCTGTCAAACTTTTTTTTCTCAGGAACGCTTAAAGGTATCAAGTTGATATTAATATCGAATACTCGGATCCAGTCTCTTTCAGCAAAACATAATTTACATAAACAAACAAAATTATACGTCAACGCGATCAAGAGATACTTACTACCGTAAATGTTGCGAATTTTTGCGTATTTTGCGATTTCAGCCGGGAATCAGAACCTATATGGAGTACTTTCCGTTACCTAAAATTATGAAATTTGGCAAAAAAGCAAGGTCTAACAGTACTAAACAGAAATAAATCTGAAAATTGTAATTATCTTATTGGAAGTCTAAAAAAAAAGTGCTCGATGCAGTATGAATCCTAGCGATCGAACTGCAAAGTTTGTTTTTAAAACTAGTTTGTCTTTTAGTTAGAGCTATAATGTGAGATGCTTTGCGTGCACGGAACCCTCGGTGCGCGAGCTTGACTCGCACTTGGCCGGTTTTTGTTCTGTCTATCTTAAGTAATTATTTTACATTAATTGCCCATTGACTCACACACGTAATTCCCCAAGTAAGAGTTATTACACTTGAAGATAATATTTTAATCAAATGTATCTATTTAAAAATATTTACGCAAAACAGTTTTTGTAATATGACGTCATCAACAAGTTAAGATTACTTTAAAAATAAATTTGCAAGTTAACGTTAATTAGTATGACGCAGCATCATTAGCAGTATGTTTTGAGATATTGTGTTTTGCTAGCTGTATTACATTAAAAGTATTGTGTTGTATTGTTTATCCAACATGATGCATTGTGGAAGTGATATAACTAAATAATAAAATATAAAGTGGCCGAAACTCTAAAATAGGAAGAAGTCATGGAATAAGTCCGCCTTCATGGGATAAGTCCGCCTTTGTATATTTACCTTTTTAGTTATGTTAAGTTCACTGTGTATCCTTAGTACAATAAAGATACTACAAACAAACAAAGTTTTCGTATTGGTTTTAGTATTGGGTACCCCAATAAATATAATAAATGAAATATTGAGTATGATACCACCTCCTCTCTCTTAATCTCTCTATGTACTTTTCTATTATTACGTCACCACGTCAACTTTATGGATGCAATAAAATATTGAGTATTGAGCAAGTATTGAGAGATTCTAGGTCCAAAAGGTGCTTTTATTGCCTGTGGATTTTTTTTTATATACTACGTGCTGTAAAAATTGTACCTTAGAAAGAAAACCTTTGTATAAATTGGAGTAATATCTTGTAATAAAGACAAATAATGACATAAAAGCACGAGAGTGACCCGTATGTCATATAATTCTTATGCTCATGTAAAATTTACTCTATTCAGTCACTATTTGTGTCACAGTCTGTTTGCACACCTCGCCTTCCTATTACCAAGTGTTTGCCTGAGTTAATCCACTGCTAATTCTCTGCTCTGTGACGACATTATAATCTTGCACTCATTCAATGGAGTGCCCTGTTGAATCTAGGTACATCTGCACTGTAGTAATGTTTTCGTAGCTTTTGCCCGCGGTAAAAAGTATCTTATTGTATTCACTCTTTAGTTTTATTTGCAATATCCAAGGATGTAATATATTCTACAACGTAGTATATGTAATTTATCATCATCCTAGTATTCTAGCCTAAAGTTTGTATGTGTGTATGTTTGTTACTCAATCACGCAAATCTTCTGGGCGGATTACGATAAAATTTAACACACGGGTAGGAAATAACCTGGTATAGCACATATGGTACTTTTTATCCCGAAATTTTCACAAAAGCGGAGACTCGGGACACAATTAGTATATTATACAATAAATACGCCAATCTGAATTTGGGTACGTTGTTGATATGTTTATTTATTTATTTCATTTTATAAAGCGCAACGTGTCATTACAGGCGTGTCATTATGTTGGTTGACTGTACCAAATATTTACTTACTTCGAAGACTCAACAGCCCAAAGAGGATCTTCGCCTCCGAACTAGAATTCTCCACTCTTTCCAATTCTGAGCCACTTCTTGCCAGTCGGTTCTTTGGAGGGCTTCCAGATCTCTTTACGACTGCATCTCTCCAGCAGTATCCAAATCAAATCGTTTATTGCTTCCTTAATGTATAATGCCACCTGTGCTAACTCAATATAATTATATTGACGGTGTGCTCACATGCCCGCAGTGTGCGAGGGTCTTCTCCAATAAGATTGGCTACATAAGCCACATGCGAGCTCACGGGAGAGCCCTTAATTCTTGGAGTGGTCGCCATGACCGAAATCGGTCGGACACACATCATATCAATGTATACAGGTGTTTGTTTATCCTGATTGGTCGTTTTCTGCTTGGTCGTCCCTTATACGCTCTTTTCACTGCGCTATCGACCAAACATTTAATTTTTTTCCCAGGGCTTAACAACGGACGTGTGGTGGTACTACATGATCTCATCAGGGTTCTACTGGTCGCTGACCATCTCCCAGTTCTGGGACGTGCGCCGCAAGGACTTCTGGCAGATGTTCGTGCACCACATCGCGGCCATAGCGCTGCTGTACCTCAGCTGGGTCTGCAACCTGCATCGGATCGGCACCCTAGTACTGCTGTCGCATGACTGTGCCGATATCGTTTTGGAGGTAACACTTCTGGCAGTTGTTCGTGCACCACATCGCGGCCATAGCGCTGCTGTGTCTCAGCTGGGTATGCAACCTGCATCGGATCGGCACCCTGGTGCTGCTGTCGCATGACTGTGCCGATATCGTTTTGGAGGTAACACTTCTGGCAGTTGTTCGTGCACCACATCGCGGCCATAGCGCTGCTGTGTCTCAGCTGGGTCTGCAACCTGCATCGGATCGGCACCCTGGTGCTGCTGTCGCATGACTGTGCCGATATCGTTTTAGAGGTAACACTTCTGGAGGCCAATTCTCGCGTTTGCGATATTTTATCGAATTTGATAATATATCAAACTTCTTTTATCGAACAAAATTATCACAAAAACCTCCAAAATGGTATTCTCGAACCTATTCGACATAAAACTCGATATTATATCGAAAACTAGGGCTTCTCTAATTGAAAACACGTTCCTTTTTCTCGATTATACTTAACTACAATCGAGAAATTTATTTTTTACTTGTTTCATTAAATATTTTATGTAAAACCATTATTTTAATAGTGAATTTATGTAAAAATAGTTATAATACTTTATTTTATGTAACTTAATAAGCTCCAATGCAAATTTATAAAATGCAAAGAAAATGAAATATTTTAGAGTTGATGGAGAGAACGGAACGCGAGGATACTTGTCATTGTTTGTTTATTGTGTGTGTGAGGTTATGTGATATTTGTTATCGGAGTATCAATTATATTCTTGTAGTAGGTAGTTGTATTTCGATGTGTATGATATTGTTTCTTTACGAAATTTAATTGAGAAACAAATAAGGTATGGTACTCGAGGCAGAAAAAAGCAAAGTATGTATCTATCCAAACTTCTATATTAGGCTTCAATAAAATAATTTTATGTAAATAAACAACGATTTCCAATAAAATTGAATACAAAATCGTCAGCATTCATATTTTACTAAACCATAGCTGAATAAAAATACAAAGCGTCTTGTAAAGTACGAATATTATGTTATTCAATAGCTTTGAAGCAACAAATATCACACACGATATGGTTTTCGGCCACGCTCGACCACTCGATGCGTATCGAGGGCTGACGCTGGATAAATGTCACATTTGAAATCACGAGAATACGCAATTTCGATATTTATCGATATCCGCCATGTTTTTTCGATAAATGTCGAAATTGATATTATATCGCAGACCCGAGAATTGCATCCCTGGCAGTTGTTCGTGCACCACATCGCGGCCATAGCGCTGCTGTGTCTCAGCTGGGTCTGCAACCTACATCGGATCGGCACCCTGGTACTGCTGTCGCATGACTGTGCCGATATCGTTTTGGAGGTAACACTTCTGGCAGTTGTTCGTACACCACATCGCGGCCATAGCGCTGCTGTACCTCAGCTGGGTCTGCAACCTACATCGGATCGGCACCCTAGTACTGCTGTCGCATGACTGTGCCGATATCGTTTTAGAGGTAACACTTCTGGCAGATGTTCGTGCACCACATCGCGGCCATAGCGCTGCTGTGTCTCAGCTGGGTCTGCAACCTGCATCGGATCGGCACCCTGGTGCTGCTGTCGCACGACTGTGCTGATATCATTTTAGAGGTGACTTATTTTCCCTTCCGATTCAAATCTTGGAACTGATTGAGCCAAACAACAAATTGAGTTGGTGGTACACACCTTTAGTTACGATCATCATAATTCCTTACCTTGCCCTATGATCTGGGGTCGGCGCAATATATCTTTTCATAATTTTCAGTTCCCTATCATACCAACATTCACTCCTAACACCCTCATATCGTCCCTCACGCAGTCCATCCATCTCTTTTTGGGTCTCCCTCTTCTCCTGTGACCATCCACCTTCCTATTCAACGTCTTTTTAATTGGATGTTGGAGACACCTTGAGTTTCGATGACAATATATTATTACGATAATCATGACCTGATGGTACACTCAGGATCGGCTCCCAACGAGGGAAGTCCTCAACGGTAAACTGCGCAGAAACGAAATTTTTGTCACGCATTTCCCCAAGATACCAAAGACAATAAAAGCTTGTTCCAAAAAGTAATTTTGTATTACGTTGCTGCTGCCTTATGACTGTACCATTATTGTTTTGGAGCTGACCTTTATGTTATACTAAGTTCTTTGTTCACATCTTGGCTCTGACACAAAAAACAGGCCAAAAGTTAAGACTTAAAGGCTGTTTAAATTTACCTCTATATCAGATACTTGGACCTACTACACTGCAGTTTTTATCAGCTTTGAAAAAAAACAATCATCGTCTATTAATGAAAATCGCTTGAAAATCTAGTAGATTTTGATTTTGCATAGACAGACGCAACGGAGGACCTTATTTTACTATACGTAGTGAAATTCTAAGTAATTTTTTTTATCATGTTATAGGCGGCAAAAGCATCTAAGTACGCGAACTACCAAAAACTGTGCGATGTGCTGTTTGCCGTGTTCACTGTTGTGTGGATCGCCACGCGGCTTGGAGTCTACCCCTTCTATATCCTTTGGAGGTAATTATCTATGTCGCTCTTCGGTCAACAGTACAGTGCTCAAAATGAATGTGTCAGGGGCGCTGCAGTGACTTTAGTGTTGCCATTGAAATAAAATCTCCTTAAATAGCAGTGTAAAAAAAGAAATAAAAAGAATGTTTTTTTCGCGTATCTTATAATAATTAAACATACAATCATGACTGAAGAATAAGAATGAAAATTTATAATAAAAATCAAGTTCTAGGTTAGGTACATGGCTAAAGAAAAAAAAGACATGAAATTGACATGGTTCATGTCGTCATGGTAATCACCACTTTTGGAGACACCACACATGGGACAACACTTGTCAAAGTTGTTAAAAATGACGTTCATCAAGATGGCGACGTTAGTTTCTTTTTTCGCCACGTTCATTAAAAGCCTTGTACGCACTGTGCACCTAGAGTAAAGATCTTATACAAAATCAAACCGTAAAACAGACCATGTTGAATGACAAAAAAACCTTCGATCAAAAATATACCTTAAGTATAAGCAATAAATATCGTTTTATATCGTATAGTGGCTAAACAATGCCACAACTACAGGGCGGGCGCTTCATAGAAACGGGGCGTCAAATATACCTACTACTACTACAAATGAAACTGTATATCCATGAACACGTCAATGTGTGCGTTTTCATAGTCATAGCGTCTCAATACACACAAGAACGGGGGTATGCCATATTGCGGGAGGGGCAGGGAGTTTCCTTTCTGTACATAGTACATAAATTAATTCTGTGGTATAAGCAATAAATATCGTATTGTATCGTATCGTGGCTAAGCAACGCCACAACACCCAACCAGCAGCGTCGCGATTATTCCTTTCGACGTCATCGCCGCAGATATGTCGTGATGTCCAGCCAATCCCCGCGCCGCTCTGCCCCCCGCGCGTCTTGCCCTCCCCTTCGTCATCCGGAGCACAGAATTAATATAAGTACTACCATCGATCAAATGTTACAAGTAAATATTTTATCGATGGTACTACGTATAGAAAGGAAGCTCCCTGCCCCTCCCGCAATATGGCGTACTCCCCACTTCTCCCTCGTTCGTTTGCGGATTAGGACGCTATGACTATGAAAACGCGCACATTGACGTGTTCACGGATGTACCCCGTTTCTATGAAGTGCCCTCCCTGCGCCCGCCACAGGCTTTTTTTTTAGATTTCAATTTGTAATATTGCAGCACCGTGATCCGCGCGCCGATG
Source organism: Ephestia elutella (assembly GCA_018467065.1). Lineage (NCBI taxonomy): Eukaryota > Metazoa > Arthropoda > Insecta > Lepidoptera > Pyralidae > Ephestia > Ephestia elutella. The sequence continues at coordinate 3,305,080 of CM031579.1, forward strand.
CTATTGCCGATGTTCCACGCGTACTACATCCTGAACTCGCTGCTGTGCCTGCTGCTCGGCCTGCACCTGGTCTGGACCTGGCTCATCCTGCAGGTGGCTTACAAGACCATCTCCACCGGACAAGTGAGAACTTATATCTTGCGATGTTCCACGCGGACTACATCCTGAACTCACTGCTGTGCCTGCTGCTCGGCCTGCACCTGGTCTGGACCTGGCTCATCCTGCAGGTGGCTTACAAGACCATCTCCACCGGACAAGTGAGAACTTATATCTTGCGATGTTCCACGCGGACTACATCCTGAACTCACTGCTGTGCCTGCTGCTCGGCCTGCACCTGGTCTGGACCTGGCTCATCCTGCAGGTGGCTTACAAGACCATCTCCACCGGACAAGTGAGAACTTATATCTTGCGATGTTCCACGCGGACTACATCCTGAACTCACTGCTGTGCCTGCTGCTCGGCCTGCACCTGGTCTGGACCTGGCTCATCCTGCAGGTGGCTTACAAGACCATCTCCACCGGACAAGTGAGAACTTATATCTTGCGATGTTCCACGCGGACTACATCCTGAACTCACTGCTGTGCCTGCTGCTCGGCCTGCACCTGGTCTGGACCTGGCTCATCCTGCAGGTGGCTTACAAGACCATCTCCACCGGACAAGTGAGAACTTATATCTTGCGATGTTCCACGCGGACTACATCCTGAACTCACTGCTGTGCCTGCTGCTCGGCCTGCACCTGGTCTGGACCTGGCTCATCCTGCAGGTGGCTTACAAGACCATCTCCACCGGACAAGTGAGAACTTATATCTTGCGATGTTCCACGCGGACTACATCCTGAACTCACTGCTGTGCCTGCTGCTCGGCCTGCACCTGGTCTGGACCTGGCTCATCCTGCAGGTGGCTTACAAGACCATCTCCACCGGACAAGTGAGAACTTATATCTTGCGATGTTCCACGCGGACTACATCCTGAACTCACTGCTGTGCCTGCTGCTCGGCCTGCACCTGGTCTGGACCTGGCTCATCCTGCAGGTGGCTTACAAGACCATCTCCACCGGACAAGTGAGAACTTATATCTTGCGATGTTCCACGCGGACTACATCCTGAACTCACTGCTGTGCCTGCTGCTCGGCCTGCACCTGGTCTGGACCTGGCTCATCCTGCAGGTGGCTTACAAGACCATCTCCACCGGACAAGTGAGAACTTATATCTTGCGATGTTCCACGCGGACTACATCCTGAACTCACTGCTGTGCCTGCTGCTCGGCCTGCACCTGGTCTGGACCTGGCTCATCCTGCAGGTGGCTTACAAGACCATCTCCACCGGACAAGTGAGAACTTATATCTTGCGATGTTCCACGCGGACTACATCCTGAACTCACTGCTGTGCCTGCTGCTCGGCCTGCACCTGGTCTGGACCTGGCTCATCCTGCAGGTGGCTTACAAGACCATCTCCACCGGACAAGTGAGAACTTATATCTTGCGATGTTCCACGCGGACTACATCCTGAACTCACTGCTGTGCCTGCTGCTCGGCCTGCACCTGGTCTGGACCTGGCTCATCCTGCAGGTGGCTTACAAGACCATCTCCACCGGACAAGTGAGAACTTATATCTTGCGATGTTCCACGCGGACTACATCCTGAACTCACTGCTGTGCCTGCTGCTCGGCCTGCACCTGGTCTGGACCTGGCTCATCCTGCAGGTGGCTTACAAGACCATCTCCACCGGACAAGTGAGAACTTATATCTTGCGATGTTCCACGCGGACTACATCCTGAACTCACTGCTGTGCCTGCTGCTCGGCCTGCACCTGGTCTGGACCTGGCTCATCCTGCAGGTGGCTTACAAGACCATCTCCACCGGACAAGTGAGAACTTATATCTTGCGATGTTCCACGCGGACTACATCCTGAACTCACTGCTGTGCCTGCTGCTCGGCCTGCACCTGGTCTGGACCTGGCTCATCCTGCAGGTGGCTTACAAGACCATCTCCACCGGACAAGTGAGAACTTATATCTTGCGATGTTCCACGCGGACTACATCCTGAACTCACTGCTGTGCCTGCTGCTCGGCCTGCACCTGGTCTGGACCTGGCTCATCCTGCAGGTGGCTTACAAGACCATCTCCACCGGACAAGTGAGAACTTATATCTTGCGATGTTCCACGCGGACTACATCCTGAACTCACTGCTGTGCCTGCTGCTCGGCCTGCACCTGGTCTGGACCTGGCTCATCCTGCAGGTGGCTTACAAGACCATCTCCACCGGACAAGTGAGAACTTATATCTTGCGATGTTCCACGCGGACTACATCCTGAACTCACTGCTGTGCCTGCTGCTCGGCCTGCACCTGGTCTGGACCTGGCTCATCCTGCAGGTGGCTTACAAGACCATCTCCACCGGACAAGTGAGAACTTATATCTTGCGATGTTCCACGCGGACTACATCCTGAACTCACTGCTGTGCCTGCTGCTCGGCCTGCACCTGGTCTGGACCTGGCTCATCCTGCAGGTGGCTTACAAGACCATCTCCACCGGACAAGTGAGAACTTATATCTTGCGATGTTCCACGCGGACTACATCCTGAACTCACTGCTGTGCCTGCTGCTCGGCCTGCACCTGGTCTGGACCTGGCTCATCCTGCAGGTGGCTTACAAGACCATCTCCACCGGACAAGTGAGAACTTATATCTTGCGATGTTCCACGCGGACTACATCCTGAACTCACTGCTGTGCCTGCTGCTCGGCCTGCACCTGGTCTGGACCTGGCTCATCCTGCAGGTGGCTTACAAGACCATCTCCACCGGACAAGTGAGAACTTATATCTTGCGATGTTCCACGCGGACTACGTCCTGAACTCGCTGCTGTGCCTGATACTCCGCATCGTTGCTTTTCCCTGGGATGAAAAAAACCCTATGTCCTTCTCAGTACTTCTAACTATGTGTATGCAAAATTTCAGGAAGATTGGTTAAGTAGATAAAGCGTGAAGAGGTAACAAACAAACATACAAATTTGAGGTAACAAACGTACAAATTTTCGCATTTATAATATTAGTAAAGATAAAGGTTTGTGCCAAAAAAATATAATTCCCTTATATACAGTCCGATTAGAATCTAAACTTGGGTCGGGCTTTAGCAACTTCACTCCGGTCTCTTTGACAAATGTATATGTAGAGAAGTTAGTTTCGAATGGTTTGAAATGGTTTTGAATGACAAGCTGTCAACTTTACAAAAATAACAAAAACCGATAGAATGAGGGATTTTCCGAGACCCAAATAAAAAAAAAAAAAAAGTTCCTAATGACTTTATAGATGGCGCTTAAGCATAGGCGAGAGAAAAAGTTTCATACAAAAAGCAAAAATTCACGGGATTGACATAAAAAAAAAACATCTAAAAAGTATCAATATTGTTATTTGTGCAACTGTCAGACTGTTAGGTGATTTTTTTTTCTACCTCTGGTTGACAAGAAAAAGCGCACCATAAAGGTTCAGCCATTATTACGACTCGGCTTTCATAACGCCTGTTGAGACTTTTTTATACTGATTTTTTTTTCTTAATTTAGGTGTCAGAAAATCGCTCATTTAAATCGCATAGTAATCCGTGGGGTGTTGTTGCAGATGGAGGGCGACATCCGCAGCTCGAGCTCTGAACTCAGCGACAGCTCTAAGTCCAGCCACGGCTCGCCTGCTTTCACTGGCCGCAACCACGTGCTGAACAAGTAATTAATAAACAAGCTAATTATTAAAAATAAAAAACACGACTGACAAGTTTTTACTCAAAAAGTACATACAAACATATAAGTTATACAAATTTTTGAAATCGCCTTTTAAAGCCCTTCAATTTGATACCCCACTCGATAAGATTGATCAAATTTAATAAATTATTGTTTTGGTCTGCTATTTATCGCATATATAATCCGCCATTTTGTTTTTATGATGACGCACTATGGATCCTGTAGTATGGAGCGGCCGGTCATAAATCATTTTTTTGAAAATATAGGTAGATGGTTATTACTTATTGATTTGATAAATTGAAGATATAGTGCATTAGTTTTCGATAGTAAAGTACCCTTAGCCGTCAAATATTGTGTGTACGACATGTCAAAACATTGGCAATTTTGTGAATTCGCTATTGTTCGTTGCGCAAATCAAAGTTTTGTTCATACTTTGAATACTTGTATTTCGTGAAGTTAATAAAAATAATCATGAGTAATGATGAAGGTATGTAGTATTTAAAACGTATAAATGTAACATTTTGAGATTATTAATTACATGGAAAAAAAATAGAATATAACTATAAGTCACTTTCGAAAATGCAATTTTGTTTTTATTATTTTTTTCAAATTAGGGGATTTTGTCCTCTTAATTATTGATTTTAGGTGAATCCTAGAATAATGTAGAATACAGATTTGAGTTGAATCGTGCGGACAAAATCCCCATTTGGAAATGGCAGGATTTAGAAGTTAGGAGGTAGTGGTTTCTCAATTGAAGGCGTTCGTGTTTATGATAATTTTATACAGATATATGAAGAATGCAATGTTATAACTTGTGTGAAGTGTTGAGTTTTGACTATACTGTAGCTGATTTTATAGTTTTTTTTATTTATTCTTTCTTAAGTGTAATTGTCTACACAATAAGGAAGAGCGATTTGTGTGAAAGATGATTTTCACTCAAATACAAAAAATTAGACACAATGTTTTCAAAATTAGAAGAGATGCTAATTGCCAAAACCAACTGCACTTCTACAGACCTAACTGAACTTAAAAAAACGTTGTTAATTTTTTTTATAACTATTAAAAATAAGTGGTTGTCGCCGAACAGGGACAAAAATATTTTTTTAAATATTAATTCGTCATGGTTAGATGGACAGTGCATTTTAAAAAAAATATGCTAACAGAATCGTCAATCCAGGAGGCCGATTCTACTAATTACAAATGTAGATGTCTCGTCTCAATTGTGTCTCATGAGCCAAAGAAATTGAAATAAAGTGACAAGATCTCTGTAAGACTTCTATGTTTTATCATGATTTCTTTGGCTTTTGAGACACAACTGAGGCACGACATCTACATTTGTAATTTGTAGAATCAAAGGCGTGTAGGCCGGTGAAGGTTTTTCTGGATTTCGTTCTGTCTAGTGAACGCCGTAAACGTAGGAAGACTGAAAATTTATGTGCTTCTACTTCTGTGGACGAACTGCTTTTTTCTACTGAAGCGAAACTTCGCAGTGAAGGCCATCTTAGCAAATCATAGGAAGTAAAAAATATCATACCACCGAAAGCCACAGAAACAGCATTTGAAGAAAAGATAGTACCTCCTCAATCCGCTCTATGTTGACGGAAGCGAAGTTAATAATAGCACTTCCAACTGAGGTTCTAGATATGATTTTATTTACCCGAGTAGACAACTTTTTACTTGATTTATAATGCAATAAAGTATACCTACATTGTTTTTTTTTTAGTTTATGTTATTTGTAGGGAAATATTTATAATTTCATGGCCTTTAACATGAAATTATTCGAAGTAATGAAGTTATTCTGCCATAACACACGTCTACAAATTAGTTTCAGTCGAAAAATGCACCTAAATAATTTTGACCGGGCTGTCCATAGTATAGGGTCCACCGTGTGACGTCATATAGCCTATGTCACTCGGAGGAATGCAAGGAATCTAAAAATACCTCTCACAACAAAATCTTAAAAATAATGCTGTATCTTAATCTCAAAACCCATCTTTAATAAAAAAAAAAAATAAATCTGTTAAGCCGTACAGGACTTATGGTAGAATAAAGAAACCTACATACTTACATACATACATGAACCCTGAAAACATAACACTCCTTTTTTGGTCAGTCGTGTAAAAACTAGCTTTTGCCCGCGGCTTCGCCCGTGTGAATTTCCCACGGGAGCTGTGCTTTTTCCCGGGATGAAAGGTACCCATGTCCTTCACCGTACTTCCAGCTATGTGTATTCGAAATTTCAGGAAGATTGGTTCAGTAGATAAAGCGTGAAGGGGTAACAAACAAACAAACAAACTCACTTTCGCATTTATAATATTAGTTAGGATAAAAAACACAACTGACAACTCACATAACCTATGTCACTCGGAGAAATGCAAGGCATCTAAAAATACCTCTCACATCGAAATCTGTCGTTCAGTACTTATGGTGGAATAAAGAAACTTACATACATACTTGCATACATACATGAACCCTGAAAACATAACACTCCCTTTTTGGTCAGTCGTGTAAAAAAATATTTATTTATAACATATAATATGTAGAAGTACAAAAGATTATCTGCAACATGATTCGTCAAAAACTCCATAGAAATATATCCGCAACACGCTTCGTCAAAAGAAAAAAATACTTAGGTATATTATTCTATTAGACCCTGTGTCGAACCTGGCCCAAAGGTCCCTATAATGCTGGCCGCATTCCCACGCTGAACAGCTAAGGAGAGCCTCTAAGCGGGTCTCATTAATAAATAAATTAAATCAATTATATTAATAAATTAATTAAACAAATATATAGGTACGGACAAATCACACAGATTGCGCTAGCCCCAAAGTTCGAGACTTGTGTTATGGGATACTAACTTAACGAAACCATATTTTTATAACATACTAGCTTTTGCACGCGGCTTCGCCCGCGTGAATTCCCACAGGAACAGTGCTTTTTCCGGGATGAAAGGTACCCTATGTCCTTCTCCGTTCTTCTATGTGTAGCTAAATTTTAGGAAGATTGGTTCAGTAGATAAAGCGTGAAGAGGTAACAAACAAACTCACTTTCGCATTTATAATATTAGTTAGGATACATAAATAGATAAACATCCAAGACCCAGGTCAATGTGAAAAGGATCATTTTCCATCTTGACCCGATCGGGGATCGAACCCGGGACCTCCGGTGTGGCAGTCCGGCGTGATGACCACTAGGCCACGGATGTCGTCAAATATTAACGCACATAGCGGCTACTCACCGCCCCGCACTCATTTCTAATACCGCACCCCACCCCGCATTTCGTTGTAGACATTACTGGCACTTGTACGAGGGCTGGCGCGTAATCGGCGCATTTTTCGCTCCATTTTGATTGATAACCACGACACGCCCTAATATATTTCACGCACACATTTGCGCGTGTACAAACGTCATTTGCCTATGTCCCGTCGCATATAAGGTTCATTATTCTTCAACTAAAAAAAAAGAAATTAATTAAACAAAACTACCACTCTATTACTACCTACATCCATCAGTGACGTATAATATTGATGACTTTTTTCTTTTCAGAGAAACATAGGATCCGGCCGTAGCAGCGCCCAGGGCTCGCCCCGTCTCGCTCGCACATCTACAACCGTCTTGTGCTAGACAAGGATAGCATGCTTTCTGTCTCTCCCGTCATCAAGCGTATACTAAGCGCCACTCACGCGCTCATCTCATATTACAAAGAATGCTATTGCTACATTATAATAATAATTATTTTCAAAAATCACGCTATAAGACAGCCAATTTGCATTAAGAAATTCAAATTCAACAATTTGAATTGATATAAAAATTGTGATTGATGAATTTGATGATTAACGATCAGATATGATTTTTAGATTACAGCGTAATGAATCAAGAAGGCACAGGTTCGAAATGGCATTAATCAGTCGAAAAGATACATCACTATTCATGATTCTTGAAAAAATACAAAACAAATTATGCTTACAAGGTGTATTGTGTTGTGACAATAAGAGTGAACAATTCCAGTTATACTCGGCATATCGTTACGTGAGTGCTACTAACGCCATCTACTTTGAAATCTGTGATTACTGTGTGTGAAGTGATAATTGCATTTTTTTTGTGTTTGTGAAGATTATCAAGAAATGGTTGGTGATTTGAACCGGTAAGGCTAGACTAGATTTTTTTATTTTCATTGATGACTTATTTATTAGTATGGCTGAATAATTATGGTAATTTCCACCTAACAATGGCAGATTTAAGCCTATGTTAGTTCTGTAGTTAAATTAACAACAGATATTGAACCTTATTTCTTGATGAAAAGATTCAAAGTTGTTAAAGTACATATCGCCTTAAAATTAACTATATTATGGCTAGTATATTGTTTCTAAATGACATTTGCTTAACTTGCGTCACAAAAAAAAAACCTGTGTTTTTTTTTAACTTTGTATTTATATTTATATATATATATTTACCATTTATTACCTAAAAATTTAATTTTTTTTAGTTGGGACCATTAACTATTTTGTTGTAAAAAGCAGATTGATATCCTGTATGTTACATTTTATTTGAAGTCTATTTTTTAGTTTAATAATAATTTTAAGTTTATAGGTACTTATTTACAAAAAAAAGGGACTTTAATTTTTTTTTTTACTTTTCATTATTATTGATTCTCTCTCAGCCGAAAGACGTCCATTTGGTGTACAGTACATAATTATAATGAAAAGAAGTTTGAGACGTCCAAATGAGAAACCACATCAGGATTAAAAATAATTCATAAACCTACCACAACATGTCAAAAAGTTAAAAAAAATCTAATATTAAAATATGGCACACCAATCTTAAAACAAAATATCTTCAGTATTTTAATATAAATTAGTATCAAATAATAGAGATTATAGTTATTATTCTTTTGGTATCAAAATAAATAATTTACCAAAGAAATTATGTTTACCAAATGCTTGCTTCGGAAATTCCTCCTATTTTTATTTTAGAATAATATACGTTGACATATCAAAAAGTTTATGCTATAAAAAAACTATGCATTTATCTTTAATCATCCATTCCGTAAAACCTTGATTTACAAAATTATAAATTTTGGCTGAGACAGATGAAAAAGATTCCTAAATTAAATTTGGAAAAAAAAAAGAATTCTAAATTTATAATTGACCACCTTACAATACCTTATTATTATTTTCTATATATATTATTTAAAGTAAGGGTTGCATCAAGGAATTTATAAGTTGAACTCAAATTTTATATAAGTATAAAAAAATTCATACACACAAGAACTTTAGATGAAAAAAGTGGTATGCATAACATTGGCAAGCTAAGGTGATTCTTTCCTATTTAAAAATCAGCCACTTTAAATTCACACGTTCCATAAAAAAAATGGAGAAATTATTTTTGTTATGGAACGTAAGATCCGGACAACTGTCAGGCAGTACAACACTGTCATTTGAATTTGACAACTCTTGATATATGTCAAGTGGTTGTCAAATCATTGACCAATTACACCACAGCATTGGATCTTACTTGGAGGTGCTAACATCTATCAGAAATTGGTTGCCTTTAGAAGTTTAGGTTTAAATAATGACTCGTTCAAACGATTATTGGCAGTAAAGGCTAACAAAAAAAAGAAAAAAAAATGCAAAAAGATTTTTGGCGTGCACTTAAATTGGCCTTGAATATGTGAATGCCTTTAATTTTAATTAAAAAAATCACAATTAGGTAGGTAGTTATTATTACATTATATTGGTATGTTAGAACAAAATACAAAGTACCATATCATTTATAAACTGTTTGTTATATGTTGCACATAGTAGGTATATTATACGATAATTGTTTTTATATGCTAAATTATCGAATTCACCCAAAGATGCTTTTATTAGTATAATATTAGATAACTATATGAGTGTACAGAATAGTACCACTTGACTTAATAGTTTTACATTAATATTATTAATAAGTTAGGGGTACTATATGGTTAAAATACTACTTATTAAATCTTAATATGTAATTATAGTCAATATTATTATTGTAAAATTGGTTTAAGGGGATAAATAAACAAAAGTTGCATATTATAGCCGGCCGCACACGTCACTTTTATTCCGTTCGGAAATTTCAGATCTGGAGACCCAAATGCATGCTTTTCATAGAAAATCTTTAAGTGGGTGCACACGTCAGTTTATTTTTCCGTACGGAAAATGTTAGACGCTTGTGCGCCCAGTTGAACATTTTGTATGAAAACTCTGAAATGAAGGTCGGCGAATCTGAAATTTCCGTACGGAACAAGCTAATCATTAAAAAATAAAAAACACGACTGACATCTTACATAGCCTATGTCATTCGGGCTAATGCAAGGAATCTAACAATACCTCTCACATCAAAATCTGTTAAGCCGTTCAGGACTTATGGTGGAATAAAGAAATTACATACATACATACATGAACCCTGAAAACATAACACTCCTTTTTTGGTCAGTCGTGTAAAAAACTGACGTGTGCGTAATAAAATTATTGCTGAGTTTCCACTGATCAATGGGGAGGTGATTTTTGATTTTCATTTCATAACTTTCTAGTTTTGTTATAGAAATCTACATTTTTGAAAACCCTAAGCACAGATTTTATTATTGTATATGTATTGCACCACAAGAGTCTGTCTCATCTTGTAATTCTTCTGGCGTTATGTTGGTAACAAAACTAATCCTAACTAATATTATAAATGCGAAAGTGAGTTTGTTTGTTACCTCTTCACGCATTATCTACTAACCAATCTTCCTGAAATTTCGCATACACATAGTAAGGAGTACTGAGAAGGACATAGGGTACCTTTCAACCCGGGAAAAAGCACTGTTCCCGTGGGAAATTCACGCGGGCGATGCCGCGGGCAAAAGCTAGTAATATTATAAATTGTTAACTGAATTAAAGAATGGGTTCATTCATAGTCATGAATGAAAAGTCGACTATATGACGTCCTAAACAAAGACCAATACCAAGCCGTTGGAACAGCCATCTAGTTTATAATATTAACTAGTTTTTCCCTCGGATTTGCCTGCGTGACATTTCCAAAATTTGGAATTTCCAAAATTCCTTTCTCACTTACGCTATATAAAGAATTTCTCTGAAAAATTTCAAGTTTCTACCAAAAAGTAATATAAGTACCAATAAGTCAGTCAGCATTTAATTTTATAGATTACTTTTACTGCCAACACACTCTAGATAAATAATAATATATTTATTTCTTGCCACACTATCACAAGATGTTCATTCATTCATTCATTTTTCATTTATTTGCCAACTAAGTGTACATTTTGGTAACACTTGACTTCAGTAGAAATTCAGCAGTAATTAAATGCCTCTTAATTTGGCCGATTTATATTTCAAAATCGAAAATGCATTTAATTTATTAAATGATGTACTTAGGTTCCTAATGAATTGAAATTCATATCGAATGATTAAGATTTTTAATTCTTGATCTTTTGCTGTTAAATCCAAAGGTGCATAAGTTAAGAGAATTACTGTTGATCTTATTTTTAATGGATTTAATTTTTGTTTTTATTTACTTCTGTGAAAGAAAATGCTATTAGGGCTGTGTCAATGAGGCCTGGATTGTAGGATATAAGCTATTATACTAGAACTGACCCTTCATAAAGTACCCCATCGTAATATCAAATTTTAGGTGTGACAGAAGAGTATTACTTATGTCATAAGTAATGTATCAAGTATCAATCATAGTCATACATAAATAGTAGTGTTTATGTTAAGAACAACTACATGGAATTGATTAGTTTAGTTGAAAGAAGAAAGATGATACATTTTTCGTTATGTAGTATCCGAAATTGGAATAAAAAGGCGATAGAAGTGTCATAAACACATTGTTTTGCGGTCTTACATAAGCCGCATAGGACTCTTAGGGAAGACTCCACACACATTCGATTTTCAAATATGTACTTATTGCTCTTGTATACATATTCTATATTATAATTTGTTTTTTGACTGTTATTGAGTAAGATATTTTCATATAAAAGATGGCACTTCTCGCCTTATTATTTCAAGTTCTGCGATCGTTTAATATAAAATTGTCCATACTTACATTATTGAAGAGCTTTTTGTCGTGACACTTATATGAAAGTACTTAATTTTCCCCAGTATTATTGTTAATAAAATTTTGTTTTTCGATCAAGAAAACGATCTAAAGCTCTCATACAACAATACATTTTCTGTCACAATGAGGGTTATAGTTTCTTTGCTCACTAGATGTCGCTACTGTCGAGCGGGGCTGTCAGATGGTACAAAACTGTCATTTGAATTTGACAACTGTTGACAGTATTACACTATCTGACTGACCTCAAAGCCAAGTGGTTTTAGTGTGAGCTATTTTTGACACAAGTCAAAACTAAGCGATGTACAGTCATGTAGAGAAACCTAACCCCCCCTGAGATATAATTTGGTGATGTAGGTACCTATGTATCTGACTGTACTTTGTTTAGCAAGCATGTAAACTAGGCATTACCTGGCTGTGCCAGCCTTTTGTAAAATCGAGTAAAGGCCCCCCCGCCACGAGACCGAAGAAAATAAGTACCTACGTCCTACGTGTTTTTCATACAGTGCGACAAGGATCTTTTTGCACGTGGTAGAAAACGGAACTAATGTCTAAACTATTAAAATTTCTTATTTAAAACGTAGGTGGCGCCCTCACTCACGTGCAAAAAGATCCTTGTCGCACTGTACATGACGTACTATGCGATTACTTTGATAATACACTTGGGCAAATGTCATTTGAACGATCGTAACTAACTTCACTATACTTATAAAAAATATTGTATAGTGAAGTTACAATCGTCAAAATGTAACGTGTGTAATGTAATGTCTATCCAAGTATCATAACAAAGTAATCGCATAAAAGTTTATTGATTTTATACATCCAATAAGAATTCGTATCTTTCTGGGTACCTACGCTCATGTTATTAATAAGTACAATCAGGTACATCCTACGTAAAGTAGTAGCCAGGAAAGCGTAGAAAATGAAATCATGATGTACTTACCAAGTACTTATATACTACGGTCTTGTGGCGGGGCCTTTAGTATTTGACTTCAATAATGAACTTTTCCCCATTAGGATAATTTTTGTGCCTTTATTGGTGTTGAAAATGTTGTATTACGTGACAGGTAGAAGATAACTGATATTCCAATTTTGTATTTATTCCTTTTAGACTGTTGTGTGTCCAATGTTTACTGTGTATGTAGCTGATTTCGGCTCTTTTAAATATACAGAGTGATTTGTAAAACATCAGCAACCTTTCTAGGGGGAAAGTACTTATGAATATTAGCAACTCCTTGTAACATGTAATCTGAAAAAAAAAATCAGCTGTTCCATACATTTTACAATTCTTACTCGTCCAAAATGTATGCTTTTTTTTTTTATTTCAGAGTCTGTCCCATACAAAAAGGTGCTTATATTCATGAGTACTTTCACAATAGGGGACCGGACAACTTTTTTTTTATATGCTTCTTTGAAATATCTCACACTAATAGAATCATCCGTAAAAGAATTACAACCATAACCAAAGTATTTCCCAAGATATAGCAAAAAACAATTCACATTTTTAAGCGATGTTTGGACGATACCAAAACGCCCCTAACTAAACGTACATTCATATGACGTCACGCGTAGAAAATGGACTTTCCCTAAAAGTTTGAACTCGAATTAATTAGCTCTGAAGGATAAACTCGTGCTGAAAAGTCGCAAAATGTGTTTATTTATATGTATTCTATCATAAAATTACATATTTTTAACAATTCTCATACCTTGTCCGGTCCCCTATTAGGAATGTTGCTGGTTTTTTACAAATCACCCTGTATAATAAATAAATAATATATATGTACTTATGTATGTAATTTTTCACTGTTCATCTGGGTCTTTGCGCGTTTCTCGCGTCGACGATTTTTTGTATACAAGTTAGTCTTTTACAAAATTGAAAATAATGCCATTTTTTTAATATGACCTTTATAGAAAGTAAAGGTTACCATGTTACATAAAGGTAACTTTATGCGTGTGGAATATTAAAAATTATCATAGACAATGGACATACAGCTTATAGAACATTCCTTATCGTGATGTAGATGTTTTTTCCCTTTCAAGTACATTATTATTTCTTATGAACATTTGTACGTGCTCAATGAAAGTTATCGTTTTTCCGCCCACTAGTTGGCGCCACTGGCGAGTCAGGTCTGTCAGATGGTACAATACTGTAATTTGAATTTGACCACTGATGACAACAGTTGTCAAATTCAAATGACAGTATGGTAGGGTGAGGAGGTGGTAAAACTTGCGCATGGGTACGACTGACGAACCAATCGCGCGCGCAGGATGAGATCCGCCCGACCCCCGCTCACCGCTTAGACCGATATATCGCCTACTGCTCAGCTTAACCACCAGCGTCCTTTTTACGTGACGGCAACTATACAATACTGTAATGTTATTTGGCCACTGATGACAACAGTTGTCAAATTCAAATGACAGTTTTGTACCATCTGACAGACCTTACTCCCCATTGGCGCCAACCAGTGAACGGAAAAACTAAACGTCATTCACATCGATCGCGTGATATTTAGTAACTTTACGCGCGCAATTTCGATGTGAATGGAGCATATGCAATTGATACAATATAATTATTATCACTTAGAGTACATAGAGATTTGCCTTTAAATTGTTGTTATTAGTCTTAGCTATTATACGTTATTTAATAATTAATAATATACATATTTATAAGGACTCGGCGTTTATAAACTTATTTTTAGTTGTTGCTGGAAATGGTTTGAGATTTTTAATGTTTTAAATTTATTTGTGTTATTTTTACTTAAATATTTTATTAGTGTTATTTAACGGACCATCTCAGAATATACATATATAGAATGGCCGCTATGCTGGCTTAGCACAAAATAATACATATATACAATATTTACTTGTAGTTAAATAGTCAATATGTCAAGACATAATATAATCATAACATGCAGGGTGCTCGAATTCTTACAACACTAAAAACCACAGGACCATTCAGCTAGCTTATCAATGCGTCAGTGGAAACGCACCCTTAGGCCTTTTGTAAGAAAAAGCGTGTTTATGTGAAACAGCCTTATATGTTACTATATTTATATAGTGGTGTGGTGAGTGTAAGCAAGGAAGTATATATGTGAGCGTTGATTTGCGAATATTCTTTTGTATGCGAACAAAATTATAAAATATAAAACTACGTACATTATAAAACTGTTTGATTTTCCTTGTTGTAATAGGTAAAGTCCATTTATGCATAATTGTCTTATTATGTAAACAATCTTCACAGTACTTTTTGTTGAATTTTGTTGAAAATAAATCAAATATTAGTTCAAACCTAAACATTCTAAAGTAAAACATTTATTAACCACGAAAGTAATTTCCTAAAAAGTCCATTTTAATTTATATTGTTGTAAAATCATAAAAAGACATGGTAAGATTGTTTACATGATAGGACAATTATGAATAAATGGACTTTAAGGTACCACATTTCTAGTGTCGTTGTGTGTGTTTCATTTTATATAATGACCACGACTCTCAGTCATGAGAAATACCACTAAAGGAGGATAGGAAGGAAAAAAATAGAAGATTTTGTATTATACATAACATACATATAATATCTTCTATGGGGAAAATTTATTTAGCAACAAATATAGGTACCTATTATTATTGGACCTTAGATGTTTATCAATTATACTTGTTATAAAAAATGGTATCGTTGAGTTATATTTTTTTAACACAAGTTTCAAACTCACTTTGGGGCTAGCTCAATCTGTGTGTTCGTATATACCATTTATTTTTTTTAATTATAAAGATAAAATTAATTTAACTGGCATTTAAAGTCTTAAATCTAATGTTAGTGATGCTGGTTCCTAGTTTTCAAAATAGGAATAGGAATATATTAATATAATTCCTATTTTTGTGGATTTTAATTTCTGCGTCAACTTACGATGTCAAGCTAATTTGAGCTTTACGTCTTAAAAGCACAATGTAGCTTGTACTTGTAAGTTATACAACATCAGCCCTTGCTATGTCACCTACTTCCTCATGTAGGTAGTATCATAGATCTAGTATATATCATAGTATAGTATACTAAAGCAAGAGAGATCTGTAAGGATCGTATCAAGTGGAAATAGCTAGTCTCTTCCTACCCACAGGGGAAAAAGGCATGATAATATGCATGTAGTATACTAATATCTATGTAAGTAGGCGTCAAAATCTCGGCGTTTCCTATACATATAACGGTACGTATGATCCATACATATACAATTGGCTAATGAGGTATATTTGTTACGCTGTGAACAATAACTTAGATAAATTGTTTTCAGAGTCAACGTGTAGGAGGTGCTATTTCAAAAAAACACATGGTCATAGCTGAGGTCAACTTGTGAGGTAAGCAGTATAGTAACTTTATCTATAATGTTACTTGATAAATAACATATACTTACCTATGTGTCAAATTTAGTTTATTTGTGTAAAGAATCTGTCCAGCGGTTTAGTCGTGAAAGCCTTTCTAACAGACTCGCTTTTCTAATATTAGTAAGTATGGAAGTTAGGCCGGTCGACAAGTCGCAAAAAGTGGACTTTCGTAGAAAAAGGTCGGAATTTAATGAAACTTGGAGATGTTGTTCAGGGATGGTTAATTAACATTTTGTCAAGTTTTGGACCTCGAGGACCCTGTGCAAAAAGAGGAGGGGGGAAAAACTGAAAAAATTTCGACCTTTCACCAGTTTTTCGTCAATATTTTTTTTTCCTTACATCCTACTGCAAAAGCATCACAGTACTTTTTTGTAGAGCGTTAAATTTCCCACAATTTTTACAAAACAAACTTTTTTGTAAGTCAATTCGTTACCGAGATATGGCGCTACGAATGAAAAGTAAATTTTCAAAAATCGCTAAAAAATGGCGAAAATGCAGAGTTCCACCTTTTTTCTTCATATACTTATATCAGAATAATGATGAAGTGTTGTTTCTATTATGGTCCCTAGTTACAATAACCAATATTTGAACCCCCCCCCCCCTCCTTCCCTACCCAAACCCAATTCTCAAAAGCTTATTTTCTTCTGTAATTTCATTTCAACCATATTATCATGTCGGTAATGTTGGTATTGATATTAGTTACTTTTTAGACCCCTCCCCCTCCCCCCACTACATAATTATTCCAGAGCAGGTAAAAAAAGACAAAGTCCTTTCGTGAACAAAATTAATGTAATTAACAAAATTAAGGTATTCACAAAACATAAATTATAAGCAACAGAGATATTATTGTTGAAATTGTTGAAATTTCTTAGTCATTGGTTCTGCTTTTAACACCTCGTCGTCCTCCTGAGCGATCAGGCTGTTAAGGACATCCTCGCCGTTTTCGTATTCGTCGATTATGTCTGATGAGTCCTCCTCGTTCAAATCAGTTGTGGGGGCGTTTTCACAGGAGTGGCCTGTGCAGTAACTTGCAAATTGCTGAGCATCTAAGACCTGCTTTCTTGCAGCTACCAGCTCCGGTGCTACAGACTTTGCTGCACTTGCAGGAAACAATTTGGAGGATGTTATCTGGCCTAGCATTTTTGGTTGTGCGGATTGGTAGTACCCCTCGCGTGGTTAGCCTCCAGCCCCATACTGATGGGAGAAGTTAATTACCTAACCCCGCTTGTACTTGTTGAAAAACAAGGGACGCTGCCAATTACCACTCCCTCCGCATTTACCAGCAAGTACAAGTTCGAGTTAAGTGGCAGGATCGAATTCCAAACACCACTATCCTACAGAAGACTCAAATGATGGGCATAGAATCTCTTCTCATTCAGGGACAATTAAGAGGGTGTGGACATCTAGTATGCATGGACGATGCTAGGCTGCCTAAGTCTGTTTTCTATTCACAGTTGCATAAAGACAAACGCAAAGCTGGACGACAATACCTGCGTTACAAAGATGTCCTAAAACGTCACCTAGCTGCATGTGAGATTCCAAAAGAACGTTGGGAAGAGCTTGCGAGGCAGAGGCAAACACGGCCCAGCTCTGTCAAAGAGGAAGTTAATTTTGAATAGAATCGGCTATCAGATCTCGACTCTAAACGCCTCCTACGAAAAACCCGTCCCAAGCTTTCCTACACGTACACATACAACAACTTAGGTCAGTTGCACTGTGTGCCATGCAACCGGATCTTCAAAACCAAGTTTGGTTTTGCTAGCCATATCCATTCCCATCTACGGAGATTACAAGATTCGCCGTTGACGGACACGTCAGGGAGGACATGACTATCAATCCCCACAACCAAAAATGCTGGGCCAGATAACATCCTCCAAATTGTTTCCTGCAAGTGCAGCAAAGGCTGTAGCACTGGAGCTGGTGGCTGCAAGAAAGCAGGTCTTAGATGCTCAGCAATTTGCAAGTACTGCACAGGCCACTCCTGTGAAAACGCCCCCACAACTGATTTGAACGAAGAGGACTCATCAGACAATCGACGAATACGACAACGGCGAGGACGTCCTTAACAGCCTGATCGCTCAGGAGGATGACGAGCTGTTAAAAGCAGAACCAACGCCTCAGAAATCTCGACAGGAGCTGTAATGAGTACAAATTAGTACCTATGTATGAGCACCTTTCAACAATTATATCTCTGTTGCTTATAATTTATGCTTTGTGAATACCTTAATTTTGTTAATTACATTTATTTTGTTCACGAAAGGACTTTGTCTTTTTTTACCTGCTCTGGAATAATTATGTAGTGGGGGGAGGGGGAGGGGTCTAAAAAGTAACTAATATCAATACCAACATTACCGACATGATAATATGGTTGAAATGAAATTACAGAAGAAAATAAGCTTTTGAGAATTGGGGTTAGGTAGGGAAGGAGGGGGGGTTCAAATATTGGTTATTGTAACAAGGGACAACAGTTCATCATTATTCTGATATAGGTATATAAAGAAAAAAGGTGGAATTCTGCATTTTCGCCATTTTTTAAGCGATTTTTGAAAATTGACTTTTGTTTTGTAGCGCCATATCTCAGTAACGAATTGATTTACAAATAAGTTTTTTTAGTGAAAATTGTGGGAAATTTGATGCTTTATAAAAAAATACTGGGATGCTTTTGCAGTAGGATATAAGGAAAAAAAAATATTGACGAAAAACTGATAAAACTTGACAAAATGTTAATTAACCATCCCTGAACAACATCTCCAAGTTTCATTAAATTCCGACCTTTTTCTATCTGAAACTACCTGTCGACTGGCCTAAGTTTAACTACCTAATTGACAAGGCGATAGACATTACGAATTATAAAAGTCAGCATCCACAGCCTGTGGTGTCCGTTATCTCAATGCGATCAAAGTTCGCTTTTACATAATGTTTACTTATCAATACCTATCGTCTATTTCTTATCAAATTCTAATATGAGTCATATCAATAAATGAATTTGCTTTCTTAAATCGAAACTCAACCTCGAGTGGAAACAGGAGCTCTTGGTAAACTATTTTTAGAAGGACGTGGTTCTGTTCTAAAGTAAATTGTTTATATTAGAATTACCCAATACCCGTAGAATCTACAATGCATTAGGATAGGACATACATAAATTATCTAGGTACTTATTTATTAACAAAGATACATAATCATCGTGCTTATTTGATCAATTTCAATTTTGCTGCGTGCGGAACCCCTCCCTGATTTACAAAAGACCCTGAAACACGATTAGAGATGGGCATTTACCCGATAAATTTCCGAGACTCGGAAATTTATCCATTTATACCCATTTTTTCCCAGGAATTTTTAATTTATACCGGGTAAAAATTAAAATCAATTAAAATGTTTGTAATTACGATATTTTATAATATATCGTTAAGATTTATTATAAAATAAAGTGTTTAAGCACATATTCAGTTTTTAAATTAAGTACTGTGTTAAAAAAAATTAAGTACTGTGTAAAGTTTCACGCAAAAACTACTGGACGGATTTGAATGAAACTTTTTTTGTTGTATAGTTATTAAGCCAGGGCAACATATAGGCTATAATTGATTTTGAAAACAGGAACACCTGATGAAGAACCTTAACAGAACAGCAAAAGTTTATCAATCTGACGAGCATTTTCTGTTGACGTATAGAAATCGAAGATCAGGATCATCTGATGAAGAATTCCAAGAGACCAGCTACACTATTACATATATTGAAATGGCGCCTTAGCAAAAGTCGTTCAACCTGATGAGCATTTTCCGCTGACGTATAAATAGACAGGAAACAGGATAGGACAAAGAGGGACTCGGGGTAGGAGTTGTGGTACATGGAAAATTGTAGATAACGAGCAGACGAAGATTGTTTATTGAATGAAGTATCACTTTTGATTAATTTTAACACCGCGACAGTAATACGAGTACCTAATATATTGCCGCGGGACACGGGATAACCAAATGGCTGAAATTTTGAGTACTGGAGTTTAGGTTACTACAGTTTGGAATACATAAAGATTTTTCATCTAAGCGAAACTCACGCGGGCGAAGCCGCGGGCAACAGCTAGAATCAGTAATAATGAAAAACTTAATTTGAAAATAAAATGCAGCAGACTTAGTTACTAACTCTCTCAAAAACACGCGTGCATAAAATTTTCTCGATAGAAAAATATTGCGAGGTTACCTCTAAATCCTAATCCTAACTAGTATTATAAATGCGAAAGTGAGTTTGTTTGTTACCTCTTCTCGCTTTACTACTCAACCAATCTTCCTGTTTCACATACACATAGTTAGAAGTACCTACTGAGAAGGACATAGGATACTTTTCATCCCAGGAAAAAGCACTGTGCCCGTGGGAAATTAACGCGGGCGAAGCCGCGGGCAAAAGTTAATCTATAATACAATTGAAGATGTTTTGATTTTTTTGGTTAATTCTACTTGAAACAGCCATATACATACTAAATATGCATCATTATTTTCAAAATATTATTTGAATACGATTTTAAATCGGTTGTTTTTGTTTTTTTAATATTTGAACCGAAAATAACTAGTTATTTGTCTTCCTTTTAATCAAAACATACCTAATATTTATACTTTATTTATTATTCTAACAGTATTATAAGGATATTTTCCTTTCATTTTAATTTCTACCCGGCATAAATTAAAAATATCGGGTATAAATGGTGTTTGTAATATATTGGGTAAAACTAAACGCGGGCGTTTCGCATTGCTGCCGCCAGAGGGCGTTCGGGGTTTTCACACTGCTAGCGCGAATGGCTCGCGGACGTCCGCCATTGCATTGTACTATGCGATATCGGTTTGATTTTAAGACGCGGAGCGGTCTCGCGTCTTTTGCTTGTTGTTTAGTTTGAGTGATAATTGCGAATTTCCTGTTTGTTAAATAACTATTGAATTTGTGTTTGTGAAAAACTCTGTTATTGTGACTTTTTCTTGTGAGAGGTGAAACGTGGCTGGCTGTTCACATCTGGTTGTTCCCGAGTGAAACTACGGGAAGAAATCTATTTAGTTGGTCTGGGGAATTGAGATCTCAAGGGTTAGGTAGGGTGATTAGGAATTCCCCCTTCCCGAAGACCCTCAAGTTTGGATCCGAAGAGAAAGAAGATTTAATTTGGTAAGTGTTCAATTGTAGTTAATTTATAGGTTAGGTTATCATATAGGGCCCTGTAGCTCCCTTCATAAGCTACGGTGGTAGCAGACTGCGTTAAGTTAGTTAGGTTTTAGTCGGGCAAACGTGGTGCCGCGTGGAGATTTTTTCCCGGTACTTATTTTTACCGGTGGTTTTTTCCCGGTGAAGTTCCGGTACAGAATTCTTCCCGCCGCTTCGTTTGTCCGGATTCTCGCTGCCACATTTTCTGGCAGCAGAGCGTAGTTGCTCTGCACATTTTCTGGTAGCAGAGCGTAGTTTATCTACCCTCTATTTGTTCGTTTGTAAAAAATAATTAATTGTTTGTAAAAATTATTAGATTTTTCTTAGTTTGTTTGTATAAGAATATTTGTAACCTTTTTTGTATTTGTTTGCGGTTTGTACCGTGCGTTCCGGGTTTGTGCCATTCTCATACCTACCGCGGTTCTTCGTGTAGTTGCTTGATTTTGTTGTTTTTTATTTACCTTTTGTTATTTTTTGTTTGTGACTTGACGCGATGGCGAAGGCCTCCAATGCTAGGGCGACACTCGCCAACGAATTGAGATGGTTTGTGACGGCCGGAGGACTCCTGTCCCGGAAGGACAGGGAGGGCGCCATACTGCTAAGAGCGGATCACCTCCACTCACGATTGATTAGCGCGGAAGCGGCCATGGCGGCGCTTACCGAAGCCGATCTTACCCCGGAGGCCTACGCAGGTCACATGGCGGACATGGACCAGATCCTGAGTCTGCACGATGATATCGCGGAGGCGGTGACCGCAATAAGGGCGAGACAGGCTGGCGGACCAGCCCTCGCACACCTGTTAGACAGGAAGGACCAGCGGTTACTGGTCGGCTCCCCACCCTTCAGCTGTCCCACTTTGGGGGTAGGATGGAGGAGTGGGTAGCATATAAAAATATGTTTGAGTCCCTGGTCGTAGCACGACAGGATTTGTCGAAGGCCCAGAAGATGGCCTACCTCCTCTCCACTCTTGAGGATGAAGCGCGGTCGCTCATCCAGCACCTCCGGGTGGAGGACGACCAGTACGATACGGCTTGGGAGTTATTGAACTCCCGCTACCAAAACTTACGTTTGTTAGCGGATGCGCACGCCGCACAGTTGATGGCCCTGCCCAAGGTGGCCAACAGGGCACAGTTGCGCCTGCAGTTGCTCACGCCCGTTACAGTGGCCTGTAACGCGCTCCGCACACTGGGGCTGCCGGTGGACCAATGGTCTTTTTTGTTGGTGCACATTGTATTGGGCAAATTGCCCAATGACATCCGCTCGCGGTTTGAGCGCGAAAATGCGGAGCGGGATAGCACCACCCTACCAACATTCACTGACTTGGTGAAGTTTTTGGAGTTTGAGGCACGGGCTGCTGAGAATACCATGACGGACTCAGCGCCATCCAGAGCGCCTGAACGTAGGCCCTTGGAACCCTCATGGCGAGGGAGGCCCCAACAGGGACGGCAACCGCCACCGCGTGGAGCTGGTGCGCGGGTTGCACACACGGCAGCAGTCGCGAGGGACGCGGACTGCCTGCAATGTGGTCGGATGGGCCACAGCCTGCTGCAATGCAGGGACTGGCAGAGACTGCCAGTACAAGATAGGCGCCGCATGGCAAAGCGGCATGAACTATGCTTTTATTGTTTGGGCGGTCACTATGCACGTGACTGTCCCAGTGCCATACCATGCAGTGCATGCCGTGGGCGGCACCACGCGATGCTTTGCATGAACCGCAACGGGGATGGCACCCGGATGTTGAGGCAGGGGTCCCCTATGGGCGGGGGCGCTCCTGCGCGAAGCCCTCCACCACCGGACGGAGGACGCGGCTTCGCTCGTCGCACCCCCCCTCGGGAGGGGGGTCGCGTACCTGCGCGGGTCTTGGCGGACCGGGACCACGCGCCCCAAGGTCATGGCCAGTATGTAGCTGGCCAGGCCCCGGATAGGGCCCCCATGGGCGGGGGCCCTAGATCGGACGTGAGAGTGGGGACACCCCCTCCACGCGGGTTACCAATACCCAACACATGCAGCCGCAGCGGTTTTCTCCGCCGCTGCACGAGTACCCACGGCTGGAGTACCACCCGCCGTACCATATGTATGGCCGGGCCGCGGGTTATGCCCCCCTCAGATGGGGATGTGCACTCGCCCGCCATATTATCCGGGTCAGTGGCGCGCCCCTGGTTTGGAGAGAGTGGGGAGCCCGTAACTAGCTTGCTCCCTTGCTGGGACAGAGCCGCGGACGGTTCTGCTCCCTACCGCGGTGGTCCGCGTATGGGGTCGTGGGGAAGCCATTAATTTGAGAGCTCTGTTGGACTCAGGGGCTCAAAGCAGTTTGGTTACCACTCGAGTGGCACGCCAGTTAGGTTTAGTCGTGGAAGACTCGCCTGTGCCACTTCTTGGAGTTGGTGGCATACAAGTGAAGTGTCTGACGGGCCAGACACTTGTCACCTTTTCTTCGCTGAAGTCCTCCACAATGAGGATCACGACTTCGGCTATGGTAATGGATACCATTGCGGGTTGGCACCCCTCGACAGACATACCGCCGGGTGTGTTGTCTTTGGTTTCGGGTCTGGATTTGGCCGACCCCTTTGTCTTTCATCCCGGCCCAGTGGACTTGCTCCTGGGCTCGGACGTATTGGGTTGGATTTTGTTGGGTACACAGAAGGCTCTGGGTTCGTCTTCACTGATGGCAGTGTCTACGATTTTTGGTTTTGCCCTGATGGGCCCTGTGTTTGATAATGGCACCGCGGAGGAGCCACCGGTCGTCGCATCAGCGTCCTTGGCCAAGACCATGCAAAGGTTTTGGGAGGTGGAGGAGCCACCTATGAGTTCCAGGGTGGATCCGGAACACGCTGAGTGCGAAGCCCTTTTTCGATCGACCACGGAGAGGTTGCCCTCCGGTCGGTTTGTAACTAGGTTACCCTTTGTTGCCTCTCGTCCTAGCCTAGGGCAAAGTAGGGCGCTTGCGGAGAAACGACTGCTGTCCATGGAGCGACGTATGCAGCGTGACCACGTACTTCGCGATAAATATATTGAATTTATGCGCGAGTACGAGGATTTGGGTCACATGTCTCCGGCTCGAGTTGATTGGAGCTCAACTGAGCATTATTTTTTGCCCCACCACGCGGTGGTGAAGGCCTCAACGGGCAAGTTGCGGACTGTCTTTGATGGGTCCGCACCCACTTCGAACGGGGTTTCGTTGAATCTGTGTTTGCATTCGGGTCCCAAATTGCATAGGGACATAATTGACATCATCTTGAACTTTAGAAGACATCAAGTGGTTTTTGGTGCGGACATCCGGATGATGTTCCGCCAGACAGTCATACATCCTGAGGACAGGCGATTCCAGTTGATACTCTGGCGTGAGCGCCCTGAGGATCCTGTGACGGTGTATGAACTCAACACAAACACGTATGGTTTGAAATCTAGTCCCTATATCGCCATCAGATCATTGCTTGAATTGGCAGAGCGGGAACGGATCCGCTTTCCCCGTGGGGCTTCCGTGCTGTCACGTGACTTGTATGTAGATGACGTGTGCACCGGAGCCCAAAGTATTGAGGAGGCCCTCCTACTGCGGGATGAATTGATTGAAATATTGAAGACAGGTGGCTACGAGCTACGTAAGTGGTTGTCTAATGAGCCTAAAGTTCTAGAAGGGATCCCGGAGGATCACCAACAGAACCCTCACCTGTTTGAGGATGTGGATGATCCCAACAGGATAGCGGTGCTGGGCATGCAGTACCAGCCGCTAACCGATATTTTCACATTCCAAGTGGACTTGGAAATACCAAAAGTCTGGACTAAGAGAACGGTGTTGTCCGTAATAGCTCGTATGTTTGATCCAAGCGGTTGGATCAGTCCAGTGATATTCTCTGCGAAGTGTCTTCTTCAGAGACTTTGGACTTTGGGCGTCTCGTGGGACGAGCCGCTGTTTGGCTCTCCATTGGATGATTGGCTCGAGTTGTTTTCATCGATTAAGGAAGTCAATCGGATTGCCTTGCCTCGTCGAATATTGCCCCCGGGAAATATCGAGCCAGCCTGCATGGCTTTTGTGACGCGTCGGAGCGAGGCTACGCCGCGTCAGTCTATATGCGGACAGTTGACGCCGATGGCCGGGTCAATGTCTCGCTTTTGTTAGGGAAGAGCAAGGTCGCCCCCATCAGGACTAGGCTGACTATTCCCAAGCTTGAGTTGAGTGGAGCTCACCTTCTTTCTAAATTGTTGCATCACGTTGCATGTGAGCTGGCGGCCACGATCGAGATACGAGACATCTTCGCCTGGTCGGATAGCCAGGTCGCGCTTGCATGGTTGCGCGCGGCCCCACATACCTTGGAGGTTTTTGTTGGAAACAGGGTTTCCCAAATCCAGAATATCGGAATTGATATAACATGGAGACATGTGCCGGGAGAGCTTAACCCAGCGGACTGTGCTTCCCGAGGTTGTACGGCACCAGAATTGGTGTCACACCCGCTCTGGTGGGGTCCAGAGTGGCTGATGGGATCAGAAACATCTTGGCCTGTCTGTCAGACAGATGTTACTTCTTTGAGTTTGACTGGGCTTCGTGTACATGCTGTAGTCGCTGAGATGACGTCGGAGCCGGATTGGCTACTTGCTCGGTATAGCAGCTTGGATAAGCTTCTGGGTGTTACCAGTTGGATTAAGCGTTTCATACATAATTGTAGAAACCCACAGGCAAAGCGGTTGGAGCCGATTGCAGGTGCAGAAGAGCGCCGGAGCGCATTGTTGCATTGGGTCCGTGTCGTGCAGACCGGACGGTTTGAGTCAGAGCTTCGTATTTTGCGCGACGGACGCGCTAAGTTGAAGGGCGCGGTCGCTCGTTTGAACCCGTACATCGACTCGGATGGGCTTCTTCGGGTTGGAGGCAGGCTCCGGAAGGCGGATCTTCCATATGAGACTCGCCATCCTCTGTTGTTGCCCAAGGGCGGACCCTTGGTGCAGCTTTTGGTGTCTGATCGACACATTCGTAACGCCCATGCTGGGTGCAATGCTTTGTTGGCTATTTTGCAACGCGAGTTTTGGATTTTGTCTGCCCGAAGAGCAATCCGTAGTGTCCTGTTTCGATGTATTGCATGTTATAGGTTGAAGGCATCCACGATGCAACCACAGATGGGTGATTTGCCCGCTGATCGAATCCGACCTTCGAGACCGTTTGACGGCGTTGGAACCGATTTTGCCGGTCCCTTTTCGATCAAGGCTTCTCCCTTTCGTAATGCCCGTATTGTGAAGGGCTATTTGTGTGTATTTATTTGTTTGGCCACCAAGGCTGTCCATTTGGAGGTGGTATCGGCTCTGACTACGGAGGCCTTCGTCGCCGCGTTGGATCGCTTTGTTTCGCGTCGAGGTCTACCTTCCCTTATTAGGTCTGACAATGGCACAAACTATAAGGGAACTGTAAATTATCTTAAGGATGTTTCTGTGTTTATTGATAAAAATTGTACTAGTTTAAGTCAAATTGCTGCCCAAAGGGGAATAACCTGGAAGTTTAGTCCCCCAAGTTGCCCCCATTGGGGAGGGATTTTTGAAGCGGCTGTGAAATCCGCAAAGACCCACCTCCGCCGCATTATCGGAGAAACGGCTCTAACTTTTGAAGAGCTGGCCACAGTGTTTTGTAAAGTTGAGGCGGTCCTCAACTCTCGTCCTCTCTGTCCGCTATCTCCAGATCCAAATGACTTGGAAGCTCTCACCCCTGGTCATTTTTTGGTGGGAGGGCCGTTGAATGCCCTGCCCGAATACCCGTGGAAGGATGAACGCGTATATCGGTTGTCGCGTTTTCAAATGTTGCAGCAAATGAGCCAGGACTTTTGGCGTCGCTGGTCGCTTGAATATTTGCATTTGCTGCAGCAAAGAGTGAAGTGGACAGACAGGACTGAGCCTCCCAGGGAGGGTGATTTAGTATTGTTAAAAGAGGCAAATTTGCCCTCATTGCTTTGGCGACGAGCTCGCATATTACGTTTGATTCTTGGCGGAGATGGCACTCCGCGTGTGGCTGAGGTGTTGGTCGACGGTTCGATTTTAAGGAGAGGTGTGACCTCTCTCGCCCGCCTTCCCGTAGAGTAAGCTAGCGGTCTGCTTCTCAGACCGGGACGGGGGGATGTTTGTAATATATTGGGTAAAACTAAACGCAGGCGTTTCGCATTGCTGCCGCCAGAGGGCGTTCGGGGTTTTCACACTGCTAGCGCGAATGGCTCGCGGACGTCCGCCATTGCATTGTACTATGCGATATCGGTTTGATTTTAAGACGCGGAGCGGTCTCGCGTCTTTTGCTTGTTGTTTAGTTTGAGTGATAATTGCGAATTTCCTGTTTGTTAAATAACTATTGAATTTGTGTTTGTGAAAAACTCTGTTATTGTGACTTTTTCTTGTGAGAGGTGAAACGTGGCTGGCTGTTCACATCTGGTTGTTCCCGAGTGAAACTACGGGAAGAAATCTATTTAGTTGGTCTGGGGAATTGAGATCTCAAGGGTTAGGTAGGGTGATTAGGAATTCCCCCTTCCCGAAGACCCTCAAGTTTGGATCCGAAGAGAAAGAAGATTTAATTTGGTAAGTGTTCAATTGTAGTTAATTTATAGGTTAGGTTATCATATAGGGCCCTGTAGCTCCCTTCATAAGCTACGGTGGTAGCAGACTGCGTTAAGTTAGTTAGGTTTTAGTCGGGCAAACGTGGTGCCGCGTGGAGATTTTTTCCCGGTACTTATTTTTACCGGTGGTTTTTTCCCGGTGAAGTTCCGGTACAGAATTCTTCCCGCCGCTTCGTTTGTCCGGATTCTCGCTGCCACATTTTCTGGCAGCAGAGCGTAGTTGCTCTGCACAAATGGGTATAAATTAATTTTTACCCATTCTAAACACGATCCATCAAAATTCCTGTACAAGGTTGCCATTATAAGATCACTCGACATAGTTTTCTTGAAGTGGAGAACCAAAACCAATCTTATAACAAATAATTAGCGTTACTTTAAATTACACAATAAATAGCCACCATATTTTTTATTGCTTTTATTAACTGTTTTTAACTTTACTACAAAATAGAAAATAAAATTATTTAAAGTGGCATGGCAACACCATTCACTTACTGTCAAATATGTTTCATTCATGACGGCAGTCGAATTTACGGTTTCATTAGTATTTATTGTGTTACAGTGGTGAAAAGTGAAATATAATAGTAAATTGCTGAAATTAAATAGTGTGTGCAAATATGCTAAAGGCAGCGATTGATACTTTTTGGTCTGAAAAAGTGTGGTTGCCGCCAAATACAAAGTGGGATGACATCGCGCCTGGCCCCGAAAAGGCAGTGGTATACGCCGATTCTAATCACGTTTTTTACCCAATACCGTTAGCACTTGTGTTCATAACGGTTAGATATTTGCTTGAGAAGTAAGTATTTACTTAACGTTAGTATATTATTCAGGTAAACAATATAGGGCACCCTTGATAACCTATCAGAATATGGTGCGATATGAATGACACGATATGGGCCGGTCGTGGTTGAACGAGCATGCGAATGTATCTAAGTATTTTGTTAATCACTATTCGCAACTTTTAATTAGTAATAAAATTTCTTAAAAAAAAAATACTTTGCATGTTGTTTAAAAACCTGTTTAGTTCATAAGTAGAGGAAATGCTCACTCTTATTAATACTGTATTTTACTTACAAATAAATGCTTTATTAGCATGCAAAAATATGTATTTTGTGTATAAATTGTTAAGTGGAGGATCAATAATTACTTAACACATATTACTTGTTTATCAGCATTCCATTTTATAATGATTTTATTATGTAAGAAACTTTAATAACTTGTTTATTACTCAAATGCAAGTTGCAGTTTATTTAATAGTCTTAATTATGGACATCAAAATAATTTAAGTTTCAAATCAATCTATACTTAAATCAAAATACCCTACAAGTATTATAAATGTGAAAGTTTGGATGTGATGTTTTTATTTCAATCATACAAAATCTACTGGGGTACTTTTACCCCAAATTCCCATGGGAGCAAAGCTCTGGGGTGCAGTTTGTTCTTTGTAATTGTTTTCCGGTAATCTTGTCCTATACACGATAATACGATAGGATGAATCTTACCCTACTTATATTAAAAACACAATAAAGAAAAGATGGTGTTGCTCCTCCCGCAAAAACGACAGGTCCAAACTAATCAAATAGCCATTCCGACTCGACAAGAAGACACAAAAATTACTGGACATATAGCACATAGAGATCCTATTATTTATTTATTTCTTTACTGATTGGAGACACCAGTGCAAGCACCAGACAGGCTATTTATTCGTATGGTGTTTAACAGTCATTCTTATTTATGTATTATGTAGATTATAATGTTTTTTTTTTTTAATCTATTTTTTGTTGAGGCTTCAGTCGCGTGATGCAGATTATAATATATATATAACTATATATAAATATTATATATAGTTTTTTTTTTTTTTTTTTTTAATCTATTTTTTGTTGAGGCTTCAGTCGCGTGATGCGACTATGCCAGCCTCATAGGGAACTTCCGTGTTGACTTATCTTTGGACCATTACAGCTCTCCAGAAGGAGTACAAGAATTTGGCTTCTTGTGATAATGGTGTGCTCAAAATAATGTTGAGCCCACCATTATCCAAAGAAATACCATTTAATATCTTTGTTCTTAGGTCCCTATATTGGTCACATTCCAGTAAAATGTGTAGCAAATCTTCGGTTCTATTGCAAAAACAACACAAGTCTGATTGAACTCGTTTCACAAGAAAATAAAATTTATTTACTGGAACATGACCTGACCTTATTCGAAACGCCGTAACTAGAAGCTCCCTATTAAGGCTAGCACAATCGAACCAAGGCACTGGGTTGGGAGAGTCTTGGATAGTCCTATACCAAATTCCCTTCGACTCAGAATGGAAGTTAAAGAGTTGTTTCCATCTGTCTAAACAGTATGATCTAAACGTAGGCACATGCTCTGACTCATTATATATAGTTAACTAAGATTATAATGTTAGTTAACTTTCTTATGTAGACAGGCGATCAGTCCTCTTATTATGGGACCATTTCACCCAATTCCCCTGGTTACCCTATGTTGGTGATGTGCCAATGAATCTTCCAGTGGCTTTGCAGAATTTCACACAGAGAACCTAAGTGTTTATCCTATTTCCCGAAGTTTCCATCAGAATAGATCCCTAGATACTGGAAACTGGTTTATAGCCTTTAGTATAGACTACTAATCCCAATCTCAATAGCCTTTCTTTGCCGAATTTGTTTCGGCGTGTCCTATTGACACATGGGCCTCCTCCAGGTCCTTCCAGTGCTTCCGGTCTCTGGACAGCCTGACCCATAAGGGGCCTGCCACCTTCTTCAAGTCATCAGCCATCTCATCCTTGGCCGACCCTTTGTTCGTTTGGCTTGGAGATGTGGCATCCAGACTAATAATATTATGTTAATAATAATATAAATGTTTATTACGTTTTATAATTAAGACTAGACTAGCTAACTATAAATAAATATAAGTGGGTTTATAATGACCTGTCACTTGATTGCTAATAACAATACTATGATGATGTTTCTGTTCTATCAACAAGGAAAAGGAGCCACATTAACAGTCTAACTTCCTGTTATTTTGCTATATTATTTAATATACAAACTTAAATGTGAATCTGAGTTTGTGAGGATGTTTGATACTCAATAGCGCAAAATAGTGTTAAATATTAGAGAGAAACGATTATTTTACGTCAAATCCATACTAATATTATAAATTCACATTCACACATACAATATGGTCTCAGTAGTTATGGTCGTACCTTCAAAACATATCTGGATAGAATTTATAAATTACAACATAAAATTTTGAAATTAATCGTAAGTAAAAAAACAAAACATCAGTTTGCTGACAACGAAATCGGATTATTCAAACACTGTAATGTATTACCAGTTCACTCTCTTATTACATGCAATCTTCTCAAAGAATATTTTTTTAACAATGAATTGTTTAAAAAAATAACTCATCCTATATTCACTCGTGCAGTGGCTAAACAACTTCTGTGCACTTCAATAGCCAACAACACGTACGGGGAGCGGACAGCCCGCTATCTCCTCCCGCGGTTAATTAACGCACTACCCACTTCGTTAAAAAGTGTCATAACTAGAGATGGGTTAAGGACTGAGTATTTATCTAAGGATGAGTAAATACTCATAAATACCCATTTCTACTGAGTTTTTATCCTTAATCGACAGTAAATATTTTTTAATGAGTTAGTCTCATAAATTGAATTGGAACTGTGAATTTACAAAATTATAAAGGATATAGAACTTATTGGGGTGATTAATTAATAAGTACTTAATGGAAAAGTACCAAAATTGCAATGCATTTATTCTAAATCCACAAATTCTGTCAATAATCGTCTGTAGCATTACCCTTTTAACTGCTCATGTGGTAGGATAGTGTTTTTTTAGGATTCCGTACTCAAAGAGTAAAAACGGGACCCATTACTAAGACTCCGCTGTCCGTCTGTCTGTTACCAGGCTGTATCTCATGAACTGTGATAGCTTGACAGTTGAAATTTTCACAGATGATGTGTTTCTATTGTCGCTTTAACAACAAATACTAAAAAAAGAATAAAATAAATTTGGGGGGAGCCCCCCAAATTTATTTTATTCTTTTTTTAATAAAGACCAGTAGAGTAGACCAATAAGTTCTTCATTAAATTCTCTATAATATTGCCTTTGGATGTATGTTGATAGGAGTTCTCTCTCTCAGCCGAAAGACGTCCACTGCTGGACAAAGGCCTCCCCCAAGGATTTCCACAACGACCGGTCCTGCGCTGCCCGCATCCATGCGCGTCCCGCGAACGTCACTAGGTCGTCGGTCCACCGAGTGGGAGGCCTGCCAACACTACGTATTCCGGTTCGTGGTCGCCACTCGAGAACTTTTCTACCCCAATGGCTAACTGTTCTACGAGCTATGTGCCCCGCCCACTGCCACTTAAGTTTGGCGATTCTGCGAGCTATGTCGGTTACTTTAGTTTTCCTACGGATCTCCTCATTTCCGATTCGATCACGCAGGGAAACTCCGAGCATAGCGCGCTCCATCGCCCTTTGGGTGACCTTGAGCCTTCTTATGAGGCCCATAGTAAGCGACCACGTCTCTGTTCCGTATGTCATTACTGGCAACACACACTGGTCAAAGACCTTAGTCTTGAGACATTGCGGTATTTTGGACTAGAAGATATCGCGAAGCTTCCCGAACGCTGCCCAGCCGAGTTGGATTCGACGATTGACCTCTTTCTCAAAGTTGGACTTAACTAACTGAACTGTTTGTCCCAGGTACCTATACATAATTGTCAACAACTTCGAGTGTAGAGTCTCCAACCTTCAGAGGAGTGGATGCGACACGGATATTAAACATAATTTTCGTCTTGCCCATGTTCATTTTTAGACCCACTTGTTGAGAGGCTCTACAGAAGCCATCGAGCACTGTGCCTAGGTCTTCAAGGTCTCAGCCATGACTACGATATCGTCAGCGAATCGAAGGTGAGTAATGTACTCGCATTAATATTGATACCGAGTCAGCTCCAGTCCAGAAGCTTGAAAACATCTTCCAGGGCGGCAGTGAACAGTTTCGGAGATATCACGTCTCCCTGTCTCACCCCTCGCTGCAACTGGATAGGTTTCGAGCCTTGATCCTGGAGACGGACCGACGTGGTGGCGTTTTCATACAAACCCTTCAGCGCTTCTATATATCGATAGTCAATTTGACACCGTCGGAGAGACTGTAGCACAGCCCAGGTCTCGATCGAATCGAAGGCTTTCTCGTAGTCTACAAACGCCAAGCATAATGGCTGATTATACTCCGCAGTCTTCTGTATAATCTGCCGCAGCGAATGTATGTGGTCTACGGTACTAAAGCCTTTTCGTGAATAAGGACTTGATAGGACTTACAGTTTACAAAATATACCCATGCTAAAATATTTTTTTTCTTTAAATACGAACTTTTACTATTACTGCATGGCCGTAAAAGTGGCGGAACACTTTTTGGGTACAATCTGAATGGATCGTTGGAATGTAAAATCTGTTTTTACTGAATAAATGATTTTGTATTTTTTCTTTTTAAACTTTGTTGGCGATGGTAACATATCACGAAGTCTGGGACCACTATATCAGAAATTGAATGCTGTCCGTGATATTAAATACGAAATTCTACCAAGACCGTGCAGTAATAGTAAAAGTTCGCATTAAAAAAAAACATTCTTGCAGCATGGGCATATTTTGTAAACTATAAGTCCTATCAACATGCATCCGAAGGCAATAGATATAAAGATTTTAATGAATAACTATTGGTCTTTGACAGTTTTTGCGTAGCTTTTGCCGTTTTCATAAAAAGTAAGCTAGTAATAGAATTGTAATGTTTAAGTAGTTAACCTTTGATTCTAACCCGACGAGAACAATTAATGTATCGCTGCCAGTACCTACCAAGAATTTTTACATTCAAGTTAACCTTTTATTTTTACCTGAAAAGAACATTAATTGTTCTGATGATCCATTTTCAGTGCTAAAAATTAAAGGTAAACTTAAATAAAGTATTAAATTAGGGCTCCATTGCATACAAAAGTTTATACTCATGCTTTTGGATAAATACTCAGTAAGAATGAGTAAAAACGGATAAATACTCATATTTATCATTCTTACCCAGTAAATACTATTTAGTATTTACTGACCGCCCATCTCTAGTCATAACGCCAAGTAATATTAAAAGGAAACTCAAAAATTACCTACTCGAATCTTTATAAGATTCATATTGTTGTCGATACTTACATACGTACGTGGTTCCTGTGTATACTAGATTAATATTTTTTTGTACCTATACCTATATATAAATTATTGAACTGACGCTAATCATCAGCGCTGTAGACAAACCTCAGTGGTTTATAACAGTGTTATTTTAGATTAAGTATATTATTATGTCTGTTATATTGTGAAATAAATAAAATAAAAAAAAAAAATAAAAAAAATGCGAAAGTTTGGATGTGAGTTTGTGAGTTTGTGAATTTGTGAGTTTGTGAGGATGTTTGTTACTCAATCACGCAAAATCTACTGGACGGATTTCGATGAAATTTGGTACAGAGGTAGATAATGACCTGGAATAGCACATAGGCTACTTTTTATCCCGGGAAAAAGCACTGTTCCCGTGGGAAATTCACGCGGGCGAAGCCGCGGGCAAAAGCTAGTTTTAAAATATAATAAAAACTACCTACTAGAATTTTAGTTACAGAAAAGCATTTCATTAATAAACAGTCTTAATGACAACTTTTTCCTTTGAAGTGAGTTAAGAATTAAGTTACTCATTACATGAATACTATCTTAGTTAAAGAATTGCATGTTTTATGTTTCAGACATGTATTCGCACCGTTTGGTAGATATCTTGGAATCAAAGAGACGAGGGCTAGGAAGACACCCAGTTATCCAAAGTTGGAGATAGCGTATCAAAAATCAGCAAACAGGATAAAAGATGTATGTATTGAGAAAAATAAATAATATCAAGTTCATGCTTGACTAAAATATAAAAATAACATAAATCCTACTTCCTACTAATATTATAAATGCGAAAGTTTGGATATGAGTTTGTGAGGATGTTTGTTACTCAATCACGCAAAATCTACTAACGGATTTCGATGAAATTTGTTATACGGGTTGAAAAATACCGGGAATAGCACATAGGGTACTTTTTATCCCGAAATTCCCATGGGAGCGAAGCCCCAGGGCACGGCTAGTAACATATATTTTCTTATTGCTGCTAGAGTTATGGAAGATGGAAGGGGAGGGCCCAGCAGTGAGACACACTAATGGGCTAAGAAAAAAAAAGTCATTCATTATTTTTCCTCAAAATATATTTTTTAAAATTGTTATTCTTTATGACCTTGACTAGTTTTTGTCTGTTATCCATCTCAATAATTATTGGGCATTCAGAAAAAATGTGCTAGATTATCATTTTGCCTTTGACCAGCCATTGGAGTTATTTACTCAAATCTTGATGACAGTTGAAAAAATCCATTAAATAGTTAACTTTTTTGCTTCTTATTATAATAGCTAGAGCACAGGGAGGGCACTTCACAGAAACGGGGCGTCATATGTACCTACTACTACTACAAATGAAACTGTACATACGTGAACACGTTTATAAAACATCAATGTGTGTGTTTTCATAGTCATATCGTCCCAATCCGCAAACGAACGGGGGAGTAGTGCTGGGTACGCGAATATTGCGGGAGAGGCAGGGAGCTTCCTTTCTGTACGTAGTACTTATATTAATTCTGTGGCTAGAGTTTCGTTCGTTTCGGCGATCCACGTCGTCGTAATACCCTTGGCCAATCTCAAATGGCTTTGGACAGATGTCAATTGCAGATTTATCTTATATAGAAAACTAATAAGTACAGATAAATGGTGCTATAGTCGTTCTTAAGTTATAGCGTGAATAGGAAAATTTTGTGTCATTTTTTATACGATTGACCAAAAAAGGAGTGTTATGTTTTCGGGGTTCATGTATGTAAGTTTCTGTATTCCACCATAAGAACGGCTTAACAGATTTTATTTTGAGAGGTATCTAGATTTCTAGCATTCCTCCGAGTGACATAGGCTACGTGAATTGTCAGTTGTGTTTTTTATTTCCTAATAAAATTAGATGCTGGATCCACATTGATGAATCGGATTATGATCCACTTCCTAAATATTCAAATATGAACCTTATAAGGTTCATTGTTAAATATTTAGGAAATGAGAAAAGGGTCATATCAAAATATGATCCAGGTTTAAAACACGCACGTACCTTTCTTTTCTCATTGTCTACGTTTCGGCACAAGGTTTTTTTCTTCCAATTATGCAATGCGAAATTAAAAAAAAAAACAAATACTGTACCAATACTGTATATTACAATGTTCTAAACCGAACTGGAAATGATGAAACAATGTATTTCCCCATCGCCATACGAATTTGAACCTGCGGTCGCATGACAACATAAAAATTTAGCACAAATATATATGCCTTATCTCATTGAAATGCTAAGGTAACTGTTACAAAGTACAGTATTTATGTAAGTACCAATCTCGATTTCATTGTATTCTATGATGTGAAGGACGCAGTTACGGTATTTCAGTGATTGAGTGGTTGTGATAAAGATTATGCATGACTTTACATATGTATAACTTTTGCCCGCGGCTTCGCACGCGTTAATTTCCCCACGGGAACAGTGCGTTTTCAAATTCAAATTTCTTTATTTGCATAAAATGTATAGTAGGTAAGTTTTTTTTTTATAACATAGGGCGGCAAACGAGCAAGCGGGTCACCTGATAGTAAGTAAGTTAGAAAAGTTACAAAAGTGTTGTAAACAATAATATTGTGCCCAATACATTTTACCTTGGTAAGGTTTCCCGGAATGAAAGGTACCCTATGTCCTTCTCAGTACTTCTAACTATGTGTATGCGAAATTTCAGGAAGATTCGTTCAGTAGATAAAGCGTGAAGAGGTAACAAACAAACTCACTTTTTCGCATTTATAAGATAGGATAAGGATGGCCGGGGAAACACGGGTTTGAGGAAGAAGAGTCTTAACACGGTGGCCAGCACAAGACTGCCCACCAACAGGAGAGGCCATTTGCAGGCATTTCCCTCTGCCTTCCATATGATCATGCTCATACTGTTTGTGATTGTACGTTGTTTTTAAGCTAGTGTGTCGGCATTATCTTTGTGTGCATGTATAAATTTCATATTTGCCCTTGGGAATGTTTACATAATAAACTATAATAATTATGAATAATATTTTTGTTTTGCAAATCACATTAAACTATCAGATATTGTTTACCAAATATTCTATTAGGGCTCAGTAATCCTGTGGCATGAAACAAGAACATTTAGTCCGTCTTTGATACCAGAATATTATAATAAAGGTTTTAAAATAGTAGGTATATAGATAAACTTGCTGGCGCCCGCGGCTTCGCTCGCGTTAATCCTTTCTTAGCGGATGCCTACGTCGTAACATCCACCTGCATGCCAAATTTCAGCCCGATCCGTCCAGTGGTTTGGGCTGTGCGTTGATAGATCACGTCGTCGGTCAGTCAGTCAGTCACCTTTGAGTTATATATATATATATATATAGAATAAGAAAACAGAAGACATGTTAAAAGATATATAGCATGCCTTCTATAAAAGCTTATTTTATAATTTTCTTACTTTACTCAAAACCCTAAATGGGTCTCGGGGAACTTTTTTTTTTTTATAGAATAGTAGGCAGACGAGCATGCGGGTTGCCTGATGGTAAGCAAGCACCGCAGTCCATAGACACCAATGACCCTAAGAAGGTCACTGATGCGTTGCCGACTTTTTGAGAAAGCGATAGGCTCTTTTCTTGACGGCCCCAATGTCGAACCTATTCGGGAACACCGCTGAGGAAGTTTATTCCATATTTTAGTACAGCGCAGTAAAAAGCTGCGCGAAAAACGAGCGGTGGTTGACACCAGCCATCAAGGTGGTGGGGGTGGTACTTCTGCTTTAAAGCGGGTGAAATGGTCCCAGTTTGAGAGGACTGATCACCCGTCTGGTGCTTGCGCTGGCGTCCCCAACTAGTAGTAATCACACTAAATATTATAAAGTGTAAGTTTGATTGTAAAAAAAAATTGTGTTGGTAATCTTCAGAGCTACTGAACCGATTTCAAAAAATCTTTCACCAATAGAAAGATACATTATACCTGAGTTACATAGGCTATAATTTATGTATGTAACTTCCGAGCGAAGCCGGGGCCGAGCGCTAGTAATAAATACTTTGGTATGTGCATCATATTTATCGCAATTCGTCCATGTAAAATCATCCATGATTCAAGACCGACATTTTATAATAATATGTCTGTTGATATTTTTTCACGCCGCTTAGTGACCGCTTATCACCGACGACCTGAATAATCGTGTACATAAAAAAATCGTTAACCTCGACACAATATAAGGTATCAATGTAGGCGCCGCACACCATTTACTTTTTTATTAAAACATTAAATTAATTAAGAGTTCAAAAAATACGAATTAAAAAGTACTTTTTATGAAATGGACGTACAGGGTGGAATCTGTAACCTCGCCAATTTGTAAAGGAACCAATCCTTTATATTTTTAATGCATTTACTGTTTTTTGAAGATAAGCTTGCCGAACTCGGGATTGGCTATAATAATACTCTGTACTTTTGTCAATATTGACGACCCCCGTGGCCTAGTCAGTCATCACGCCGGACTGCCATACTGGAGGTCCCGGGTTCGACCCCCGGTCGGGTCAAGGTGGAAAATGATCTTTTTCAGATCGACCTGGGTCTTGGATGTTTATCAATATGACAATATATATGTGTATTTGTTATAAAATGTAGTATCGTTGAGTTAGCATCCCAATAACACAAGTCTCGAACTTACTTTGGGGCTAACTCAATCTATGTGATTTATCCTTATAATATTAAAAAAATATGTCACCACGTGATGTTGTAATGGGGTAACTCCACGGTAACTCAGATCTGTCTGTTAAAAGTTTTGGGATATGAATAAACAAACACACATACATACACAAACTCTGAAAACCTTACTTTTTTAGTCAGTCAAATAGATACGTGAATAAATAAAGGGCAGATAAGTAATTGAAATTCCGTAAAAGTTGATTTTTTTAGGATATTTCTCGCTAGTGGTATCTATAGAATATATTTTCTGGTTGATACAAATATTAAAAACACTAGGCCAATGTCATTATCATGACAAGGACGATTGTTATCAATTATCACCGTCTAATAAATTATAAATTCATTAGGTTATTGATAAGATATGTGTTCTGAATTTCCTAAATATTTAAAAATGAACCTCATTTTTAAGTATATACCACGGGAACAGTGCTTTTTCCCGGGATAATGCCTATAGTGCTATAGTGATATAGCCTTTGTGCTATTCCAGGTCATTATCTACCTCTGTACCAAATTTCATCGAAATCCGTCCAGTAGATTTTGCGTGATTGAGTAACAAACATCCTCACAAACTCACAAATTCACAAACTCACATCCAAACTTTCGCATTTATAATATTAGTATGGATTCAGCGAAGTGGAACCGTTTTAGGCCCCCTAGATTAGACATGCATTTTATTGCAAGCAACAAGACGACCTTAAACTTATAGTGTATCTGCTTTATTCATAAAGTAAAAAAAAAAAACTAATTTACAGAATTTGATTGGACGTTGAAATGCAACTGAATAATTTATCGCACAACTGGGGGGTTAAAACGGCCAATTTGATATTTACTAAATATAAACCTTATATCTGGCAAAATAAGGTTCATTTTTAAAAATTTAGGAAATGAGAAATGGATCATACTCCGAGTCATCAAAGTGGCCGTTTTAACCCCCCTGAACTGGGGGAACAGTATTTAAAAAATAAACCTTACGATACCACTTATAAGATTCATTTTTAAATATTTACGAAATGAGATCCGATTGATCGAAGTGGCTATTTTAGACCCTCTGAAGGTCGCATGGCCTCCACTTTATTATAGTTGTAAAATATTTGAGCTGACGTATGCCACGCCTGCGAATCAATAATATTAACATTTTTGGTCACAACGTGTACAATGACCTTCACCCTTAATTGTATAGTTATGAATAATCTATGCCCTTAAGAACAGCACTAAAATAACACAGTTTTGGTTATTCTATAGACTGAAAAAATATTGAGGCTTGTATTTGGAAGGCTACATTGTCATTTTTAGGGTTCCGTACCTCAAAACAAAAACAGAACCCTTATAAGATCACTTTGTTGTCTGTCTGTCAAACGTTTTATTGCGATTTCAGACAGCAATCAAAACCTATAGGGTATCACCCGTTGAGCTAAAATTATGAATGGAAAATGGCAAAAACTAAGGTGTAACAGTACTTGTACAGGAATAAATCTGAAAGTTGTAAATATGTTGTAGTAAGTCTAAAAAAGTGTTACAAACTTATTTTTGCGCTTGAAGCAGTATGAATCCTAGGGATCGAACTGCAAAGTTAAGTTTGTTTTTGAAATACTTGCGTGTACTCTGCTCTCACTCTACTGTGACTCGCACTTGGCCAGTTTTTTTAAAGAAAGAAGAATTTTAATATTGCACTCCACTATCGAATAGATTATTTCTCAAC
Source organism: Ephestia elutella (assembly GCA_018467065.1). Classification (NCBI taxonomy): domain Eukaryota; kingdom Metazoa; phylum Arthropoda; class Insecta; order Lepidoptera; family Pyralidae; genus Ephestia; species Ephestia elutella. Next base: position 3,345,587 of record CM031579.1, read on the forward strand.
TCTTCTAGATTTTTTTTACTCACTGTTTGAAATATTATTTTAGGTCCATTTCGATTTTTTATTTTGAACATCACTGGACTCATGTGGAATATACGAGGTTTTTAAATAAACCCTTTTTACACGACTGACCAAAAAAGGAGTGTTATGTTTTTAGGGTTCATGTATGTAAGTTTCTTTATTCCACCATAAGTCCTGAATGGCTTAACAGATTTTGATGTGAGAGGTATTGTTAGATTCCTTACTTTCCCCCGAGTGACATAGGCTATATGAGTTGTCAGTTGTGTTTTTTATTTTTTAATAATTAGCTTGTTACAAGCTTTTATTTACTTTCACCTGGCCCGTTGTCTGTAATCAAATCTTGCAATACATACTTCTATTTGTCCTACAGCCACAGAATTAATATAAGTACTATGTACAGAAAGGAAGCTCCCTGCCCCTTCCGCAATATGGCGTGCTCTGAACTTCTTCCCCGTTCGTTTGCGGATTGGGATGCTATGACTATGAAAACGTACGTTGACGTGTTATTGACGTGTTCGCGGATGTACAGTTTTATTTGTAGTAGTAGTAGGTACATATGACGCCCCGTTTCTATTAAGCGTCCTGTGGCTTCAGTTCCGATGACAATGCATTATTATGATAAGCATGACCTGAAGGTGCATCCACTTTAACTCATCAACGTTTAACTGCGCGGACATGATTTTTTTGTGACGCATTTGACGCCCCTAGATCTCTGGTGACGATAAAAGGAGTGACTCCCAATCCCGGTAACGGGGCGGTTGGAAAAATGCTTCAACGGCCCCAGCGTTGACGGGGTCTACGGAAAAAAATATTTCAACGGCCCCGGTGTGTTTTTTTTAAATTGGGCGGGTCATTTTTTCCGACGGCTCCGTTACCGGGGTGGGACCGCCGGGGCCGTTGGGAGTCACTTGATAAAAGCCTATGTCAAACAAAACTTATTTATGATTACAGATAGCAGCATTAGCAAAACAATCGGACCTGAGCGAGAGGCAAGTGGAGCGATGGTTCCGCCTGCGAAGGAATCAGAACAAGCCATCTACTCTTGTCAAGTTCTGCGAAAATACGTGGAAGTTCACCTTCTATGTGTGCAACTTCAGTTTCGGCTTGTACGTGCTTTGGGACAAGGAGTGGTTGTGGGATATTGACCAGTGCTATATTGGATATCCTCATCAGGTGAGTTTAGTGATTGACCTGATTGAATGAATGATTTATTGACACGTTTACATTTTACACTAACAGTAAGACAAGGGTCTTTTTGCCTTAAAATTTCTTATTTAAAACGTAGGTGGCGCCCTCACTAAAGTGCAAAAAGATCCTTGTCGCACTGTAAAGATATAACAGTTGGCTCCAGACTAGGCAGATGTTTGTTTGTATTGTATGTATTTAAGTTACCTGATTGATTTATTGATCATTTTAGAATTCTTCACCAAATCTGTAGTCAAGAGTTTTAGCACATTGACTGCGCTACGGGCCTTCGCTCCCGTTGGAATTTCAGGATAAAAAGCACCCTATGTGCTGTTCCTGGTATTTTTCTACCAGTGTACCAAAGGACTTTGTTCAAAGTGTATGGGGGCTTGGCTTACTGTGGACAGTTCGTTCAATAAATAATAGTATTATCATTCATCATAATTAATGTCAAATAGATTTTCTGAATATATATTGGAGTATGAATATCTGTAATTAAAATATACCATTTAGTAAGTATTTTTTGCGTTTCCGATACTCAAATCAAAGATGTCGGCCTTTACGTGACGTTGTTCATCGCCGGCTTACTGCGGACAGTTCGTTCAATAAATAATAGTATTATCATTTATCATAATTAATGTCAAATAGATTTTCTGAATATATATTGGAGTATGAATATCTATAATTATAATATACCATTTAGTAAGTATTTTTTGCGTTTCCGATACTCAAATCAAAGATGTCGGCCTTTACGTGTGTTCTGGGATGCCATTATCTAAAATAATATTACATTTAAGTAGTATATTGTTTATTCTTTGAAGAAAGAATGGATTAATTAGGTATTTTTTTACCAAAATATATTAGTTTTATTTATTAAGTACACTCATATCACTTCATATTTATATTTTAGAATGAAGAATTATGTATTTATTTTAATTTTTACTTAAATAATTCAATATTGGTAACACTCGATTCTTGGGCGCGGCTTGATTTTGACGTTGACAGTTGTTGACAAGTATCTAAGTGTCAATGTCGACCGACGACTACCGGTCAACGTCAAAATTAAGCTACGCTGAAGAATCGAGTGTTACCAGGTAAAGAAAACGCAATATTGAATTATTTAAGTAAAAATTAAAATAAATACATAATTCTTCGTTAAAAAATATAAATATGAAATGATATGAGTGTACTTAATAAATAAAACTAATATATTATGCTGAAAAATTACCTAATTAATCCGATCTTTCATCAAAGAATAAACAATATACTACTTAAATGTAATATTATTTTAGATAATGGCATCCCAGAACACACGTGAAGGCCGACATCTTTGATTTGAGTATCGGAAACGCAAAAAATACTTACTAAATGGTATATTTTAATTATAGATATTCATACTCCAATATATATTCAGAAAATCTATTTGACATTAATTATGATAAATGATAATACTATTATTTATTGAACGAACTGTCCGCAGTAAGCCGGCGATGAACAATGTCTTTTCATCAAAATCCGTCCATTTTGCGTGATTGGGTAACAACTTCCAAACTCTTAGTTGGATTATTTATCTTACTTATTTTGTAACCAATTTCTGAGTCATATAGATATTTAGTATTGAGTTTCACTATCGACAAAGTTAAAAGCGGAGGACATGGAATAGATCCTTGTGGTGCGCCAAAGGTCTTACAATATGTTACAGGTTTTCCATTTGATGTATTCGGAGTACAGTTTGAATAATACAGATTTTTTTTATTATACTAAGCTAATTCATTTCAATCATTTACTTATAAAACACATTTTTCGTTTTTCAGCAAAGGTATATTATGATCAACATAATCTAAAGCTTCTAATTGATACGCTTCATCTTTCTTCTTATGGTAGTGATATTATTTACTTTTTAATACTGCAAAAATATACTTACTGATTTTGATTGACCTGATATTTGACCGAGAAACAACTTCGCATAATAACTGACATGAAGTAGTCAGTTTAAATATCTGAATAAAGAAAATTAAAACATGTGAATCATTAACATCATTTATTGAATATTTAAAAAAAAAAATAAGTTGATAATCACTGCCTTTGATCAACAATATACCTAAATTAAAGGTATCATACAAAATCAAAGCGAAAACATAATCAAATCAACACGGACTGATTGAATTAAATCTTCGATCAAAAATATACCTCAAGTCTAAGCTATAAAAAACGTATTGCATTGGACCGTATTGTTAGAATTAAGAGCACACAACGTTTTTCGAGCTGTCACCTGTATTGTTGATCGAACTGGCAAGTTTGACCCAGCTTCATGTTTAATTTTACATGCAAACAGTCTGAGTAAATTTGTCATTTGCAGAGCCAGTTATTTTACTGTCGTTTGTGTGTTAAAGCACATGTTTTGTTTAAATAATATTGAACGCGTAGTTGGACCTATGTGATCTTAACAAATCTTAAAGGAGGATATTCAGGTATCATGTATGTATGTAAGTTTCTTTATTCCACCACTAGCCTGTGCCCGCGACTTCGTCCGCGCATATCTTCGGTTCTAAGCATCGTATCAACATGAAACCTACGCCAGATTATTTATTTATTTAAAACTTTATTACACAAAATTTAAAAAAACATGTACAAATGGTGGACTTAACAAGCCATTAGTTAGGGCTTGACAAGATTTGACAATTACCCCTTAGTTTGGGCTATTGCAGTACGTGTTGTAAGACGAAAAACTAGTTACGAAAAATCACTCGATTCAAAACGTTACGCTATCGAAATAACAGGTTACGTTACGTTTCTTCAAAATCACTTAACGACTCATACTTGGTTTGTGCACATGAGTAGTTAAATAGTTTATTTATATGTAGTTTGGGCTTGAAAACAATAAACATATGGACTGGCGTGATGTTAAAAGCCACTATAGTTATTGACGACCTCCATGGCCCATCGGTCATCACGCTGGACTGCTACACCGGAGGTCCCGGTTTCGATCCTCGGTCGGGTCAAGATGGAAAATGATCTTTTTCAGATTGGCCTGGGTCTTAATTATTTTATGTATTTAAACTCTATTGCACAAAATACATGTGTAAAAGTACTGAAAATACATGTGGGTCTTGGATGTTTGTCTAATCTATTCAAGTTTTTCTTATAAAATAAAGTATAGTTGAGTTAGTATCCCATAACACAAGTATCGAACTTACTTCGAGGTTGACTCAATCTGTGTGATTTGTCCTTATATTTATTGTCTATATATATTAACTATGACGGTTCCGTTTTACCTTTCTACCTCTAAACATGTCCTTGCTACAGATTAATAAACCCTTTTGACAACTCATGAGTCTCATTTATTTAAAAAAAAATCACTACAAGTTTCGTCAGTATAAAAATAATCTTAAAAATAAAATGTTGTTGACTCATCTGTCCTTATGTTACGTAACAAACACGAACACTTCCAGGGCGTAACGAACGACGTTTGGTGGTACTACACGATATCCTCAGCTTTCTACTGGTCGCTGACCATCTCCCAGTTCTGGGACGTGCGCCGCAAGGACTTCTGGCAGATGTTCGTGCACCACATCGCGACCATAGCGCTGCTGTCCTTCAGTTGGGTCTGCAACCTGCATCGGGTGGGCACGCTTGTGTTGCTGTTGCACGATTGTGCTGATATCTTCGTCGAGGTTCGTTTGTAATCTAGTTTCTTTATTGGCTTCTGACAAAGAAAAAATTCTTAGGAACGCTTAAAGGTATCAAGTTGAAATTTTAATATCGATAATCAGGATCCACGGTCTCTTTCTGCAAAAAAAATATCAAAATTATACGTCAACGCGATCAAGAGATATTACCGTTAATGTTGCGAATTTTCGCATATTTTGAGATTTCAGGCAGCAATCAAAATCTACCGTTAACCTAAAATTATGAAATTTGGCAAAAAGCAAGGTCTAACATGTGAATATGTTGTAAAAAAAAAGTGTTACAAACTTATTTTTGCGCTCGATGCAATATGAATCCTAGGGATCGAACTGCAAAGTAAAGTTTGTTTTTGAAACTAGTTGGTCTTTTAGTTAGAGCTATAATGTGAGATGCTTTGTGTGTACGAAACCCTCGGTGCGCGAGTTTGACTCGCACTTGGCCGGTTTTTTTAATAGAATTGTAGGCAAACGAGCATGCGGATGCCTGATAAGTGACGAGGTAAGCAATTACCGCAGATACCAGCTACTCTAAAACGGTCACTGATTGACCAAAAAAGGAGTGTTATGTTTTCAGAGGTTCTTGTTGTATGTATGTAACTTTTGTTATTCCACCATAAGTCCTAAACGGCTTAACAGATTTTGATGTGAGGGGTATTTTTAGATTCCTTGCATTCCTCCAAGTGACATCGGCTATGTGAGTTGTCATGTCAGTCGTGTTTTTTTTTAATAATTAGCTTGTTAATTTGTTGTTTTTAATTTTAATTTGTTTTTAATCATTGTGTGACGTGTAAGACATGGTTGTATCTCCAGTCCGTGAAAGCAGCCAAGTACGCGAACTACCAAAAGCTGTGCGACTCTCTGTTCCTGGTGCTCATCGTGGTGTGGGTCTCCACGCGAGTTGGCGTCTACCCGCTCTACATTATCTGGAGGTAGTTTAATTCTATTGTTTTTTATTTTAATTGGCTTAAAAATAGCGCTTTTAAATAGCCATCCTAACTAATATCCTAACTTCTTAATCCTAACTAATATTATAAATTACAAGTACTGGAGCCCTGCGCTAAGTAAAAACTTGTGTTACAGGGACTCCTCTCTTTACAAATGATACAAATAGAAATTTGGAAAATTATCATTTTTTTTTTTAACTAATATCCTAACTTCTTAATCCTAACTAATATTATAAATGCAAAAGTTTGGATGTGAATTTGTGAGTTTGTGAATTTGTGAGTTTGTGAGTTTGTGAGGATGTTTGTTACTCAATCACGCAAAATCTACTGGACGGATTTCGATGAAATTTGGTACAGAGGTAGATAATGACCTGGAATAGCACATAGGCTACTTTTTATCCCGGGAAAAAGCACTGTTCCCGTGGGAAATTCACGCGGGCGAAGCCGCGGGCAAAAGCTAGTAGATAATAATTATGCAACTGATACATAATGAGAGGCATTAAAACATAGTGTATAAACTACTATTATAATACCGCTAGCGGTACTATACTGACTTTTATTTTTTTAATTTTATATATGTGCGTTTATAAAGTACGTTTTTATAAAACCATCTTCAAATTCGTAATTCGAATATTTCGACATGAGTGTAGATAAAATAACTTTTTAATCTTTATAGTACACTTTTATTTTTTAATTAATTAAATTAGTCAATGGTTTTAGGCTGAATATAAAAAATGCGAGATGTAAAAGATGCCATGCAGTTTGAACTTGTGAAAAAAAGTGGTGCAAGCATTCTTAGTTTAAACTTAATTTCCCGCTATACATTTTTTCTTTGTTGTAGCTACTTTGTTTTAATTTAATTGTTCCTATGAGTGAAGATAAAGTAGTGTATGCAACTGTACATAATCAGGCATTAAGGGCTCTCAGTAAGTGAAAACGGTAATATTGGCTGTTTTCTATAAGCTGCTGTTTAAAGAATTGAAGAGTTTTCGCCCTAAAATTTCTGATATGTATTGTAGAACGTATGTTTAAAGGGAGGACTGTTTCCAAAACACGATGGGAAAAGTTTTGCTCGATAGAAAAAAATCCTGAAGTTACCTCTAAAATTTCATATGAATACAGATAACATCCGTGTTTTATAATAAAAAATGTTTTAAAATCACCAACACAAAGGTATTTTACCTTTTCGATTTCGTGACTGATTTAAATTTTTGAAAAACTAAACATTTCTATTAACTTTTTGATAAAAATGTGAATGGCGCGCAACCGGGACGTCCGCCCCCGCCTCAGCCGCTTCATATGAATTTTCGCTGATCGCCTAGCCCCCCTTAAAACACTCGTGTGATGTTAAAACCACACTCATGTTTTAATGCCTCTCATTATGTATCAGTTGCACAAACTAACTTTACTTACCCCTCCCTCAGCACATCGATCCGCGCTCCGATGTTGCTGCCGATGTTCCCGGCGTACTACATCTTCAACTCGCTGCTGTGCCTGCTGCTGCTGCTGCACGTGGTCTGGACCTGGCTCATCTTACAGATCGCCTACAAGACCATCCAGGCTGGCCAGGCGAGTTTGTCTTATCTTAATAATAAAACAAAAGTCTTTTACATATCTCTTGCTCTGTAAGTACACCCTTACACCCCTGAATGCCGGGGTGTATGACTATCATTACAGCATAGGTTTTGGAATTTGAAAAAAGAACTGTCATACTCATACTGCACGAAGAATATTTTTAAAAAGTTAATATATTTTTTCTCGGTATCGATTAATTACTCGAATCGGAATCTAGACAATTTATTTTAATTAAATACACATTTTTTTCTTCTTAATAAATGTTCATTGAAACCTGCTGTCTTGTTGTTTACTTACCTCACAATCGATATGTAAAGCAGAGTATTTATCTCGGGCGTAAGCATCAATTGCATACTCGGGTTAATTAGCGCCTTCGCTTCGCTCAGGCGCCAAAAACCTCGTATGCAATTGATGTCATACAGCCCTTGGTTAATAATCTACTATTATTTGCCTGAATTTTTTTTTTACAGTAAGGTAATAATAAATTTTAAGTACAAATATTTAATGTGTATACATATAAATAAGAGGACACAAAACTAGGAAGTAGTGAAGGCGGCCAGTCCATCCTCCATCCGGGAGCTCCAATCCAATAATCCTAAGAAATAATCCAATTACACACATGTCACATGAGTTTGTAGACCAATCTGACTCATGTATGGTAGTTTTCTCATAGACCACCACCTGCTTCCGGTGAAGAAAAACATCGTGAGGAAACCTGCACATTGGCTGACTGTTTAGTTTACTAGTGTGTATACAGCTACTGCCACTAGATGGCGGTAGTAGTAAAAGTCACGACAGATGCCTTTAGGCGATACACTCGATAAGAAAGAAAGATCCAATAATTTCTGTTACTGGAGTTTCTACCATTTCCAGAAAAAAAATCCTTTTTCTCAAAAATGCTCGGAAATGTAGACATTATTGTAGCAAAAAGTTGACAGGAAGTTTGTGATTCTTGGTTCATATATTACTTCCTGGCCTCAGGCCGGGAAATTTGTATGAAAATTCATTCCTGGCCGCTGCTCAAAACTTTTCAATTCATCTGTCATCTGTCAATGTCACATTAATTATGTAACTTGTCATATAGCCAATTTTGCTACCGTCATAAAAAAATGCATTCTTCGAGCATATTAATCACATAAATTTTTTTTATATTAAGAGTATTAAGGTCTGTGATATTAATGCTTTTTCGTTGTGAGAAAAAAAAACAAAATCTATGCTACATTTTTTGCGTAAAATATGACTGGGCTGTATGGGCTATGTTTCCTTGTCACTAATTGACAATTAAAATTTTAAAAATGTAAAAATATTACCGAAATAATTTTTTTTTATTCATTTAAATATTTGCATCACTTTTTGTACATTTTTAAATTCATAGTATTACAAAAATCCTCTCCATCGAATCAAAAGAAAGAAAGATCATCGAAAGAAATCTCCTCACAATGCGGGCCGTGTCCAGGAATACCGCCCGAGTTATTCATATTATTTTTATATTCATTTTTTATTTCTTTATTTCCTCACATTTATTGAGAAAAGCACTATACATGCCTCGGCGGGAACTAGAATTTGCTGGACTCGTAATTATTCAAGGCCTCGCTAGCGCTCGGCCTTGAAACCTACTCGTCCAGCAAATTCTGACTTCCCGGCCTCTGCTGTAATGTACTATTTATTGCAAGCAAGTGACAAAGTTAATAAGTTATCACGATCTGTGGAGTTTTCTTTGCGGACAGTGTCAGTGTGATTGAGTCGGCTCACTGGTAAATTTTTCAGTTAGAATTTTTTACACAACATTGTTTTTTTTTATGTTAATATAATTTTCTCAAAAATGCTCGGAAATGTAGTATTAGATACTTCAGAAAAATGCGAGAAAACAATTACAACTTTAATATTTATCAAGCACATTAGTATTTTTCTCCAAATAATAAAACATCGCTTGCATCTTTCTTCCCGCTCCAAATCTAACGTCAAGAACCCCAGCTGTCATTGTCGCTCTGTGACGTCACCGAAGTGTTGCAAGCCTATCAATCCATAATAGTACCATCTTAGTGTTGCCAGCGAACATATCCTTAATAGTCGACCATCCTGATGTAACCATACGGCCTCGTATGACCTGTAATAAGTTCATGTTATTTCACCTGGGTTAGGGCCTCAATTTAGTCGGCGCTGGTCCAACTACTCCAACGAACTGTACTATAGTTGATTGAACCAGCTCCGACTGGACTTCAACCTTGCGCTTTAGAGGCGGTGGCAACCCTAGCTTCAACCGTAACTTCAAAAGCAACCCTTCTGATTCTGACGTCAACCAACTAGAAAACAAGTATACGACGATTTAAAAGTGCCTTCTTTTAGCCCATTTAAATAAAATCATTCATCATCATCATCATTTCTCATTGCATTTTTTTTTATTTCTCATTTCGTATCATTTCTAATTTCATTTCTCATTTTGTTTCATTTCGTTCCATTTCTCTTTTCGTTCCATTTGTCATATCGTTCCACTTCTATTATCGTTCCATTTCTCATATCGTTTCATTTCTCATATAACTTCATTTCTCATATAGCTTCAATTCTCATATCGCTTCGTTTCTCATATCGCTTTGTTTCTCATATCCTTTCTTTTCTCATATCGTTTCATTTCTCATATAACTTCATTTCTCATATAGCTTCAATTCTCATATCGCTTCATTTCTCATATCGCTTTGTTTCTCATATCCTTTCTTTTCTCATATCGTTTCATTTCTCATATGGTTCCACATCTATAATCGTCCCATTTCTCATATGGTTCTATTTCTCATATCGATCCATTTCTATAATCTTTTCATATCAATTCGGTTCATACTGTCTGAACTGGTTGTGACTGACGCGGTTCTGGCTGAACTAGCCCTGACTGAACCTTTGGGAGCTAAAGCTGAACTAGCTTTGACTCATGCGGTTCGAGCTGAACCAGCTGTGACTGACGAGGTTCTGGCTGAACTAGCCCTAAGCCTGTGCGAACTGCACTAGCTCTAAGCCTGTGCGAACTGCTCTAGCTCTAAGCCTGTGCGAACTGCACTAGCTCTAAGCCTGTGCGAACTGCACTAGCTCTAAGCCTGTGCGAACTGCACTAGCTCTTAGCCTGTGCGAACTGCACTAGCTCTAAGCCTGTGCGAACTGCACTAGCTCTTAGCCTGTGCGAACTGCACTAGCTCTAAGCCTGTGCGAACTGCACTAGCTCTAAGCCTGTGCGAACTGCACTAGCTCTAAACCTGTGCGAACTGCACTAACTCTTAGCCTGTGCGAACTGCACTAGCTCTAAGCCTGTGCGAACTGCACTAGCTCTTAGCCTGTGCGAACTGCACTAGCTCTAAGCCTGTGCGAACTGCACTAGCTCTAAGCCTGTGCGAACTGCACTATCTCTGACTGAATCTGTGCTGTGAACATTAAAATTATACTAAATCGCAATTACTGTTTTAACAAAATTATAAAGTGACACAATAGTAATGAATATTCTTATCATTATAATCAATCAGATTTATCAATTACATTATCAATACCAGAAATTTGAGCTGTGTGGTTTCATTTTATCATCTGCTATGAAATTTTTACATTTTCCACCTTGTAATATTATGTTGAACCTGAGACATGTAATCTTCCCACATATTATGCCTATCACCCATTATTTTATTTTATTTTATACATTTGGAATACCAAATAACCGAAATACCTATTATTATACCTTCCCATTTGATAGCATTCATAAAATGTTTGATGTTTCTGCTAAACAATAATCTGCCATATGTTGATTTGTAACAAATTTACCATGATGATGTGAAGTTTTCATAAAAACAGTTCCTGATTCTAAACTTTTCTCATAGGTACTCTGAGATTATCACTACAACTCGATTAAGTCCACAATAAGAATAATGTCAGAAATTACAGACAATTTCAATACTTTATTTTCGACTGAGATCCGTTCTCCGATAGGGTATCATTGTTCAGGTCAACACCTAAATTTTCAAGAAGCAACAAGTTCAACAAATTCAATAATGTCACTACCTACAACTTTTATATTTTTTTCTCTTTTGACATTCACTAGCAACATCCATGTACTGTACTGTGCTCCTTTCTTTAAATTTATTACATACAAGTTTTACTCTAAGTTTGAGTTTTTATTCAAGCATCTGTCCACTGTGAGACAATTATTTTTATCATTTCGGGTAATTTATGTATCAGAGCATTATGCAACTCAAACCCCCTTAACAATGTGCAAACCTTATTTAGAAAATTAAAATTATTAACTGTCCCATGGCTGTATATTTTCAAAATATCTGTATTTCTCAAAAACTGTTACAACTAAACGAAGTGACATAAATTAGTTAGTTGTAGACATCCAAACAGACTTCAGTTACTTTCATCAACCACGGTAGTTAATAGTGGGGACAGCTTTTAAATGGCTGGTTAAACATTCAATTATGATATGTCTCCTCTTTCGTTGAACTGAAACTAACTGAAAGATTGGTTGATTAATTTTATTTTGATCAATTAATTAATTTAAGAACCTCGTTCTTGTCAGTGGAGTTATTTCCATGTATGCCTCCCCTCTGCCATTGATTTGACCATTGTTTGATAATACCTACCTCATAAATAATCACTTTTGTAATAGCAAAACTTTCAAACGTTATTAGACATTCAACAAATAACTGGAGTAACCCATTTATGGTGAGCACCAAATGTTTTTAATACAATTTATATGATTTAGTGAAATTTCTATGATCTTGTTTTATTTGCATCTAGTATTCAATAATGCATGGTGTGATACTTTCACATGAACTTTTAATTACTGCTATGATAAGAAAATCTGTTTTCTCCTGTTCTATTTCTCCTACTAGTTTTATAATTATTATATTTTTATTTTTTTATTTTTTTATTTAATTTATAACTTCTGGCTATTGGGACACTTTGTTTGGTTGAGTTTTTAATTTCTTACTTTTTTTATCTGGCTGTATTTTTTTTTTTTTTTTATTGGCTTCTGTTTCTTACTTACACTATCTATTGTTACATCTTATTTTGTAAATCTTCCTAAATCTATTAAACAAATATTTTTTTTTTATTTTTTTTTATTTGCATTACTTTTGTTGGCATGTCTGGTTAAATGCAAGAAACTATAAAATATGGCAGCAAATTGTACACATGTGGTGTAATTAAATCAAAATAAAGAATTTGTATTAATAATTCTCAACATTTCTAATAAATAATACTTTGCAATTTTTTTTTTTTAAAACAAACACAAGAGGTAAGTTCTTCTGTTGTTCAATCTGTATTTGACTTTTAACACAGAGGAAAGTAGTGAAGTATGGTCCAATGCCAGTGTTTAATTCTCCAACAAGAGTAATAAGACTACTACCATAGGCTCAAGTAAAAAAGAAGATGCCGACTGTATTCTAAGGCAGTCAGTGATATAGCACTTAGTAAGAGTATTACAGGCACTATGCTATTAGCTGAATACCATTGACAATAACAACTGTTTATGATATTTCTTGTCATTTCCTTTTTAACACGCTTAACTCTCTATCACAATAAATAACTTGGATTGTGTACTCTGAGATGATTCTTTTTTTTTTTTTTTTTTAACAACTATATATTTTACTTGTATGGCCTATTCTATGAAATATATTACAGCTTTCTTCTTTGTAATCTGATATACCTAGTACGTCTAAATTTACTACTTGATCACATTTTCATTGCTCAATGGAACAAAATTATACCATTTTGAGGCTTTCCCGTGCCTCATGCCTCTGGGAAAATTAACAATTAATGTTTTACATTGACACCAACTAAACTATGTCTTGTTGATAATTGATGATAGCCATGCATTCCCTAAAAGTAGTAGTCATATGATAAATAAGGAGATGTTCATTAAATCTGAATCTAACGATTCTAAACAAAATAAACAATAACAAAATAACCAATTTTGACCTGTCGTTTGATCATTACTATAGTTCCCACTAGACACAGGATCATTGTCTGAACTGAATAATAATTAATTCATCTGACCTTAACTTGGTGAACAAACCATGATGGAGCTTTGGTCGTGGTCGGCGAACGTGAGATATCGCAGAGGCTTTGCGCTACCAGCTCTGCTGCTTATTGACAGTGCTCACATCGGTCCCACGAGCGACACCGGCAGAACTACTATCATCGTTTCCCGCCTCCTGGCAGCTACGTTCTGGGGACTCCTCTCTGACACCAAAACTGCAAGCAGATCCAACAGCATGCAGCAAGGCAAAGTTGCAGACACAACATAGCTGGGGACACGCCATCATGCTTTCCGTGGTTTACAGATTCAAAACTTTAACAATAGGATTTCCATATAATCTAGTCTAGATTTTAACGCTCTTTTCTTGCATTTTGGTGATCATTCATTACGAGCGACCGGGAATGTTTTTCCATTGTATTGTTGTACTTCTTCACTTTTATAGGCGAGAGTCACAATTATCCCGCTTTCTGATCTATTAGATACTTCAGAAAAATGCGAGAAAACAATTACAACTTTAATATTTATCAAGCACATTAGTATTTTTCTCCAAATAATAAAACATCGCTTGCATCTTTCTTCCCGCTCCAAATCTAACGTCAAGAACCCCAGCTGTCATTGTCGCTCTGTGACGTCACCGAAGTGTTGCAAGCCTATCAATCCATAATAGTACCATCTTAGTGTTGCCAGCGAACATATCCTTAATAGTAGACATTATTATAGTAAAAAGTTGACAGGAAGTTTGTGATTCCTGGCTCATACATTACTTCCTGGCCTTAGGCCAGGAAATTTGTATGAAAATTCATTCCTGGCGGCTGCTCAAAACTTTTCAATTCATCTGTCATCTGTCAATGTCACATTAATCATGTAATTTGTCATACAGCCAATTTTACTACCGTCATAAAAAAATGCATTCTTCGAGCATATTAATCACAGATTTTTTTTTTATATTAAGAGTATTGAAGTTTGTGATATTAATGCTTTTTCGTTGTGAGAGAAAAAAATAAAATCTATGCTACATTTTTTGCGTAAAATATGACTGGGCTGTATGGGCTATGTTTCCTTGTAGCGCAGTAAATAGAGCGAACCTTCCCTAGGGGTTAATTACGTGCGGTCCAGTAACTCAATTTTTTTTTATATTATTGTTTAGGATGGTTGTAAGTATTTAAAATAAATATGGCACAATTGAATAGCTTTTGCACTCGGCGCCAAATTGGAAAAATAGAAAAAAAATTACCACTTTGTTCGGTTTTTCGCTTATATTTTCTTTTAAGTGCATTTTCGCTAGAAAAGTGTTCTACACAATGTTGTAGAAAATTAAATTTGCCGTTATTTACATTTTACATTTTGTTTCTAGGACTGACAGTTTCCGAGAAAAAAAAATCCTTTGCCTTAAAAAAATCTAATTTTTCAAACATTCGTCAATCTTTTTTAATTTAGAACGATGTAATCCAGTCATGACCTATTCTAGGAGAAAAAGTAGCAGAACAAACATCGTAGGGAATTTAATTACCTGCAAAACGCAATTGCATATTTCTTAACCAACCCTGCAAGGTGGAGAGTAAAACTAAATGATAAAACAACGGAAATTGTTTTTTCCTATAATATTTTACTTTTTACTAACTGAACCGCGCTCCCATGGAAATTTTGGAATATAAAGTACCTTATGTGCTAGTCCTGATATTTTTCTACTAGTATACCAAATTTAATCGAAATCCGTCTAGTAGATTTTGTGTGATTAAGCAACAAATATCACATCCAAACTTTCCCATTTATAGTGTGATTCACTGCAGGTGAGTAACCGGTACCTGGTCAGGACACTGTAAAAGTGTCTGTGGACATTATCAAGTACAGATATTAGATAATATTTGCTTCATCAGCAATAAAAATTGGGAAAGAAACCCGATTTTAAAATGAAAAAGTTTGGATGTGATATTTCTTGCTCAATCATAAAAAATCTACTGGACGGATTTCGATAAAATTTGGTATGCTAGTAGAAAAATATCAGGGCTAGCACATAAGGTACTTTTTATCCCAATATTCCTATGGGAGTAAAGCCCCCGGGTGCAGCTAGTAGAAAATAAAATATGATAGCAAAAACGTAATATTTTAACTTTTACTTTTACTCCCTACTCCGTAGGGTTGGTTAAAAAAAATTACATGTGTTTTGTAGGTAATTAAATTTCCTTCAAATTTTATTCCAATATATATTTTTCTAGAGTAGGCCATAAATGAATTACAGCGCTCTGAAGTAAAAAGTTTGTCAAATTTCCAAATGCGATCAAAAATGCGATTTTTTTAAAGTGCACATCTCCATAACTATTAGTCCTAGAAACATAATATAAAATGTATATTATAGGAAATTTATTTTTACAACATTGTGTAGAACTCTTACGTAGCTAAAGTGCATCTAAACGAAGGTGAGAGCGCAAATCTGAATAAAGTGGCAATTTTTTTTTGTTTTTCCAACATATGGCGGGCGTGGAAGGGGGGAAAAATTGTGCCTCTTGCATTTTAAACACTTAATAACCATCCTAAATAACATATCAAAAATTCAGAACTATTGAACCATTTGTAAGTAAACCCTACCCTTAGCTCTATTTTGGTCTTTATTCAATGAACTATGGACGGATTTGTATTTAATTTGGTATACTAGTAGAAAAATACCAGAAATAGTACATAGGTTACTTTATATCCTAAAATTCCCACGGGAGCGAAGACCCGAGGCGCAGTTAGCAGAAAATAAAATATTATAACAAAAAAAGCAATATTCCGTAGTATTAATATTGAGTTTTACTCCCCACTCTGCAGGGTGGGTTAAGAAAAATGCAAATGTGTTTTGTAGGTAATTAAATTCCCTACAAATTTTATTCCAATACTTATTCTCCTAAAATATGCCATAACTAGATTACAGCGTTCTGAAGTGAAAAGTTTGACAAATTTCAGTAAAAGAAGATTTTTTTATTTTTTGTTATGAGCACACATCTCGGTAACTATCAGTCCTAGATACAAAATGTAAAATGTTAATAATAGGAAATTTAATTATCTACAAGATTTTGTAGAACATTTTCCTAACAAAAATGCATCTAAACGAAAATATGAGCCTAAATCTGAAGAAAGTTTTTTTTTTTTTAGTTTTATTAAGATTACTACGAACGCGGAAACTTGGCAATTGTGCCCTTTTTATTTTGAATACTCACAATAATCCTACACAACATTTCAAAAAATTCACAATTACTGGACCGTTTGTAATTTGATTCTCGTCTATTTACTGCGCTATTGTCACTGATTGACAATTATAATATATTTAAAATTGTCTAAATTAATTTTTTATTCATTTATTTATTTGCATCTCTTTTTGTACATTTTTAAATTCATAGTATTACAAAAATCCTCTCCATCGAATCAAAAGAAAGAAAGATCATCGAAAGAAATCTCCTCACAATGCGGGCCGTGTCCAGGAATACCGCCCGAGTTATTCATATTATTTTAATATTCATTTTTTATTTCTTTATTTCCTCACATTTATTGAGAAAAGCACTATACATGCCTCGGCGGGAACTAGAATTTGCTGGACTCGTAATTACACTAGTTAAATATTACGAAAAGCGACTCTGGACACATGCATGCCATACGACTAAATAAATAAATAAATATGATTAGTTTTCGACGTGATAAAGAGCCTTCTTTGAAGGCCAAGTTTTAATAAAGAATTTCTGATTTCAGATGGAGGGCGACATTCGCAGCTCCAGCTCCGACTGGAGCGACACTTCGCCCGAACGCGGACACAACAAGTCAGTGCCGCATATTTTTGGATTATGATTTAGATCAGGGGCCAAAACGGCCATTTTGATGAATCGAAATATGATTCATTTCTCAGTTCATAAATATTTAAAAATGAAACTTATGTTACCACTTATAAGGTTCATTTTTAAATATTTAGGAAATGAGAAATGAATCATATTCTGAATCGTCAAAGTGGCCTTTTTAGACCCCCAGCTCCCTAATCCTAACTAATATTATAAATGCGAAAGTGAGTTTGTTGGTTTGTTTGTTTGTTTGTTACCCCTTCACGCTTTATCTACTGATCCAATCTTCCTGAAATTTCGCATACACATAGCTGGAAGTACGGAGAAGGACATAGGGTACCTTTCATCCCGGGAAAAAACACTGTTCCAGTGGGAAATTCACGCGGGCGAAGCCGCGGGCGAAAGCTATAGATCTAGAATATAAGTGCTTCAATGATTGTAATCTGTTTTGTATGCTCATGAGTAGAGAGTAGTGATGGGATACTTCAGTGCATATTTAATTATTTACCTAAACTTTGAGGAAGTAGGTAAACCACCACTAAAATAAATAATAATAATTTTCAATACCGGATTAAAAAATCACGAATTGGTTATTGATTGGAGAATATTTTTCTACTTTCGTACTAAAAAGTGAATAATATGAAAAGAAAACCTAAATATATTTATTCAATTCAGTACCTACTATTTATTTATTTGTTAAAGATATTAAAATTATTATTTTATATTTTAGAGGTGGTATTATTCACTTTATGTTACGTACTTCCTCGTAGTTTAGGTAAATATGCACTGGAATATCCTAACTCTAGTCATGAGTCAAAAGTGCAGTTATAATCTACAAGGCAATATGATCTTTAAGTCTAGGCTATAAAGTCTTCGCAAGTCTGCACTTTGTTCACTGTACAGCAACAGATAATATATTACTATGCTAGTACAGATGCACACTATCATATAATGAAAATGCGCCTTTTTAAGTAGCCAGTATCAGTTTTCTATTTTTTATTTTCTTGTCCTATATTTTTATTGTTTTTTTATTTTATTTTCAGGTCAAAATAAGGTTCCCAGTGTCTTAGGATTAAAGCTGAAAGAGATACAGTCTGCCGCCTTCCACCTACCGCGATATTTATATATTTTTAGACGTTTCTTATAAACATAAGTACAACGCCCAACCCGAGTGTCGGATATGAACTGTTTTCATTTGCTTCGGGTTTTGGTTTATCTATACGTTTGACAGATGTCAGCACTTTGGCGTGTTCGATAGGAATATTACGCAAAACTGGATTCAAATGGCGGCAAAGTTTTACTTCCTACCATCATTCCGCTAGATCAACATTGAGATGGAACGAATGAAGATTATTGTTGAGATGCCCAGCGGGAATAATACAAATAAAATCCGGGAGACGCTTGACGTACAGACGCTTTATTGTAATGTCACATTTCACAATAAGTCTATGGTGTCTATGGTTCAACAGAGTTTTAACTCTATGGTATGTCTATGGTTCAACAGAGTTTTTCTCTATGGCGTTGTGTTAACAGTTATCGTGTTTACGGTCATTAGTTTGCGCTACTGGCTACTGGTCATGTCAATGGTACCTACTGTCATTTGAATTTGACACATTGACATTGACAGCGTTGTACCATCTGACAGATGTCTGTCTTTACTAAGTGCTGAAATCTGGTGGAATATATGAACGTAATAGCGCCCTCTGTCTACACTTTGTATATATTACTTCCATGGTAATGATATTTAAAAAAACAATATTTAATATGAGATACGGATAGGAAAATATCTTCACCCATCGTTTATGAATGAAACCATGAAACAGGTTAGATACCTTTCGGGTGAAGCAATTTCGACACTCGGTCCATGAATTTAGAGATTTTTTTCCTTCGCAGTAAATGTTAGCGGTTTCATAGCTGGCAAAATTGGCATAACCGAAACTTTTATATTTCTCATTTTATTAAATGTAAGAATTTTTATATATAGAAGGCGAAATGAGATCGCATACAAAAACTATATGCTTTCCTAAAGCTCTATTAGTCACAAATAAGTGATATGATTTTGTATGATTTCCTGTATAGAAAGAGAACTACTTAGAAGGCTCTTATGTATTGATTGCTATAAGTTTAAGTATGCTAGTATTTATGCACCAAATAATTATATTAATAGTAATAGTTTCCACTGTTTCTTTCCTAAAGAACGTTAATTGTGTATCGAATGTGCAAACATGTCAAAATTACAATGGGTTTACTTAGATATATGAATGAATACATGGAAAAATGTGCAAACAAGTATTCCATTTTTTGACGTTGTAAAATTGATTGCTATAATCTTAATTTTTTATTTGACTATGCCTGGGTAACGCTCTGTTTTTTTTTATAATTTATCTGAGAATTTAAAGCATGGTTGAGAACGGTCTTGTTTAGAATAATAACTTTACAGCCTAAAATATCTAGTTTGTTTGTACGTATTTTGTACCTTTCGGCAAACTTTGGTAAATGCGAAGGTATTTCTTTAGATTATAGTTAACACAGGTTATGGATACAATTTAGAAAGGAAAATTATTACTACTGAAAGAAAATACTGTACATTTTTTATTCTATATTTTTATCATACTGAAACTTCGCACTTTGGTAGAAAATAATTGATAAATCCTAAAGGTGACCGCATATCTGGTGCGTTCCATGCAACCGATTGTGCCGTACCTTTTAAATTAGAATTTAAGTAACTAGTTATAAGTACTCGATGTCGTGTCTTATCCAGTGAACTGTTATAAATAAAATATTTTCACGTTTTTAATATGAAATATTACTTGTAGATATAAATATGCAGATACGAGTATGTATGCAAATTCTATTATCCCACAACATTTAGACATGTTATAGTAGGTAGCATTTTATACCTAACTATAATATTTAAATAACGTTTTCGAATGGAGATTGCTAAAACCTATTTTGAATTGAATTCATTGAATTAATGAATGTTAACTTTAATTTCATGAAAATAAGAACTGTTCTGACTAATCCTATTCAAATTTAATTTTAAATAACAATTTCTTCAATGCTATGACTTTTTAAGCATAGCACAGGAATTGATTATGCTTAAAACAATATTCAGGACTTAATTCACGGAACTTTTTTGCTACTGGGACCATATAGTAGTATTGCAACATATTTTGGCTTCTAATGGTCGAAATTTGTTTAAAATATATGTATTTAAAAAATATAGTTTAGTAGGGAACGGTAGTACTGGCATAATTTAAAAAAAAAAACAGAAAAATAAAATTAGCAGACTGCTTATCGTAGGCACTCCAACTCTGCGTCAATTCATGGAGTTTTAATAGCAGCACTTTTTTTTTACAAAAAACAATTGTAACTTAAAATTAACAGAATTGACTAATTATAGCAGGGGGTCTAAAACGGCCATTTTGATGAATCGGAATATGATTCATATCTCAGTTCCTTAATATTTAAAAATGAAACTTATGTTACCACTTATAAGGTTCATTTTTAAATATTTAGGAAATGAGAAATGAATCATATTCTGTTTCGTCAAAGTGGCCTTTTTAGACCCCCTGATGTCTACTATTTTATTCCAATATACAGATCTTCCGAATATTTCAAACAGTTTCTACAGGGATCAAGAAATTACGCGTTACCATAAAAATATTGCATGAATTTGTATGAAGCTTTCGTGTATGGTGTATTTGTGTACACTAGTATAACTATATATTATTATGGTTTTATATAGTGTATAAGGAAATGTGTATATTTCGTAGGTAAGTGTTATATACTGCGGTAATCTGCGTCGAGGAAAATATTATATTTATGTGTGTATAAACTACACAACACTTTATGAAAATGATTCGCGCAAAACTGTTATTTGTATAATATTTCTACGGTGGAAAAATCTAGTTGACTTGATGATCATCGAATCGAATAATCGATTTTTTTTTCTCGTTGAATAAGATAGTTACACATCTTGGTGAGACTCAACGGAAACAAACAAATATTTTTTCGTATTTTGGTATGTTCCTTGTAAAGTTAGGTACCTTACTCTTATATGTAACTTTCCCAGAACATACCGTACCGTGTACATAACTGCCGTACTATAAATAACAACAATTAATTAATATTTTACCAATAACCAGTTTACTATTCAAATAGAAGATTTTAAGAATTTACTTTGAAATACTTATCCACAAAAATATGCAGAGGCAAGAAGAAACAAAAAGAGCTATTCCAAATCAAATGTGAAATCTTAGAAAATGATTTATATACTTACCTAGTATATAAATACAGTAATATTTACTAAGTCTATGGTCTAAAGTTGCGAGTTTGTTTCTCCTTGCGTTGCGAGCAGCCGTCTACTATCAGCTCGCAACATAGTAACTAAAGTCCGTTTATTCTAAATTGTCCTATTATGTAAACAATCTTACCATGTCTTTTTATGATTTTACAACAATATAAATTAAAATAGACTTTTCAGGAAATTACTTTCGTGGTTAATAAATGTTTTACTTTAGAATGTTTAGGTTTGAACTAATATTTGATTTATTTTCAACAAAATTCAACAAAAAGTACTGTGAAGATTGTTTACATAATAGGACAATTAAGAAAAAATGGAGTTAAACCCTAACATGAATCATGAATACTAAAACCACCAATAGGACACCAAAAGAGATAAGAAATTCCTAGTTTCATTGTAAAGTTTTATTTTTCGATATTTACTTGTGTGAATGCTATATTTTTGTAATATTTTTTTTATACTTCATATTTTCATGAGTAATGTTCTTTAAGTATGTAATATGTAGGTACTTGTTTGATTATTTTGTTATCATTTTACACAACACATCTCCTAAATGACATTATAAAGGAAGGCATCAATGACATATTCATGATTCTGTGGTAGGTACCGATTTATTTTATTAGCAGAGATCGGATATTCCAGTACATATTTACCTAAACTTCGAGGAGTACGTAACATGAGTAGTAATACCACCTCTAAAAAAATAAAATAATAATTTTCGACATCTTTAACAAATAACTGAATTGAATAAAGATATTTAGTTTTTATTGTTTTCACTTGAAGAACATTTTAATTTGACGCAGTTTTAGTACTGAACTCTCAGAAGTATAATAATTATGGTTCAATCAATAATTTGTAACTTTTAAATTATTTCTATAAAATTCAATAACAATAATGATTTTTAAATCCCGGTGTTAAAAAAATATTAGAGGTGGTATTATCCACTCATGTTACGTACTCCTCGAAGTTTAGGTAAATATGTACTGGAATATCCGATCTCCGGTTATTAGGTACCTAGGGTTACTTAATGGGTTGTCGTCGAGTATGGTCATGCCAATGGTATACTTCCCATCACGTAAAAAGTCCGCTGGTAGGGTGAGGAGGGGGTGAAACTTGCGCATGGGTACGACTGACGAACAAATCGCGCGCGCCGGATGAGACCCGCCCGACCCCCGCTCACCGCATAGACCGATATATCGCCTACTGCGCAGCTTAACCGCCATCGGCCTTTTTACGTGACGGCAACTATACATTACTGTCAATTTGACACATCGTTGTACCATCTGATAGATGTCTGCCCTTACTAGTAAGTGCTGACCTCTGGTGGAATATTTGAACGCGATAGCCCTCTTAATTCTTTACTTAATTCTTTAAAATTAGTGTGTGTCATTAGTTTATGCATTACATCACAAATCACTACGCATCCTGTCAGATCAAATATTTTTATAAATAAACTAGCCAATAGCTATATTTGTATTTGTAATCCAATACTGTTAGTGCCAATATGTATAAAATATAAATGATATTATTGTAACTGCTATAAGACTTGACGTGTATATTTATATAGTTTTCGATGTGTGTATAGAGCTCTAGAGTAGAGTAAATGGGACCGTGTCTTTTGAAAAAATATGTATGTATACCGAGGACAAATATTTCTATTGCTCATATAATTCCGAAATAAACGTGTTGATAACAAATGCATTTTAAATATTTCCATTTTTATTAGCACATAGATCTGTTGAGCTTAAACAGTTCTGTATATACATAGGTTTATAAGGCGAGGCAGCTAAATTATTTATTTTTAGATTTAAGTATTCATATTACATATTGATTTAGAATAAATTTCCTTAAAACACTATTGTTTTATTTAGGCTCTAAGTTAAATTTATCTCATACTAATAAATTGAGCTTCACAACTTATAATAAAATTATTCCATTTTTCAGACCAAATATCTAAGAAACATGATTATTCGTTTTTTCTGACAGATTTCATTTTTTTATCTAGTTGGGATTGCTATAAGGATATTCTTATATATGCAGACTAAAATATTGCTGAAAAATACTGCGTTCGACATTATATTTCCAAAATTGGCTCTCTTTTGTTTACTTAATGTTGTTAACATTGTGATGGGTTTGTGAAATAAAATACCGAATTAAATTACAAACGTAATGACTTTTATTTAAAGTACCTTCATACTTTACAGTTTACACGATAATTCTATATTAAAATTAAAATCTAATTAAGTCTACAAAATAGTAACTGCAATCGTGATTGCATAAGATTTTAAGTCTATCCGTCATATTATATATAGTCTTTTTATTCATTCAGGTCATTCCATAACATTGACACACTAATTTATACATACACAGTCATCCGAATCGTGGTCATACGAGCGTTCGCGTCGACGGCGAGGCTATAATATGGTGAGGCTGATCCGGCGGTCGTGGATGGTGTCCATGTGGCGCGTCTTGACAGCTCGCTGAGCGTCGAACGGTGTCCGGAACGCGACGCGGGCGTCCCCCGTGGGCTGCCCGCGCTCGTTGTAGCGGCGGATCACATCGTCCTGAGTTAGATCGAACTCGCTAAAGAAGTTCATGATATCATCGATGCTAGCGCGGAAAGGAACGTTCTCCATCGACACCACGCAGCCCGGCGCGCCGAAGTCCTCCAGCGCCGGGTCCTGCTCGTCGTCCCGATCGCGGCCGTTCTCGTACCCCCCTCCGCCCCCCCCGCGGCCGCGGCCGCCGTACCCGCGCCCGCCCCGCCCGCGGTCGAAACCACCGCGGCCGCCCCGGTCGAACCCTCCGCGGCCTCTATAACTCCCTCGTGAACTGTCGAAACCGCCTCTATATCCACTCCTGTCAAAACCTCGACTCGACTCAAAACCTCTGCTAGAATCGAAACCTCTATTAGAATCAAAACCACCTCGACCACCCCTGTAAGGACCTCGCCCCATATAACCTCCGCGAGGTGGACCGCTTTGCGGCGCTTCGTAAAACTGAGGCATCGCGGGCACGTTCCCGAGAATACCCCTGGGTTCCTGCTGCTTCGGACCTTCTAGAGCTTCCTCGACGACGGATCTCGTCACCAGATCCACCGTGACGCGACATCCTTCTAAATTGGACCCGTGCTTAGTAGCGGCCATCCTCGCTTCTTGAGTCGCTCGGAACTCGCAGAAACAGTCCCCGGAAGGTAACCCGTTGCCGTCCAACATAAGGTGGATTCTAGACGGCACGGCGCCCGTGTCGGATAGGAAATTGACGATAGTGCGGTCGGTGGCTTCCCTCGGGAGACCCTTCATGAGTACGCAGTCCAGCGGCTCGTCTTCAGCGTCGGGGCCCGCCGGTCCGGCGCCGGCCATGTGTCCGGCGCCGGCCAGCTGTCCGGCGGCCAGGTCGGGGAAGGTCGGGCGCGCGGCCCAGCTGGCGGCGGCCACGCGCGGGTCGATACCGGCCGCGAACCCTCCGAACTGAGCGGGGACGAACGGGGCAGAAAAGTTCTGTTGCGGCACGAAGGGCGCCCCGAAAAATTGAGGCGCGCCGGCTTGCATCTGCGGAGTCGCTTTGGGATTCTTGGCCTCGAGCTGCTGCCGCCTCTGCCGCGGGTCGCGAGGCCCTTCCGGTTCCGGCTCCGGCTCTTTCAATGCCAGCATCGGTGGTTGTTCTGGAACCTTTTCGGCATTCTTCTCTTTTTCGAATTCCTCCAGAGTAAGCGGTGTAATAGTGGGATGACGTCTGCCGAATAAATATTTTTCTTTTTTATTGAACGCTTCTTTTGCATCCTCTGGTTTTACGAACTGAACGAATGCCGTTTTCGTCCGTGTCGCTCGGCAGTCATTCAAAGTAATCGACAACAGAGAAAATTCGCTGAACGATTTTATGATGTCATGTTCTTTTACAAAGTTAGGTAGGTCTGCTAGCTTGAGTACGCTCGGCGGCGTTCGTCCATCTTTATCGCTTACAATGAGAATAGGTTCCTCATCATCATTTTCATCACGATATGGGAGGAAAGAATCGACTGCCGCGTCATAACCGTCATCGGGTAACGACTCAACAGTGACCTGAACATCTTTCAACACATTATTTCTGCGCTGCAACGCGAGCTGTTTAGATCGGGGATCGCAGAATTTGACGAATATGTTTCCCGTTCTGCGGCCCATGTTATCATTTATCATCTTAATGCCGTGCTTATCGATCAAGAATGGGAAGAATCGCCGTACATCGCCATAGCTAGTGTGATTCGGTGCGTTTCTTATAGCGACGCATACATCTCTTGAATTGTCATTGTTGTCAAAGCGCGAGGGCCGACCTTCGCGCCGAAAGCTATTCCCTCCGCGGCCGCCTTGGAACCTGTTGCCGTTCGCACTGGGCGCGTCGACTTGGAAAGCGTTGGGATTGCGCTTTTTGCCGAGCTCTTGGAGCTTACTAAACGCGTCAGCCATTCCTGGGTCGTACATGTTTTGTTGCGTGTCCTGTGTCGGCATCTGGCCGTTTAAAACCATCGCGTTCACCATCGGCGACTGTTGTCCGGGCATAGCGTTCATCATATTTCCGATGGTGGGAGCAGGTGGGGCTACAGTATTATCAAATGGGCTGTCATTGCTCTTTTCGAGTGACTCCCTAGGGTTCTTGTCGCGTCTGTCGCGGGAACGGCGCGACGGGGACTTGTCTCGGGATCGACTGCGTTCTTTCCTGCTGTCTCTCTTACGATCCCTGCGTTCTCTGCTGCGGCTTCGGTCTCGCCGTCTGCGGTCTCTGGATCTCGATCTATCTCTGCGGTCTCTCTTCCTGTCCTTCCTATCTCGGGACCTGGAGCGCGACCTGGATCGTCTCCTGTCCTTTTCCCTGCTGCGTTTTCTCTCCGGCTCGTTGTTTTCGTCTTGCGGGGACACGTTGGCTGAAGGACTGACCATAGGAGCAGGGGGTTCGATGACGGCGGGTTGGGGGATTTCTTGAGGGTTGCCGATGCCTGGTATTCCGAAGCCTAAGGGGTTGTTGCCTAGTGCAGCTGAGAAGGGGGTGATTTGTGGGACGACAGGGGCTGCCGGTGGGGCAGGGGGGAGGATGGGCGCGGCGGGGGGTGCGGGGGCGGGGGCGGTGAGGCTGAGGATGGGCACGGTCTGGCGCGCGGTCTCGATGACCTTGTGCATCTCGGAGCGCGAGCTGAGAAGCAGCTTCACTTGAATCTCCTTGATCTTGCCGCCGTCCAGCATCATCGCTTGGCGCGCGTCCTCGTCCGTACTGTAACAATGGAGAATTAAATTTAGAATGTTTTATATCATAAATCATAGGAACATTTTTAGAACATCTCCAGTGGATAAAAAGAAGTCCTTTAATGGTTCTAGATATGGCACCGGCATGTACCAAATCTATCTATATATAAGGTGGACTCAAATTAACTACAAATATTTTCAGGGCTGGCTCCAGGGGGCTAAATAAACGTATTGGAGATACAATTTTAAAAATCGATACGCTAGTTTTTTTTTTGTTTTTTCTAACAAAAAAAATATTATTAAATTATGACATTTAGTATCATACTGTAGTTAAATGTGTAGACTTCATACCTCTTTAAGCTCCTCCCACCAATTAATAGTTGAATGAAATTGATTTGCTGTATTCCTCTTTATTTATGAAAAGTGCGTGAAAGACAGAGATGTCAAGCGATTTATTATACGTAAACGACAGCGACCGACCGGTGGGCGGGGCGGCTTTTGTTTGTGTGTGTCATTTTACGCAAAGCTGTGTACAGGATGTTATAATGTTACGGTTTTCAAAAAACATAAACGTTAATTTTTCTCGAAAACTAGCGTGTAGAAAATTGAAAAAACCACTGATATACTTTCTAAATAATATCAGTAATTAGCGCTGAAAATATTTGTAGTTAATTTGTGTCCACCTTATATGTGTATAACTCAAAGGTGACTGACATAGTGATCTATCAACGCACAGCCCAAACCACTGGACGTATCGGGCTGAAATTTGACATGCAGGTAGATGTTATCACGTAGGCATCTGCTAAGAAAGGATTAACGCGAGCGAAGCCGCGGGCAAAAGCTAGTTCTTATATAAGTATCGGTACGTTCCGGGAGTATATATGGAAAGGTACCGGTAAAGCCCTGGTTTAAATATTGACGGTACACGTTTTCGGAAAACGGGGTACTCAACACTAAGATAAACTTGCAATCCATTAGATAAACTAGATAGCCTTCCTTTATTGTGGTATTGTTATCATACACAGTTACGGATCCTCATTCATAGGTATAAGAACACTATCAGTAACAGCTTTTGTAACCCTATTTATTGCAAATAAATGATTTGATTCAAATCGGACCGTTAGTTCCAAAGATTATAAGCTCGTGCAATAACCCAACATAAACTTCATCTTTACTATTACTTAAACTCCGTTTTTTCTTAATAGTCCACAAAAACACAAGAAAACAATCTTCACAGTAATTTTTGTTCAATTTTGTTGAAAATAAACCATTATATTGTTGTAAAATTGTTTAAATAATAGGACAAGTAGGAAAAAACCGAGTTTAGTCGGTATCCCTTTTTACACGACTGACCAAAAAGAGGAGTGTTATGTTTTCAGGGTTCATGTATGTATGTAAGTTCTTTATTCCACCACAAGTCCTTGAACGGCTTTATAGATTTTGATGTGAGAGCTATTTATAGATTCCTTGCATTTCTCCGAGTGACAGGCTATGTGAGTTGTCAGTCATGTTTTATTTTTTAATAATTAGCTTGTTACCCGACTGCAAAGGAAGGGTTACGTTTTTTGCGTGTATCTTGTATGTATGTAATAGAATATGTTTTTATTTCTTAGATAAAAACACATAGTAGATATCCTTTATTAATTAGGCACCTCATATTATTATCACTCGCCGAGTGGATTTTCATAATTAAGGCATCGTTATATTCGTATATCGACAGTTCAAGTATTCTTAGCTAAGTGCCGTTAAATAAAAACCTTTATGTATAGCGGCTGTGAGGTGCTAAATCGGAAGTGATTTTTTTTAAGTTTAATGCAATATGGGTATCAAATATCATAAGGTTTTCTAAAATGTATGTATATCATGCCCTAATATATTTATGCAGTAGTTTTTTTTTTAAATGTACGTCTATATCATGACTTCTTCTCCACACTGCTCAACTCAGTTGAGCAGTCGGTACTTCATTAAACGCATTCCCCACTGTCCAACTACAAATTGCTCAACTGTCTTTGAGAGTGTCCTGGCCATATAAAACAATAAAATCTATATTCAACTAAAGGCCCCGTCTCGTCAGTAGCTCATAGAAACTTTGTAAACAACAGGTAGCACGCAACATTTGGATCAAAGCAAAAATATTATTTGTGATATTTTTTTATAGATAACTACCTACTATTTTTTTACCTACTTATTTAATTAGAATACTTAGATAAGACAGGTAAAATCTTCGAGCACGAAAACTTCGCGCGCAGTTTGTGTAGTGTTGGAATAGCAGATTGGAGAGTGAGTGATACATAGTTTTTTCGCGGGCGGAACCGAACAATACCTAAGTAGTTCTACATATTATCTATCTATACATCAATATCAATAGATATTATTGTCTATCTGTTTGTTTGTACG
Organism: Ephestia elutella; assembly: GCA_018467065.1. Classification (NCBI taxonomy): domain Eukaryota; kingdom Metazoa; phylum Arthropoda; class Insecta; order Lepidoptera; family Pyralidae; genus Ephestia; species Ephestia elutella. The sequence goes on from CM031579.1 coordinate 3,374,727, forward strand.
CACATCACGCAAAAACGACCCGACGAAATATGCGTATAATATTGAAGCGGTGGTGGCCGAGTAGTAGCCGCCCGCCTGTGGCTGCAAAGATCTCAGGTTCGAATCCTGCCCAGGCTGCGTATATTGAAAAGCTCATTCAGTACGTCCCCTCCGCCTGGGACGAATTAAAGCAGTATTTCCCAGCTCTTTTAATGAAAAAACACATGTAAATGCTGCTCCAATATGTCTCAGAGCGTGACGTGCTGCAGTAGGATTTTTAAGTTTAAACGCAATAAAATATACTAGAAACCCTCATCTTATTCGTCACCCTCGCTGGACGTATTGCAGTAGGATTACTAGTGGTAAAATCAACAAAGTTGTCTTAGAAAAGCTAATGCGATACGTGCGTCTCTCTATGCAGATATTGCTATCTCACGCACACATTATGTTTTCGTGTATTATCTATCCCGCTCTGCGCGCGCCGATCATCTCTGCACTTGGCACCTGCGGTGCGATTTCATATTTGTTTATATTACTCCGTTATTATCGAGTGCAAAAACAACCTCAATTGAATAAACAACAACAAGTTTACTGCAGTTCTGGAAACTCTACAAACGCCGTCTCAAATAATGACATTTATATGTCAAAAAACGATGAATCGGAGATTCCGAAAAATAAAAGTGCAGCCAACTTCAATTGCACAACAAAAGGACAGGGGGATTTCAGGAGGTCGCCCTCCAGCTGGGCGACCTAGTGCATTAGAACTTTAGAAGGTCGAGGTGCTAAAATTCCCATTGTTTAGCCTTTAATATTAATAATAACCAGCCTTGTGCAAAAAAAGCATAAAATATATTTTTTTAAATAAATTTTTATTCCTTTGTTTCGTACTGTATTTGCTTTATTTATCACGTATCATAATCGTACCTGCTCTATAGTTTAAGCAGATTAAGTAATCCCTAACTTTCTTTGTTTTCCGTTGACGAATAAAACTAGGATAAACCCTACGTTGAGGCGCGTTATACCACTGGAAACCCTACTGCTGTACGTCACCCTCTAGGACGTATTGGAGCAGCATTTACGCGTGTTTTTCATAAAAGGAGCTTGGAAATGCTGCTTCAATTCGTCTTAGGCGGAGAGGACGTACTGAATGAGCTTTTCAATATACGCGCCCGGGCTACATGAGTTTGTATACCAATCTGACTCATGTATGGTAGTTTTCATTGAACACTACGCTTGCTTCCGGTGAAGGAAAACATCGTGAGGAAACCGCACTCTGGTTGATGATTGAAATGGAGAAGGCAATGGCAAACCACTCCATTAAAATTGCCAAGAGAGTCGTTGTGTGTATTTCATTCCAATAATGACCACGACCCTCAGACATGAGTAAATACGACTAAAGAGAGAGAATGTTAAATAAAGGTCTAACAACAAAATCTGACGTAGGTAGGTCTTATTTTGTACTAACTCGCTTAGAACCTGAGACATTAAAAACTTGCCCAGACTTCGTCCGCACGGAATTATTAATCGGCGGCGAATGTACCAAAATAAAACTTGCACCAGATTTTAAGTTAGACCTTCAACAATATCAACTGTGAAAACCGCATCTTATTTCGTTCAGTAGTTATTACGTGGCGTACAAACATACAGATAAGGCAGACCGACAATCCTAAAAAAAAAGTTTAGCCTTCTATTGGCCCTATAAAGAGTCACAGTTTTTTTCTTCAATCATCATCGTCATCCTCGCGTATTCCCGGCCCGGGGTCCGCTAACCTAGGTGATTTGACGAGGCAACCCTGGTAGAACAGAACCAATTGGATAGGTTTGAAAGCAAACGCTAAATGGCTAATCATAATTCTTAATAGTTTTTTATTTATTAATTAATTTCTTAATAATTTTTTTCAGATAATCAGGTGATTCAAGCCTGCTAATATCCTAACCAGACCGGAAATAACTTTTCACGCAGTATGCGACCCAGCTGGATTAGAACCAGTGACCTTCGGATCACAAGTCTTAACACTGGACCACGTAGACAGTCAATTTTTTTTAACTATCTCCTATGAAAAGAGTGTAAAGACACAGACCAGTTACAGTTTTATTAGAGGACTAATGAAATTTTGAAAAAACTTCGTATATTATAACAGAACTATGTTCTAGCTACCTATTCGGTGCTATTACGTTGAATGTATGATTTGGCAGATACAGCGGTTTTGGCTCCTATTAATACCTGATAAAATCAACAACTAGAGTAAGGATTATTATATTTTTCACGATGTTTCCCTTCGCCGCAAACAAGTGGTGGTCTAAGAAAATTATCAATCACTAGCTTTTGCGCCGTAGCTTCGCCCGCATGAATTTCTAACGGGAACAGTGCTTTCTCCCGGGACCTTCAAAATTCCTATGATGAGATCTCCTGCAGTTGGCTAAAAGACGTCCTGCAGATAATAACCCTTGTGTTCCCAGTGCTATAGATTTCATATCTTTTCCTACTTAGTTATCTTGTAAATATCACTTAAAATAGCGGTGTTGCGCTTTACTTCTTTTAATTCTACTCCCTTCTCTCTACTTTTTCTTCTCTGAAGCTAACACTCCTATAGTGCAACCCCTTTCCCTTAAACCTTTCCTCTTGGTTTCTTGCGATGGGCATATCATCGACGTAATTGGACCACACGCTGCAGTTACATCTGACGCAGATACTATGAATGGCCTAGTAAATAATATGAACAGTAAATTCCACTGGTTTCATAGGAGTGGAGACGTATTTATTTTGGACCGTGGATTCCGCGATTCAGTGGTAAATCTCGAATCGGGTAGTTATACAACACATTTGCCAGAAACAAAGTATCCCAATGAGACTCAGTTAACCACAGACCAGGCTAACAAATCAAGACTGATTACGATTTATCGTTGGGTAGTTGAAGTGGTCAACGCAAATCCGCGCGGCGTCACAGTCATGCATCGTAACGGCATCGAATCATACGCTCATTCAGTAATTTAAAATAATATGTACTTAGTTTACGTAAAATAATAAATATATGTGGGAATGGAATGTATCCGAATATGACAGGTTGTATGAAAGAATTATCATGATGTGTAGCCGAACGTTGAGAATGAGAGGACGGATATGTGAGAGAGAAAGAAGACGGATGCGAGACAGATTAGATTTAGTTTAGTATAAGCACAGAATTAATATAAGATAAACATAACATAAGATTACGATGAAGACGAAGACGTTGTACGTAGGGAATGCAAATCCGTTCTGTTTTAAAATCCGGATTTTTAAAAACGGATTTGTGATTCAATCCGGTTTATCCGGATTTTACGGATTTTTATATTTTTTTAATATTGTGTTTTTTTTATATTTGTGTATATAGGTTGTTTCGATGGATTTGCATCCACCGTGGTCGCAACGAGACGAGAGAGATGAGTTTAAAGTTTAAAAGAGACTACGACTATAAGTACCTAACTAACTTTTATAAAATATATGAGTTACTTTTTTCAAATTCATTAAATAAGTGTACACTAAAAGAAGCCAAGTTTTGTAATTTTTACTAATTTCTTATGTTGATAAGAACGTTGTAAAGGTTAGTCTGCAAAAATATTGAGCCTGTGAGCACTGTGATGACAACAATCATGTTCGTAACATAACACGACAAAATAAATGACGGAAAATCTTCAAATTAAAATCTTTTTTGTTTTAGCAAATGGTTAAAAATAGTAAAATAAAAAAAAACATATTAGCGAAGTACACTATATAGACTATTCAATATTTTCTTCTACTTTTTATCATTACTAAATTTGTTCATTCTTAGTAGTAAGCTCCAGAAAATGTTAGCTGATCTCCACGACGCATCTCTTAGTGTAGGTCTTAGGATGAACATGACCAAGACAAAGGTTATGTCGAGCATATCTGACCTCTTGAACACGAGCATTACAGTTCATGGCGAGAGGATAGAGGTGGTCGATAAATATACTTACCTTGGTCATTGTTTATCCTTTGACAAAAAACTAAGATCGAAAGAGATTGATCGGCGTATACAGCTGGGGTGGACTGCATTTAGTAAATTAGCAGATTTTTTAGGAACAGAGAAGTGCCTCAAAGCCAAAAAACCCGCCTCTTCAACCAGTGTGTCCTGCCCACGATCACCTATGGTGCCGAGACATGGACTCTTACAAAGGGAACCATGTATAAGATTGCTGTCGCGCAAAGGGCCATGGAACGAGTCATGCTCGGCATCAAACTTAAAGACCGAGTTCGCAACCTGGAGATCCGACGTCGAACGAAAGTTCACGACGTGGTCTCCAGAGTTGCTGCACTAAAATGGAACTGGGCGGGACACCTGGCTAGAAGGAACGATGGTAGGTGGAGTAAGGCTGTAACCGAGTGGACCCTAGAAATGGGAAAAGAAGTGTAGGACACCCGGCAGCAAGATGGGTCGACGATGTAAAGAATGTTGCTGGCAAGAACTGGATTGCAATGGCCGAGGATAGGAAAGGTTGGCGTAGACAAAAGGAGGCTTATACCCAGCAGTGGGTCATGGAAGGCTGACGATGATGATGATTATTTTCTAGGTTTCCTACATCCACTTTTGACTTCTATTGATTTCTAATCTTGAAAAATGAGACAAAGTGTCCATCAAGCCTATATATGTATAAAAAATACTTGTACACTGGATATTTTTTATCATAGTTTATTTTACTAACACAGTGATTGATAATTAAGAGACTAACAATATTGTTCCTATTTCTAACTTGAAAATCAGATACTCTTTCCAAGGAATGTTTAGTATAATGTTTATTATCGCATTGTGTGTAAGTGAATTATTATACTTACTTGTAAACAGTTACAATCGTTTATTAGCCTCCGAATTACAATCCTAATCATATTATCCTAACCTAATCATATCATAAGACATAGGGTACCTTTCATCCCGGGAAAAAGCACTGTTCCCGTGGAAAATTCACGTGGGCAAAGCCACGGGCAAAAGCTAGTATTTTATTATTCAGAAAATCCGGATTCTATTTTGGAATCCGGATTTAGAAGTCGAGTAAAAACTTGCGGAAATCCGGATGTTTCGGATTACGGATTATCCGGATTGCATTCCCTAGTTGTACGATTGTATATTTTTAAAAGATTTTTGTAAAGTGGTGAAAAATAAACACTGTCAAGAATATTTTTGGCCGTTTCGCTGTTCCCTGATCCCACATATATATCGATGTGTAAAACTCTGGACTTTTTAAATCAGCAGCTTCACTAGGGTCGATTCCCCACAAGAAAAATTAGAAGTGCGAAAACAAAATTACACTACAGGTAACCTATGTCCTTTTCAGAACTTCTAACTATGTGTATGCGAAATTTCAGAGAGATTGGTTCAGTAGATAAAGCGAGCGTGAAGATGTAACAAACAAACAAACTCACTTTTGCTTTTATAATGTTAGTTGGGATGAGTTAGATTGGTATACAAACTTATAAGGCACGAGATGGATTTGATTCTGCGGAGATGATCAACCGCCACACCAACCGCTTCAAGTCATAAAAGTTAGTATACTTTACTTATCCATAGAAGAACTAGTGGCGGAGCCCAATCTTAAGGGCGAAAGCAAAGCAGAAAGGATTCGATGGCTCGGTCACGCACGTGGAGAGGATGGAGAGGATCGCGCAGCTATAAGACCGTATAAGGGACGGCCAAGTGGGAAACGACCTGTCAGCCGGTCCGGATACCGCTGAAGAGATGAAGTCCTTAGAGATCTGGAAGCCCTCCAAAGAGCCGACTGGCCGAAAGTGCGCAGAACAGGAAAGAGTAGAAACGGCTAGTATCGAAGTATGTCAGTCGTAGAAAAATGTCTATGGGTTCTTGAGTAGAAAATGTTGCCATTGTACGTAGAAGTGCCCTAAAAGTCTGGAGTAATTTCCCTAAAAAAATACTTTTAAGTAGCACTTTGTATGTATGTCGCAGTCGGATTGTATAATCCGCCGTATTACTTTACGGCAAGCCGTTTTACAAAACAGCGCCGTTTTGTAATACGGCGGTTCAACGAGTAGCCGGATTTAATGTGGCTGAATAAAAATCCGCCGAAGTGAATTCGGCACCATGCGTTCTTCAACGCGGCTAGCCGTAATGTAATATAGCGGGTCATTAGCCGTCAGTTTTTAGTTCCGTTTTTTAACACTTGTGGCGCTGCCTGACGTTACAGCAACGATGGCGTATAACTATAAAAGAAAATAATTCTTGATTGCTAAAGAATATCGTAAAAAGAAAATCTGTTAGCATTTTATTCATTTAAACATAGTTTTATTTTGTAAGTATGGTCACCCCTAAAGTCTAAATACTTATAGTAGTACGATTCGGCTAAACATGGGCCGCCATATTGAAGAACGTATAGCAGTGACAGTCCGGCTAATCGTTGAACTGCCGTATTACAAAACGGCGCTGTTTTGTAAAACGGCTAGCCGTAATGTAATACGGCGGATTATACAATCCGACTGCGACATGTACACATCAATGCTTTTTTTTTGCACGTGTAGAGTAATTCTTAGATTTTACAATGTGAAAAATATTATAATAATTTATGTGAACAGTAGTTTTTTTAACAATAAAGGTAGTTTAATTTTCAGCTAAAAAAACTAAATTTTCTCCCTTACTTTGGTTTATGGGTCCTAAATTCTAAACTTTGCAAGGTATCCATGTAAGTAATACGTCTTAAGAAAGCCCAATTACCAAGGATGTTTTTAAAAAGCTCCTTCCATTATTTTTTTATAATCTCTGCAAGAATTCCTAATTTAATTTTTTTCTTGGTAACTTTTAAATAATTTAATAATAAATTCTGATGTCACAGATGCACAAACCATGTTTTTTTAGAATGTTGTATATTGCTCTCATAAAAGAGAAATAAAAAGAATTATCTTTTGCATGAATTTCGCCACTGCAAAAAAAATAAAAAAATTCCTTTAAAAAAAATCGGTACCACTGCTTAAGAAAACTTCCTCTTAAATGACTAAATGGTCTATACTAGCTTCGCTTTAAGGCTTTGTATCGTACTACCATACACCCAATATAGTATTCTTAAATTAGATACCTCTACCTATCCATTACTTAACTAACTTTAGACGCTTTTTACCACGTTCACGTACTTCATTTAGTAGTAGGGAATTGAATAATTGCAAGAAGAAACATGTGGTTCCAACACGATGACTGTCCTGCGCACTACATGAGATGCGTTCGAGATTAGCTGGATGAGAACTACCTACTTAGTACACAGATGGATCGGAAGAGGCGATCCTCTGCCATGGCCTGCCAGGAGTCCAGATTGAACTCCATAGGCCGGTCGACAAGTCGCAAAAAGTGGACTTTCGTAGAAAAAGGTCGGAATTTAATGAAACTTGGAGATGTTGTTCAGGGATGGTTAATTAACATTTTGTCAAGTTTTGGACCTCGAGGACCCTGTGCAAAAAGAGGAGGGGGGGAAAAACTGAAAAAATTTCGACCTTTCACCAGTTTTTCGTCAATATTTTTTTTTCCTTACATCCTACTGCAAAAGCATTTCAGTACTTTTTTGTAGAGCGTTAAATTTCCCACAATTTTTACTAAACAAACTTTTTTTTAAGTCAATTCGTTACCGAGATATGGCGATACGAATGAAAAGTCAATTTTCAAAAATCGCTAAAAAATGGCGAAAATGCAGAATTCCACCTTTTTTCTTCATATACCTATATCCGAATAATGATGAAGTGTTGTTTCTATTATGGTCCCTTGTTACAATAACCATTATTTGAACCCCCCCCCCTACCCAAACCCAATTCTCAAAAGCTTATTTTCTTCTGTAATTTCATTCCAACCATATTATCATGTCGGTAATGTTGGTATTGATATTAGTTACTTTTTAGACCCCTCCCCCTCCCCCCACTACATAATTATTCCAGAGCAGGTAAAAAAAGACAAAGTCCTTTCGTGAACAAAAATAATGTAATTAACAAAATTAAGGTATTCACAAAGCATAAATTATAAGCAACAGAGATATTATTGTTGAAAGGTGCTCATACATAGGTACTCATTTCAGCTCCTGTCGAAATTTCTTAGCCATTGGTTCTGATTTTAACAGCTCGTCGTCCTCCTGAACGATCAGGCTGTTAAGAACATCCTCGCCGTTGTCGTATTCGTCGAATATGTCTGATGAGTCCTCCTCGTTCAAATCAGTTGTGGGGGCGTTTTCACAGAAGTGGCCTGTGCAGTAACTTGCAAATTGCTGAGCATCTAAGACCTGCTTTCTTGCAGCTACCAGCTCCGGTGCTACAGACTTTGCTGCACTTGCAGGAAACAATTTGGAGGATGTTACCTGGCCTAGCATTTTTGGTTGTGGGGATTGGTAGTACCCCTCGCGTGGTTAGCCTCCAGCCCCACACTGATGGGAGAAGTTAATTACCTAACCCCGCTTGTACTTGTTGAAAAATGCGGAGGGAGTGGTAATTGGCAGCGTCCCTTGTCGGTGGTAGGTGGGCTAGACGACCTGCTGTACCGATTATTCACACGATTAGTTACGAAAGCTAAATTGCAACTAGCCCGCCTACCACTACCACCAACAAGGGACGCTGCCAATTACCACTCCCTCCGCATTTACCAGCAAGTACAAGTTCGAGTTAAGTGGCAGGATCGAATTCCAAACACCACTATCCTACAGAAGACTCAAATGATGGGCATAGAATCTCTCCTCATTCAGGAACAATTAAGATGGTGTGGACATCTAGTATGCATGGACGATACTAGGCTGCCTAAGTCTGTTTTCTATTTACAACTGCATAAAGACAAACGCAAAGCTGGAGGACAATACCTGCGTTACAAAGATGTCCTAAAACGTCACCTAGCTGCATGTGAGATTCCAAAATAACGTTGGGAAGAACTTGCGAGGCAGAGGCAAGCACGGCCCAGCTCTGTTAAAGAGGAAGTTAATAAATTTGAATAGAATCGGCTATCAGATCTCGACTCTAAACGCCTCCTACGAAAAACCCGTCCCAAGCTTTCCTACACGTACACATACAACAACTTAGGTCAGTTGCACTATGTGCCATGCAACCGGATCTTCAAAACCAAGTTTGGTTTTGCTAGCCATATCAGTTCCCATCTACGGAGATTACAAGATTCGCCGTTGACGGACACGTCAGGGAGGACATGACTATCAATCCCCACAACCAAAAATGCTGGGCCAGATAACATCCTCCAAATTGTTTCCTGCAAGTGCAGCAAAGGCTGTAGCACTGGAGCTGGTGGCTGCAAGAAAGCAGGTCTTAGATGCTCAGCAATTTGCAAGTACTGCACAGGCCACTCCTGTGAAAACGCCCCCACAACTGATTTGAACGAAGAGGACTCATCAGACAATCGACGAATACGACAACGGCGAGGACGTCCTTAAGAGCCTGATCGCTCAGGAGGACGACGAGCTGTTAAAAGCAAAACCAACGCCTAAGAAATCTCGACAGGAGCTGTAATGAGTACAAATTAGTACCTATGTATGAGCACCTTTCAACAATAATATCTCTGTTGCTTATAATTTATGCTTTGTGAATACCTTAATTTTGTTAATTACATTTATTTTGTTCACGAAAGGACTTTGTCTTTTTTTACCTGCTCTGGAATAATAATGTAGTGGACGGAGGGGTCTAAAAAGTAACTAATATCAATACCAACATTACCGACATGATAATATGGTTGGAATGAAATTACAGAAGAAAATAAGCTTTTGAGAATTGGGGTTGGATAGGGAAGGAGGGGGGGTTCAAATATTGGTTATTGTAACAAGGGACCATAACAGAAACAACACTTCATCATTATTCTGATGGATGAAGAAAAAAGGTGGAATTCTGCATTTTCGCCATTTTTTAGCGATTTTTGAAAATTGACTTTTCTTTTGTAGCGCCATATCTCAGTAACGAATTGATTTACAAATAAGTTTGTTTAGTAAAAATTGTGGGAAATTTAACGCTCTATAAAAAAGTACTGGGATGCTTTTGCAGTAGGATGTAAGGAAAAAAAAATATTGACGAAAAACTGACAAAAGGTCGAAATTTTTTCAGTTTTTCCCCCCCTCCTCTTTTTGCACAGGGTCCTCGAGGTCCAAAACTTGACAAAATGTTAATTAACCATCCCTGAACAACATCTCCAAGTTTCATTAAATTCCGACCTTTTTCTATCTGAAACTACCTGTCGACTGGCCTACCATTGGAATACTACTTATCGAGACATTTGAAAACGATCGTTTATGAGAAATTCAGTTGATGATTCCTATTGAAGATTTTACAAAATGTCTATTATTTGAGCGGCTGAAGAAATTGAAAGGCAGCTATGGAGCGACAACGTGGTGAAAAGTGAATTATAAAGTCGAATAAGTTTTTGTATTAGAACTTAGAAGGGGTAGTCGTATTGATAACAAATTGTTAGTAATTTATTAAACATACTTTTTTACCCTTTTATTCATTAGTTCACCTTTTTCTTAAATTACCTTATCCTTTGAGACTCTACTTTGTCCAGGTTTTTTTTAAGAATCACAAATATTTTACCTTTTTGTGAAGCTAATAAAACAAGGATGTTTCTGTTACATCTGCACAAATAGTTTATAATATTTTTTTGAGAAAATGTGTCTAAAGTTGAAAGACATAGAAAAAAATATTAACAAAATACGGGCTATGAGGCCAAATAATCCATTTCCTAGTTAAAAAAAATTGTTTTCTTTAAAAAATAGCTTAGATCAAACTTTGAATAATAAAAACATTTTAAAAAACTAGGTAGGATTTAAAAAAAAACCGGCTAAGTGCGAGTCAAACTCGCGCACCAAGGGTTCCGTACACGCAAAGCATCTAAAGACCAACTAGTTTCAAATACAAACAGCACTTACACTTTGCAGTTTGATCCCTAAGATTCATACTGACTGAATCTAGCGCAAAAACAGTTTGTAACACTTTTTTTCAGACTTCCAACAACATATTTACAATTTTCAGATTTGTTCCTGTATAAGTACTGTTAGACCTTGCTTTTTGCCTAATTTCAGGTCAACGGGAAGTACCCAATAGGTTTTGATTGCTGCCTGAAATCGCAAAATATGCGAAAATTCGTAATATTTACGGTAATATCTCTTTTTTGCAGAAAGAGATCGTGGATCAGTGTATTCGATATTAATTTCAAATTGATACGTTTACGCGTTCCTGAGAAAAAAAAGTTCGACAGACAGACGGACAACAAAGTGATCTTATAAGGGTTCCGTTTTAGCCTTTTGAGGTACGGAACCCTTAAAAAAGAAATACAAGACAAAATCTACGTAAGTGTTTTTTTTTCTAAAAACACCTAATGTCTCTGAAACGGTTAACTTTTGGATAAGGCAATAGGGGGTGAAAATAGTTTAGACCAATACTAACACCTCATCGGATGTAGATCGACTTACCAGTTATCCTGTATATAAAATACAAGAAATAAGTACCAATTAAGAACAAAGATCAAAAATATCGGTCTTTGTCCCCGCCTGACATAAGCCACCTAGGACTCTGAAGCTCTCCTCTCACTCCCACATACAACGAATGCAATACTGCGACTGTGAATTTAATTAGGTATCTTACACTTAGTTTGAGTAAGTGTCGGAGCGACAGATACCCTAATCTTTACTAATATTATAAAGGCGAAGTTGGTTTGTTTGTTACCTCTTCACGCTTTACTACTGAACCAATCTTCCTAACATTTCGCATACACATAGTTGGAAGTACTGAGAAGGACATATGGTACCTTTCATCCCGGGAAAAAGCACTGTTCCCTTAAGAAATTCACGCGGGCGAAGCTGCGGGCAGTCTAGTTTTCATATAAAAGACATCAGATAGAACTTCTATTTGCCATATTATTCAAAATTTTGTGCTTTGCGTAGATAAACAGGACCTTGATTCTACAAATTGCAAACGTACTATCGTTCCTCAGTAGTGTCTCAAAAGCCAAAGAAATCGTAATAAAACATAGAAGTGCCGAATCGTTATGTGTGGCGACGACGACTACCACCTCTATTCGAAATACCCCGGTCGCGTACGCAGTTATTGAAAAAAGCGCCATTGACACGAGCTTTGCAAACCCTAAATGACGTTGCTAATCGGGTGGACTTATTCGGTTGCTCCTTGACTGAATTCACAAGAGCAACGTTATATGTATTATGTTACCATTAGATTTTAGTTAAAGATAACTGTTAGTATAATTAAGACTACTGAGACTCCAAGTATAAATTTGGTTTAAGCTATTTTCTTTTATGTGCACGAGAAAATAAAATAAATAGGTACTTAAAAAAGGTACTATAATACATTTGGATACCAGTATCCTTTTAGCCTTTTCTGCGTCCTGTGCGAGCTTCTATAACTGCGCCCTTGTTTTTTTTTGTAGATATTATAGGTACCCACCCTAGAGCAATGCTATGTATAGGTTTACTTTATTTCATTCAGGTGATAAAATAAAGCACAAAGAACTTTGTGTAGCCGGCCGGCCGCTTGACTCCGATAAACACTAAACACAAAGCCGCTCGTGCGCTGCCAAAAAATGAGCGCTTTATTTTGTCTAATTTAATAGACGTTTTTGATGATACTGGTATGTAGGTGTAGGTACGAGTACGTATGTGTTGGAATCGAACACTACGGGCACAGCAGGAACTTATCAGGAGCAAACCGATAAAATAGTCTTGCCTGGTGACCTGGTCTAGCCATTCTTGCGCCCCCCAGAGTCTACGGCCTGTGCCTGGGCACCGGTGGCACCGCCCTATTTATACGGCACTGCCTACATTCACAGAAATCGTTTTTTTTTTTTTGAGCTAGATCAGTTTTTCAGTATCGGCACGCGTTTCGTCAGTTTGAAGTTTGCACATACGAACAAATGTGCACTCTTGACATTTCACGCAAATAAAAATTAACTTTATGTGCATACAATTGCAACGACAGGTTAGGCCTTGAAGTCCCACTTGCTGTGTCACATCACAATCAAGCGCCTACTGTACCAACTATATTTCATAATTCGGTGGTTACATATATTTTACTCCTTCAGTCCACGACATTTGTGGGTGTGTAACTGTGGACAAACAATCGTAGGTTTTGTCCCGAGTCATCCGAATCTCTGTCTACCCCGCGTGGGATAAAGATGTGAAAATGTGTATTTGTCATTTGGACTTATATTAGGTAAAAGAAAAACTGTTATATAAGAGCCGAGTCTCCTGGAACAGGCATATTTTGCAACACCGAGACACAAAGGGAAAAAAAGTATCGATGAGTACAGTAGTACTCATTGCAATTGATGTTTTTCCCAATGAGTTACACATCGACACTGTATTCCAGTTGTGTAACAAACGAAACTCGGTATTTCTGGTGAGTATCAGAAATTAAAGTACCTACTGTATATTGTATACCTTCATTATGATTTTATGTATTGCAGAATAATAAAGCAATGTAATAAACGCAAAAACCAATTGAAATTGTTATTTTCAATAGATGTACAGGGTGGGTAAGGATTTTGAAATTTAATAAAAAAATAAACTATAACGTTTATCAAAAATATTTTAAATGTTTTTGAAAAATCAAGTTTGGATATCATTTTTTAAATGTGACGTCTTCGAGATGACCTCCATCACGTCGGACGCACTCGTGGAATCTTGTCATTGCATTTTGCGTGACTCGCCGGAGCAAGGCAGAATCTATATTCAGAATTTCGTGGTGGATATTTTATTTGCGCCATGCTATATTCGTTGGAATACTGATAAAAACTTTGCTCATAAGGTTACTTCCACGTGGAAAAATCCAATGGGGGTCAAATCTAGTGAATGTGAAGGCCATGTGATATTACATTTCGAGGATATAAATTTTCGGTGTGACTGTACCTAGCGATTGACATTGTTCTATGTATTAATAAATAAGTTAGAATGTTAGTTCTGTGTTAGTTCTATAGAAATAAATGTAACTCGTCATTTGTTCCGCTTTTTTTTTAAAGATTTTCGCCCCGAACTGTTGTCGTCAGCCAGCGATGTACTTTTATTACGCGTTGTAGAAATATAACACTGGTGTCAGCCGTTAGTTCTATGAAAGATCTCACTATTTATGTACTTTTATTCAATAAAATCTATAACATTACAAGAATAAAAGTTCGAAAAGAAATGTTGTGCTCAGCGATGTATTTCTAAAATTCGTAAAAAATATAATCAAATTAGACTTTATACCATAGTTCTTTATCAGATCAGTCTTAATAATTTAGTTTTGCGTAGTTATATACATAAAATAAATAAATAAACCACTGCGAAACATATCCCTAACTCATTTGTTAACAAAAGGTAAGAAAGTTCACTTAAATTTAGCTCTTATTGAGCATATACATAGGGGCGAAAATAGAATGATACTTGCTTGATTATATATACCTACTTTAACATGGAATAAACCAGATATTCACAACACCAGGGGCGAAAATAGACTGGCAATGATACTTGCTTTGGCCGATCAAAGTTTTGCCTAGGACACTTTTTGAGAGGGACAGGCCGTCTATTTGTTTGTACGTCAAAAATTACGGCGGTGGTGTTGTGAATATCTGGTTTATTCCATACATCTATTGAAAATAACAATTTCAATTGTGTTTCCGAAATTTATTACATAGCTTCCTGTTCTGTAATACGTAAAATCATGTCATAATGTAGGTAAGTATACCACAATATATTTTTTTTTTAACTAGCCTATAGTTGTTGTGTCCCACTGCTGGGCAAAGGCCTCCCCCTTTTTCATCCACTCGTATATCTCTATTGCAAGTTGTGGCCATTCAGGTGAGAATTTGTCTATGTCATCACGCCATCTCCTTCTAAGTCTACCTCGTCCTCTGCAGCAGTCAGGTAGCTAGAAGGTAGCCTGTGTGGCCCACCTTTCTGGCCGCATACGACAAACGTATTCTTTAAATTGTTCTTTTTAATTTCTGATACTCAACGGGAATACAGTTTCATTTAGTAACAGTGTTACACAACGGGACTACAGAGTGCCGATGTGTAATAGTGTGACTCATTGGGAAAAACATTAGTTGCAATGAGTAGTACTGTGACTCATCGATATTTTTTTTCCCTTTGTGTCTCAGTGTTACAAATCTTGGTATGACTTATCGGGTATTTGTCAGTTATTGTGTAGGTATGTTGATTTCCGCGGTGTAGCCTCCTTGGTGTGCTCACCACGCCAGTCCACCGTCTGGAGATCCTAGGTTCGGTTACCAGCGCGGGCAAATATAAGTACTTATTTTCAGAGATATTTGTCTGCGGTTATATATCTAGTTGCTCTGTGACCCAAAGACTGACTGGAGAGAATACTTTTAGCATTAAGTCCCCCCATTGTGCTTTTCAGTGTAATTCCAAATTGTATTTTGTGCGATAAAACATAGATTAATAAACTTTAAGTAAATTCATTAAAGAAAACCCATGAAAATTAGGCTTAAAAATTCAACTTTCACACAAGGGTCTACTTATAACAATTATCTTAAAACTTTACGAAATTCTTATTATAGATAAGCAACTATGGTCTTCCTTTTATTGCACTTACCATTTTTGTTAAAGACTTTGATCTTCGTCGGCTAATGAGTTATTTAACAGAAGATAAACAATAAAATAGAATACCGCCACAGCTTGGTCGAAAACACAATTTATTACATAGGTAATTAACAATTTTTAAGATAACATAACACTGACTGAGCGGCACTCTGGAAGTCCCATGAGCTGCTACTCATTGGAAACAGAGTTAGATGCAATGATTTACACAGTTACAGATCGGGAATTGTTCCAATTTTAGTAATATAGTTCAGTGTAAATTAGTGTTCGGTGACAGAATGGGATCAAACTCCGCGTATGTTTGTTCCCGTTGGGTAACACTGCTACACAACGAGATGTGTAACACTGCTACAGATGACTGGTAGCATCGATAAAATATTAACAAGTTATAGATGGCTATTCACGTACATTGAATCTGTACCTCACCAAATTTGTATTATATTTAGATGGCGCCACTGAGAAGTACATTATCTCGGTTTTCATGAAAATTCCGTGTGTCGCTGCAGTCGTAGTTCGAATACCATGCGAGTTAGTTTATATTGAGAGGCAATAGATGGCACCCATCTCTACAACTACAGTAGGTACCTACCCATGGCAATAGATGGCACCACCATCTCTACAACTAACAGTAGGTACCTACATAGACGAATAATAATCGCCGTCTACACACACGCAACGACTATAAAATTATTTATTTATATGTAGGTACAAGATGACATATAGCCTGGGCTAAATCCTTTGATAGAGCGATATAGTAGTATTGCGATTTCTAAATGAAAAAAGAAAAGAGTGGCGTGTTTTATCCTTATCACAAATTGCCTCACAGATTGCATACTCTTACCCCCGGTCGCTCAGTGGCAAAACTGGCAAATCTACGCTAGGTACTTTGTATAGTCTGACATTAGGGCTCATGCAGCGTGCCGGCGATATCGCGCGACTTCGGTTGCTCCGACTCGCGGCGACTCGATTGACAGTATATAATATAACTAAACTAGCGACCCGCCCCGGCTTCGCTCGGGTTGTCAATATATTTGTTTTTAGGGTTCCGTACCTCAAAGGCAAAAACGGAACCCTTAGAAGATCACTTTGTTGTCCGTCTGTCTGTCAAACTTTTTTTTCTCAGGAACGCTTTAAGTATCAAATTGAATATGTACTCGGATCCACGGTCATTTTGAGCAAAAAAATAATCAAAATTATACGTCAACGCGATCAGGAGTTATTGCATATTTTGTGATTTCAGACAGCAATCAAAACCTATGGGGTTCCCGTTGACCTATAATTATGAAATTTGTCAATTATACAGGAATAAATCTGAAAGTTGTAAATATATTGAAGGAAGTTAAAAAAAAAGTTTTACAAACTTATTTTTGCGCTCGATGCAGTATGAATCCTAGGGAGCGAACTGCAAAGTTAAGTTTGTTTTGCGTGTACGGAACCCTCGGTGCGCGAGTTTGAATCGCACTTGGCCGGTTTTTAGGGTTCCGTACCTCAAAAGTAAAAAAACGGAACCCTTATAAGATCACTTTTTTGCCCGTCTGTCCGTCTGTCTGTCAAACTTTTTTTTCTCAGAAAAGCTTTAAGGCGCTACTCAAGGCTAATCAGAGGGGGTGAGGGGCGGTACGTAAGCTCCGCCTTAAAGCCGACACAATAAGGTTACTTTTCGAATTTTCTATAATTTGTGTTTTTGCTAGCGAGTTTTCGTCAGGCTCTTAGGGTAATTATTTTAGAGGTTTTTTTTTAATTGTGATAAAACACTAAATATATTTAAAAAAATAAGCCGATATCGTTTTAAATAATTGTAGTCTATATTTAATTCTTTTAAAAAATCTACTGTTATCGCTTAAATTACGGTGATTTTCGACGATAAAGAAAAAAAAACAGGATTATGTATAATTTTTTTTATCTACTCTTATTTATTTTATTTGTCATTTGATTCCATATAATTTTAGTATAGTATTTTTCTCTTTACGGGATATTTTTACTGCTTCAGTACTTCTAACTATGGTACACACTTGACGTTTAAAGACAGTACGTTTTCGGAAAATCCTGATTGGGTATATCCTTAAGGTATCAATTTGAAATTAATATCGAATACTCGGATCCATGGTCTCTTACAGCAAAAAATAATCAAAATATACGTCAACGCGATCAAGAAATATTAGGTACCGTAAATGTGGCGAATTTTCGTATATTTTGTGATTTCAGGCAGCAATCAAAACCTACGGGGTACTTCCCGTTGACCTAAAATTAAGAAATTTGTCAAAAAGCAAGATCTAACAGTACATACACAGGAATTAATCTGAAAGTTGTAAATATGTTGTTGGAAGTTTAAAAGTGTTACAAACTTATTTTTGCGCTCGAAGCAGTACTGCAAAGTTAAGTTTGTTTTTGAAATTAGTAGGTCTTTTAGTGAGAGCTATAACGTAAGATGCTTTGCGTGTACGGAACCCTCGGTGCACGAATTTGACTCGCACTTGGCCGGTTTTTTTAATGATATTTACGTTAATACATACATCGTACTAAAATAAATACTGATAAAAACATACGAAAACGCGCCCGCTCAGAGATAGGTACCTAAACTCCATTTATTCTTACCAGTCCTATCATGTAAACAATCTTACCATATCGTTTTATGATTTTACAACAATATAAATTAAAATAGCCTTTTTAGGAAATTACTTTCGTGGTTAATAAATGTTTTACTTTAAAATGTTTAGGTTTGAACAAATATTTGATTTATTTTCAACAAAATTCAACAAAAAGTACTGTGAAGATTGTTTACATGATAGGACTGGTAAGAATAAATGGAGTTTACCTATACCACATATATACGTAGTACTTATATTAATTCTGTGCCTATACTGCGCCTTGAGTCTTCGCTAGATGGTTTCGCGGCGCGTTGTCACAGAATTAATATAAGTATGGCGTTGTCTCGATTGTCGTTCTTTAGATAACTCGTAGTATTTCGGAAACTATTGATCCAAATTACATGCAGTAAAAGGCCAATATTAAATATATTAAGTACTTAAATATATTAAGACTTGTTTATTTGATAAAGATTAATAAATTGTGGTTAATATCACCAGTTAAAAAACACCTAACGATTTTAATTATTTTTAAAACATAAAAGTAGTTACTGTGGCTGAAATATAAAAGCTAGATATATGCTATCGCGGACTTTTTTGTAGACTTATTATAGATACATAATTCTTCCATATATGATTTTGATACATCTCTTAGGAATTGGACAGCGTTTTCGATGAAAGCTGCCGGGCGGCTAATTTTTTCCGACTATCTTATTATCGTCATATTTCAACTAATATACACAAAACCTAAACAAATTATACACTAAAACCTTCCTCATGAATCACCTTATTTATTAGTGAAAACCGCATGAAAATCCGTTCAGTAGTTTTTGAGTTTATTAATTTATATTGTTGTAAAATCAAAAAATGACATGGTAAGATTGTTTACATAATAGGACAATTATGAATAAACGGACTTTACTTGTTCGTCGCTGGCTCCAATGATATACTATATAAACAAGAGGCAGATATGTTATAGGCGCGCGCGCTGTGAAGACTCGAATACGACCCAATTGGAACGTCTTGTAATCAGTCTGCGCCAAGCGCCTCGTCGAGCGTACCGCGTCGTAAGTTCCTGTGTCCTTACCAAGATATATTAAAAATGCCATCGTGTGTGTTTCGAAAGTGTACCAATTATGATTCTAAAGTTAATAAAGTACAAGGGATCTCTTATCACATGTGAGTATGCAAAAATAGTTTGATTGTTTAGTATATTTCAATTATTTTTCACTCACTGACGCCATGTTCAGACAAAGAAAGAGAGAATCTAGTTTTGACGTGAGAGCGACAAGGATGCGTGCGCTGCGGACATAGATTAGTTAGTGCAGAATCGAATACTGATGGTGACTTCAATGCCTAAAATTAATGTTCAGTTGTTTTTTATTATTGTTCGTTATTATAATAGCTATCTAATGTGTGTAATGGACTAATTTAATAAACATTAAAATAGTTTCACTGAATTCGATTTTCTACTAGGTATTATAATACATTATACTGATAATTGAGGATTACTATTGTTTTTCTTTTTATCAATTAGGTTTCCGAGTTTTTTCCGACACTGAATTGTTAAATATTTCAATATATATGATTTACTTTTATAAGATGTTTTATTTTTTACCCATGTACTTTCTTTTCCAAATAAGTGTCCTCTCTACAACAAAAAATGTTACTCTATGCATAAGAAACGTTTGACGAGGAATCATTGAAAACTATTGCTATCTCTTTCATTCGCATGCTCTTTTATATCTTTTGTCTTACTTATCAGTAAAACTTGTCGATGTGTGTAGTTTTGGATTGCTCGGAACAGAACTAAAACGCAAATTACTATGAACGTAACATATCTGTATTATAATATATCATTGGCTGGCTCTCATAGTACGCATACCTACGCAAGTTTCGAGTTCACAGTACCTTGTTAATAATAAAAATATTACGTAACTGAGAGTTACGTAAAGTTGGACTTCGATTAATATTTTTATCATTTATCATTATCACCCAATTTGATGGGTGAAAACAGTTTATAATAAAACTATTTATTATTTTAGAATAATAAGTATACCATGTTCTTTTCAGTACTCCTAACTATGTGTTTACGAAATTTTATGTAGATTGGTCCAGTACCTAGATAAAGCGTGAAGTGAAGAGGTAATAAACAATATCATTTCCACATTTATACTGTTAGTTAGGATGACGTCTTCTGAGCTTCTACCTAATCTGAGAAGAGACAATTTTTTTCCAATGAAGAATACCGAATCATATATTCGTGACGAAAATTACATTAATATGTTACTAGCTTTTGCCCGTGTCTTCGCCCGCGTGAATTTCCTACATGAACAGTGCATGTCCCGGGATGAAAGGAAATAAAATTTATACCATGTGGTAGGTAATTTAATGCAGATTAATTTTGCCATTGACAGTTTTCTTCTAGATTAACAGTTTTTGTTCAAAACGGAGAAAACCGTGCAATGACATATTTTTAATGAAAAGGGGGGGAAGGGGGGGGGGGGAATTGGTCTGACACCGGGCAAAATCGTGCTCAGCAGGGTCGAATTAGTCTAAAATTATCCGGTGTCTAACTGTTACATTCCATGCCGTTCAAAGTCGTAATTTTCGAAAATTCTTTTAGTCTATATACCTAACGCGTGGAGATTAAATATTCAAAGCGCGTGGCCTTGAGCGAGTGATGGACGCCTGGCAGTGGCAGTGGTTGCTTGGCAACGGAGCCGTACCTCGCCCGTCGCCCCGCTTTCCCCGCCGTCAATAACTTATTAAATGTTGAGATTTTGAATGAAATCAGCGGGATTTTTAATTTGTTGAATATAAAAGCCGAGTTCGACACACGACATGAGTAGGTTGAGTTTGTAGGTCTACGAACTTTTGTTATACGAGTATAATATGTACAGATAATCATTTTTCAAACAAATTTTTATTTGAATCACTAGCTGTTACCCGCGGCTTCGCCCGCGTGAGTTTCACTTAGATGAAAAATCTTTTTGTATTCCAAACTGTAGTATAACCTAAACTACAGTACTACTCAAAATTTCAGCCATTTGGTTATCCCGTGTCCCGTGGGAATATATTAGGTATTCGTAGTACAATCGCGGTGTAAGAATGAATCAAAAGTGATATTTCATTCAATAAACGATCTTCGTCTGCTCGTTATCTACAATTTTCAGTGTACCACTACCCTTTTAACTACTTTGTGGTACCACTACTCCCACCCCGAGTCCCTATTTGTCCTATCCCGTATCCTGTCTTTTTACACGTCAGCAGAGAATGCTCATCAGGTTGAACGACTTTTGCTAAGGCGCCATTTCCATATAGTATGTAATAGCTAGTCTCTTGGAATTCTTCATCAGATGATCCTGATCTTAGATTTTTAAACGTCAACAGAAAATGCTCGTCAGATTGATAAACTTTTGCAAAGGTACCATTTCCATATTTCTTATAGTTTAGCTGTTCTGTTAAGGTTCTTCATCAGGTGTTCCAGTTTTCAAAATGAATTATAGCCTATATGTTGCCCAGGCTTAATAGCTATACAACAAAAAATGTTTCATTCAAATCCGTCCAGTAGTCTTTGCGTGAAACGCGTACGCGTTACATACATACAGACAATGATATATTATTGTTTATATAGTATATCATTGCATACAGACAAACAAACAGACAGACAGACAAGAAATTAAAAAAAAAATTTTTGCTTTCTATTATTCTTTTTAAGTGTCCCTCTATTCATTTCAGTCAAAAATACTAAATGTACAGACAAAATATTTTTACTGTTTTATTATATGTATGTATAGATTATTCGAATAAAAATTTTATTTGTGAAAATTATCCGCGGATTATTGATTTGTAGAAATAACAAACATAAATGAAGAAGAAGATGATGGTGAAGAGTCCACCAATAAACTAGGTACCTACTTAGGCAACATTTTTTTTTCTTTAATTTTTTAAACACATGTTGATTTATTTTGATTTTCATTTTTAAATAGGTGTTTCAAGTTTGTAGTAACATTTGACATTGCATGAAATGAAATATAGATAAGAATTGCGCCATCTATTGAATGTATGTGGTACTACTTTGTGGTAACACGAAGTTTGCTTTGATGATTATAATTTTTACGACAAATTGACAAGATTGATACTGGTAGCGACATCTAGTTAGTCAAGAAAAATAGTTATGTGAGGCACACTTTGATGTATGAAGAATATGCATCTATACTTTAGTAATATTTTATCGATGCTGGTAGTATGTATGAAATTGTAATTTCGGGTGGTGAAATTTTCGGCAGGTCGAACCATTCCTCGGAGCACTGGATATGATAAATGCGATAAAGAATGCACAAGAATGTCACATCCATAATGTTTGCGAAAGGTACGTTTTGCGACATTTTGTGTAGAATGTCCCTTATTCTACTACGTAACGCGTCTTTTAGCACTTTACTGCCTGCATGGTTCCTAGTAGAGCATTGATTACAGTGGTGCGTAAATGAAAATTTTCCGTTCAGCCAAGTTCTTGGGTGAAATTTGAATGAAATTTTAATGGTTTCAAGGTAGTTGACAAACCATTCATCGACCAATCAACTGTAGGAAAACGGTTACAATTTCGAATTTTATAATGTATCAAAAATTTTGCTTATGCCAAAAGTAATCCATGGTTTTCGGTTTTAGGTAGACCAGTAACTCCTATCAATCTACTCTTTGCAGAGCGCAGAGACCTTTGTCAACTCTGGGGTATTTTTCACATCAAGTAGATTAAGCTAATTGCTCTGAAAACAGTGCAATAAGTGAAAATACTCGCAGCTACTATATAAAATATCCATGCCTAAATTTTGATAATTTTGGCACCACGGTAGCCTAGCAGCCACAACGATTTTTGCTATACCTAATAGACGTTATAGTTACGCAATTTTCCCGCGCACTAGTTGGCGCTACTGGCGAGTGAGGCCTGTCAGATAGTACAATACGGACATATTCAAATGACAGTATTTGACAGACCTAACGTGAGCGAAGAATCGATAACCCTCATTGGTTAACCACCCTAAGCACTAATGTCATTGTGATGAGTGAGGCTAAAAGGATAAGGACGTCTCAAAACTGACAAAAGATAATATTGGGCCTTATTAAGCTAATAAGGATCGGAAACGACAAGCACCGAAGTCTGCTGGATTTTCCATTCCAGTCCAAGCTCAGGTTTTCTGCGCTCCAATTTTATTTTATTTTATTTATTGAGGAACAACTAACAATTACATAATAAAATCTTAACAATATGTATTACATGCAAGAGTTGGTAATTATGTAACCAACTACGTTATCCACAGTTTGAATGAACGAGTTTTAAAAGAAATATTGCCACTAGATGCATGAAGGAAAATAATTAAAAAATAAAAGTTACATAAATGAAATATGGGAAATCAGAGAAAACTATTGATTCAAAATATACCTATGTGAGAAAGTATTACAATCATAAAATATACATATAGTATAAAGAATACAAGATGAAGTTAGTAATTTAAATCGATTCTAAATCTAGCCTAGACAACAAAGATTTGAGTTTATTTTTATATTGAAAAGGAGAAATAGCAAATATGTCTAAAGCAGCATCGAAGTATTTGTTATGGGACTCAACCATACGACGAATGGGTGAACGGTGACCAGAATTGGTACGACAAGATGTTAACGCAAAAAGCGGTCGAGATCGGACTCGACGCCATAATGCTGATCTTGGAACAATATAAGTTAATTTATTGACTAAGTTGATGGAGTCAATTTTACCATGTACTATATTATACAGCAACACAGCATCAAGATACCTGCGCCTTGATTCAAGAGTCAATAGTTTGTATTTGGTAAGTAGCTGAGAATAATGAAGGTATCGGCGATTACACTTAAAATGCATGGTACGTTTTAATTTACGCTGAACTTTTTCAATAGCGAGAGTATATTTTTTGTAGAAGGGATTCCATATTTGAACTGCATATTCAAGTTGGGAACGAACTAGGGCCCTGTACAGATATAGGTAAGTGGAACAGTTTCTAAAATCTGCAGACGATCTAAGAACAAATCCAAACATTTTGAAAGCTTTGTTGGTTATGTGTTGAATGTGGCTATCCAAACAAAGCTTGTCGTCGAGGACTATACCCAAGTCCTTAATAGATTTGACTCTATTTAGCGAAATACTGCATAAATTGTAGTTAAAATCAATAAAATTAATATTTTTTGTAAAACGTATAAAATTGCATTTAGGTAGGCTGAGATATAATTTATTCGTAGAACAATAGGCAGACAATCTATCCAAGTCTTGCTGAAAGGAAATGCAATCATTGATAGTTTTGATACATTTATAAGCCTTTAAGTCGTCGGCGTACATTAAGAATTCAGAGTTTTGGAAACATGTGTGTATGTCATTAATGAAAAGTATAAATAAGAGAGGTCCCAAGATAGATCCTTGTGGCACCCCAGATGTTACATGTACCATGTTGGATTGGTAGCCATTAATGACGACTGTTTGAGTTCTGTTGTTGATGTAAGATTGAAACCAACGAAGCAAATTACCGCGAATACCATTAAATGCAATCTTATTTAGTAACAGTTCATGATCGACCTTGTCAAAAGCTTTCTGGAATTTGACTTTAAAAACAAATGTTGTGCAAATTGTGCAAGTAAAAAATAAAACCTTAGGACCAAAGAACAGCTGTACACACAGTTGAGAATTATTGTATAAAATCGTATCAGCGAGGTGTGCTCCATGAGGAAAGATTCCAGGGGTGATGAATAGCGATGTGCCGCCGAGAATTTCTCGGTTTCAGAAAATTTCTTTCATGCAAAATTTCCGAATTTTTCCAGCAATTTTCGGGAACGTTTTCTCCTTATTTTTTTTAAAGTCTGTCACTATTTCAATGTTTTTATGAAAAACATAAGACTTTTTGCCTCGAATGGAACCGCGGGCAACAGCTAGCACTAAAATATTTTTCTCTCAAAAATTCTCAGGAATGAAATTCTCAAGAAATTTCTTGGAAAATTTCGTGGGAATGAAATTCTCAAGAAATTTCTTGGAAAATTTCGTGGGAATGAAATTCTCAAGAAATTTCTCCGATCTTGGGAAAATTTCCCCGGAATATGGAAAATATGCATTTCCCTTCATCCGATTTTCTTGAAAATTTTAGTGATTGTGTATCTTCTTATTTTAAAGACTACTGCAAAAAGAAAATTCCTTTTTTTTTTAATATTTCAGGTAGGTACTTTTCCAACAATTTCCGTTTTAGGGAATATTTCCGAGAACGTTTCCTGACCGTTTCCAAAAATTCTCGAAAATTTCGGAAAGGGCACATCACTAGGATGAAGTTCTTGGTTGCGAACAGTCTGCTATTCGTTTTGCAAAGAAAATAGCCTATCGCATCAGTGACCTTTTTAGAGTTGTTGGTGGCTATGGACACTAACGACCAGGTGATTGCTTGCCATCAGGTAACCCGCATGCTCGTTTGCCTACTATTCTATAAAAAAAATACTGAAGCTTATCGATAACCACAGAATTGTATAGTATTGTCTGGCTATTTTGATGTTGGTAGTCAATTATGCCTATGTTATTATTTTATTTATTTATTTATGTTCGTTATAAGTCTCGTCATGTAAAATGATTGATGGCGGTTAAGCTGCGCAGTGGATCCAAAACCTGCGAGGATTCCTTTTTTTCGCAACTGCAATAACAAACTATCTATAATAGTGAATTTTAAGTTGTCCTGTGTGGAGTCTGGTAAACCGCGGAGCTCAAATAAACAAAATATTTGATAAGTAGATATGTCGCAACCAACTGGTTAAATTTGCCGTTCACTAGTCAACTGCCTAGTAACTTCACTAAATGCCGCCCCGTTGAACTAGAGGCCTGAAAAAATCGTTCAAATCATCCAGTCAACTGTTAGGCAACTGACTACGTTTAATTATTTTTCTGGGCATTTGAATTTAGTTCCATTTTCAGTCACCTGGCGCTGAAATCTCAAAATGGCGTCGACACAAAATTATTGGTAAGTACGTATTTCTCAGTTTAAATAAAATTTCGATCGGTAACCTGTTGAATATTTATTAATAAATGGCTTTAAAAGCCCAGGACAGAGAAAGTTGGCGTAGACAGAAGGAGGCCTATACCCAGCAGTGGGTCACGGAAGGCTGTGAATGATGATGGTGGTGAATGGTTTTAACATCAGCCAGCCAGTTTATTAAATGTTACATTAAGCGACACGACTGAACACCATTGAGACCCATTTTCAGACCGCTAGCACAGAATTAATATAGGTACTACGTACCGCTAGTTGAACGGCTCCATTTAGGCACGAAACATAGCAAGCGCGCCGGGCGCGCGTTTACCGCGACCTGAAAATGGCCTTTTTTTTCTATTTCATATATGAATTTTTCTGTATTAAACATGTCGTCATATTGAATCCTGTACAAACTTGCATACGAGCGTCTCGGGCGCGCGTTTCTTTCGCGGCCGCGCCTCGAACGCTTGCTATGTTTCGTTATATTCATACAATTTAACTTAGCGCCCCGCTCGGGCCTTGACGCGCGCCCCGGGCGCTTGCTATGTTTCGTGCCTTAGTGAAGTGGCTGGGCCGTTAATGGCTAATTAAACTAGTTGGCCGCGATAGATTATAACCTTAGAAAATAATGAAACATAACATTATTACGAGTAGCATCGATGATACAGAGGGATTTTCTCTATGCTATCTCTTCTGGGGAATATCCTTAAATTTTATTTTTAGACGCCATCCTTCTTGATCATACTCGTCTAGAAAGTTGAAAATTGTTAATTCTGCTAACGTTAACGTTTCTCAATGGTTTTTAAATTGTAGTTTTCCTTTACAAATTAGAACTGTGTAATAAGCACTACTATTGAAAGACCGTGACGTGATAACTAGCACCTTTTTTACTGGTTTCTTACATACATACATATTAACAAGCCTTTTTCCCGTGGGGGTAGGAAGAAACTAGCGATTTCCACTTGCATCGATCCTTACAGATCTCTCTTGCTTCCTCTACACTCATCACTCTCTTCATACATGCTCTCAGGTTATAGGTGCTCCATACTGGTTTCTTTCACTTGCATTATTAGGTACCGGCCATATCATTTGCGGCACACGTTTGGCACAACTCTATTTCATCACACTATCTTTCACACAAACCATCAAACTCTTCTTTGGCTTTCTCTGTTCTTCGGGTTCTTCAACTTGCATTTCGTAAACATAAATGGTGTCCGAATAAAAGAGCCCAATGAATTTGATTCATTTAAACGTAACCTATACGTATTTATGGCGTGATCGGTAGGCTACACAATATTAACTTACCCACCACGGCACCAACTTCATTTTGTGGATCAATGGTCACGCGAGGACAAATTAGGTTTTTTTACAAGAAAAATATTTTTGGCACAAGCCTATATCGTCACCAGGAAGGTCATGGGTGCACCACCAGGTTACCCAGACCTTAACTATCAGAACTTAACTTCGAAATTTCAGGTCAATCGGTTGAGATAAATTGGTTCACAATTCAGTTAACAAATGAAAAAATGGAAATCATATCCAATCCTGTTAGTGTTAAAAATGCGAAATGAGGATTTTTGGCTGAATCTTTAAACGTTTGCTACTCCTTCACGCAAAATAGGTTCACCAACAATTCTTGAGCTCTAGTACCTAACTAAGTAGATATAGTTTATTATGGTGAACATACGGTACATCAAAATCTAATAAAAAATGTGAGTTCTATAAAACAAAAGAGGTACTTCACCGCGATTTCACGTATAAAACATTTGATCTTGACTTGAAATCATTGCCGTTTGATAATGCGGCTGACGGACAGGCGAATTTCGATGAAATTTGGTACACAGAAGCCCTAAAAGCACAGCTAGTTTAAAACAATACTTTATTAGTACATATATTAACCTAATACTTACTCCGCTGGCTTAATGACCCTAAATAACTGGATTATCTAATTTTTGTTTGCAGGATGATGGCTGTACGCAGACACTGAAGATAATCTGATCGTAATAGCAGGCCAGACTTTGACCACGGTTAGCGAAGGATCAAATCTAGCAGCAGCAAAGAAAACGGCTCGAATAATAATTCACTTTTGTGATGGGACGACGACGAGCGACAACGGTGTGATGAGACCATCATTTATTTGTGTGCGTTACCCTGGCAGGAAAGTGTGTCCTGGAGTTAAGTGAATAGAACCAAAACGTTGTGCGTAGTCTAGTGTAGATGTGCCGCGAATAAAACTTTTGTGCGTCTTGTAGTTCAGGAAAAACGGAAATCTAGGATTCTGCTAGGGTAACGTCGTTCTAGCAGGAAAGTTCTAAACGAATGATCGGAGAGAGAAATATTCTGAGGGGGCAGAGAGCTTAGAGCTGTGCATTGACCTGGGCTGAAAAGATCATTTGTGCGTCTTCAGGTTTTCGGGATATTGCATTTCCTGCTAGAGTAACGTTTTGCAAAATCGTGGATCTCCTAGATCCATCGTATGTGCGCCTGTAAGATAAATATACATGAGTAGCTATTCATTTGTGCCCATCTGTGCCATAATTAGATTTAAGAAAATATTTATAATTTTTAAGTAATCGCGTTGTCTTTGAAATCACGAAAAAAATCATAGCGCCTAAATGAAAAGACGTGTAAGCTCGCTGAAAACTGTATTCGATTCTTCTATACACCTATAATGACCACAAAAAGTTTCTGAAGTGCACATGTATTCATTATTGAATAATATTACTAAAACACAAAATTAGGTGACTTAACTTTGACGTCAACAAACAAGAAACCGGCTTAACCCAATAAGTGTGCGTGTGAACCAAAGATTAGTGTGTTCAGTCATATATTATCGTGGAAATTTTCAGTTCAAAATGTTAAGGATGTAAGTAAATAAACACAAATCCAAAAACATATGAACAACGACAGATTATCCGGCCAAATTAGAATGACTACAAAAAAGCGACGGTTTCATACATATCGATGACCTTCTCTATTGAACGTATTATACCTAAGCTGTTGGCCGTACAGTCGCTATCAAACGTCTGTCGGCAATTCCCAACTGGGAATTCCCGACAAAGTTTGAGGAAATAATTAAAAAATCCTAACTATCCTATCCTAACTAATATTATTAATGCGAAAGTGAGTTTTTTTGTGTATTTACTTGTTTGTTTGTTACCTCTTCATGCTTTATCTACTGAACCATAATTCCTGAAATTTCGCATACACATAGTTATATGTAAGTACTGAGAAGGGCATAAGATACCTAGGAAAAAGGACTGTTCCCGTGGGAAATTCACACGGGTGAAGCCGCGGGCAAAAGCTAGTATGGATATAAAATGCACAGCACATGCACATAGTGGCCATATGAAATAAAAAAAGAGGTTTTTGATTTGGAAATTATTATTTTTATTCTCTTATAGGTCATTTTAATAGTAAATATTATGGCATCAAATCACAGATCAAACTACTACTGTGACACAGGGAACAGTGCTTTTTCCCGGGATGAAAGGTACCTTATGTCCTTCTCAGTACTTCTAACTATGTGTATGCGAAATTTCAGGAAGACTATTTCAGTAGATAAAGCATGAAGAGGTAACAAACAAACTGATTTGACACCGTAGATGCCTCGGTGGTCTAGTAGTCAAAGCATAAAATGTCTCATGATCTGCTGGGTACTTTATATATCTACCAAGCATATATTGCAGAAAGGATTTCCAGTCTTATTGGGATATTGCATTTATAATCCACTGCTTAGCCGAAAACAAAAATGACTCAATGACTTTGGACTGCACTTTTAGCTGTGGGTCTCGAACAATAAAATAATATTTACTTACTACTAAAGAAAACCAAATGCCTTCCTTTCTAACCATTGGTAACTTAAATATTTACTTACCATTGCAGATTATTCCATTCCAACTTCATAAACTTGTAACCAACATCTAATTAGTAAACAAACGCAACTGCGCAACAGGATCCATGGCACTCCATAGCGTCATAACATACAACATGCACGCGTGATGCACGCAACGCACCAAACTGTTTACCAAGAGAAAAGATGACTCACTTCTAGTAAAAAGCAAAATACATCGCATTATTGAAAATAGAATGACGATTATATATCTATCTCTGTCCCACTTATACCATTTTGCTTACGAGTTATCTCACTTTCTTCACGCTAGCTAGACAAAGCCACTCCCTCTCTATTGTTTTTGTTATGCGTAGACAGAAAACTAATTCAACGTCATCGGGTGCCGCGCGGAGGAAGGAAACATCGGTCGGTATGCAGAATTGTACGACTCGACATGGAAGAAGAACTTTTACAGTAGCCATAGCCATGTAGCTAGTACATAATAGTGGTACCTAAATAAACTTTCACATTTAAAAAACACATTTTGTATTTTTATAGTAGGTACCTAATCTACCTATTTCGATAAATACGGAACACCTTAACTTTTATACAAATCCCTATTTAACAACAATACATATTTTTTAATTATTCCCACTAATTCCCACAAATAAAGTTACAGGTTAGCATTTGCTAACAAACGTTTGAATGCGACTGTACGAACAGCTTAGGTATAATACGTTCAATAGAGAAGGTTATCGATATGTATGTAACCGTCGCTTTTTTGTAGTCATTCTAATTTGGCCGGATAATCTGTCGTTGTTCATATGTTTTTGAATTTGTGTTTATTTACTTATATCCTTAACATTTTGAGCTGAAAATTTCCATGATAATATATGACTGAACACACTAATCTTTGGTTCACACGCACACTTATTGGGTTGAGCCGGTTTCTTGTATGTTGACGTCAAAGTTAAGTCACCTAATTTTGTCTTTTAGTAATATTATTCAATAATGAATACATGTGCACTTCAGAAACTTTTTGTGGTTATTATAGGTGTATAGAAGAATCGAATACAGTTTTCAGCGAGCTTACACGTCTTTTCATTTAGGCGCTATGATTTTTTTTCGTGATTTCAAACACAACACGATTACTTAAAAATTATAAATATTTTCTTAAATCTAATTATGGCACAGATGGGCACAAATGAATAGCTACTCATGTATATTTATCTTACAGGCGCACATACGATGAATCTAGGAGATCCACGATTTTGCAAAACGTTACTCCAGCAGGAAATGCAATATCCCGAAAACCTGAAGACGCACAAATGATCTTTTCAACCCAGGTCAATGCACAGCTCTAAGCTCTCTGCCCCCTCAGAATATTTCTCTCTCCGATCATTCGTTTAGAACTTTCCTGCTAGAACGACGTTACCCTAGCAGAATCCTAGATTTCCGTTTTTTTCTTAATCTACAAGACGCACAAAAGTTTTATTCACGGCACATGTACACTAGACTACGCACAACGTTTTGGTTCTATTCACTTAACTCCAGGACACACTTTCCTGCCAGGGTAACGCACACCATTTATTTTCCATGTAACAGTATGTAGCCTACTTTGTAGGCCCATCTACCCTTTGAGTTTTAAGCCAGCGAAGAAACCACCCACCTACCTGAAGAAGAATCGTTTCATGCCATCTCGTAACCACAGAGATCTGAAAAATATATAGGCAGACGCGTTTTTTTGATGTATTCGTCTCCGTTTGACATATCTTCTAGGCTGCACATATTTTCGCTGGCGCACTCAATCAAATCGACTTTCCGTTCCGATCAAATTTCAACCATTTCTTTGTTGTAGCCAGCGTGAGAGCTTCATTCAATATATCAGATGCCATTTCTAGTTTATTATAATTCAGATTTCTTGTAAAAACTGAAAACTTTTGCTACGGAAGCACTGATAGTACGATTCCCTTCATTGTGAATGTTAACTGGAAGAGGAGTAGCACTACGTCCACATTTTATGAAAATAATCTTATTTGCTGCAACATAATTATGATTACAGAGTAAACTTAACACGTTTATTGCAGAGAGCTTACAATCCAGGTACCACACATAGTGACTTCCTCACTAGGTAAGCCTGTATTGATGAAGTCTAGTTAATCTGATAATTAATTATGAACCAGGTTGAATTTTTAATTATTATTGGGTCATTTTTATTACATTAAGTTGACTTTCCTACTATGTAATAGATATTTATTATAAAATTTTAATATTTTCAATTGTTTTATTTAACCTTTATTACTGTTACTTATTGGAAATACAGCGTGCAAATCTGTAACAGTATTACTCATTGGGAAAAAGGTAGTTGCAATGTGTAACACTGTTACAGATGAAATATTTTCCCGATCTGTTACAGTGTACATATCTTGGAGTGAGACAACGGGAAATAAACGACTTGTTCTCTGAGCTTGATCAACATGATTGAAATTGCAGTCTTTGCGCAAACCTAGTGTTGTAAAATGGTGTCGAATCAGGGAGCTATAATTTTCAGTTGCTAGGACCTACTTTTTGAGTCTACACTGAAGTTACGCACGGTGAGCACGCGCACTTTTGCATCTTTATTAAGAGTTTTAGTTGGGTACCTGAACGGTTTACGAAGCATAGTAACTGAACGCTGCTGGGCTCTCTCAGCTTTAATAATAAAAGTTTTATCAGCACATCCCCAACAAAAGATGCAGTATTAAATTATAGATTGACATGTGTACGCGTAGTAAACAGCCTTTTATCTTATAAATGAATAAAATAATATTATATATCATGGAGATTATGGCGTGATGTGTGTAAAATAGCAGTTAGTATCATTGAAGATGAGCCTACTAATTATAATATACAAACCGCAGCATTGCAAGTCATAGATGGAATTTATTAACCTCACTTGGAGGGAAAGCAACTGGAGATTTATTTATTTAAAAGAAACAAAACAGCATTCTAAGATTTTTTAAAATTATTAGCTTGCCACACAAAGAAAATGCTTCCATGTCAAAAATGCGAAGATAACTAAATTCCTTTCGCCGAGGTGGCCAAACAAATTAGCTCGCATCACTTCATACCAACCATACCGGTCGGTCTTCCTGGTCGGTGCCTGTTAAAAGATCACATGAAGAAAGCTTATTATAGGTCCTTCCCAACCTTTTCGCAGTGGAGTTCGGCTGAATTTGAAGATGTCGAGTACACGCAGTGGCCGACGACAATTTTTACGTCAGACAAACTTTAAGATTATCATGGGACGACATACAGCCTCAACATTAGTACCTGAATCTGATATCTGCAAATATTCTATGCGGTGCCGTTGCTCGAGCCACGTCAGACAGCAGTGCCATGTAGATATTGCTAACTTGATGAAGAACTAAGTACCTTTCAAATATAAATTAAATTGTAGTTTTCAGTTTAGATGTGTCAGCAACACCGATATTTCAGCGCCACCTAGCGTGCGCTGACGTCAACGCTTGCTCCACCTCGGCGAGTCGTGAGGAAAGAAACGGCGCAAAAAAGGCAGCACTTTGTAACGGGCAGCGGAACGCGATGGTTGTAAAGAATGTGCTTGCTCATGTTCACCCCTATTATGCAAATTATCTTTGTGATTACTTATCTAATATTAAATTATGTGAATTAAGATAAATATTCATTTATTTAACCTTTAACTTATATCAGAAGTAGAATCTGAGCAATTTATGTTCGACTACTGTTTTTTTTTGTCGGATAGCGCGTCGTAAGCCAACAAGCAGTGATGAGAAACTGACAGTCGTGCCGGATTATTCGCCTGCACTGCCCTCGACGCTGGCGCAAATTCAGCAACATCGTTTGCAGAACAAGCTGGTGATTCACTGATGATCTGATCTTGCAACGCTCGTGTTATTAGAATATCTAGCCATCCTATCATGTGACGCAGTCAATAAAAATGCAGAATGTGTTATTATAATAAACCCACCCATCACATTTTATGGCAATTGTAATCTTAGATTAACGTATTTTTAACTAATCGGTAAAGTGAGTCGCTAGAAGACGATTGCTCGATTTCTACTATGCTATACATATTATAAAATTGCTAAAATCCTAGGGTAATTTATCCTTTTTGCCTTCGTTTCCAGTTCATACTTTCGCGGACTGTTAACAAAATACAAAAAAGTTATACTTAGTTGTAATGGCTGTGTGGGGCCACCTACCAAGCCACAGCTACGTAGTACTAATACGTATATTAATTCTGTGCCACAGCAACCAACACTAGTTCGCAAGATCACGATAGATGGCGTACGGAATAATTACACTAGTCTCCACACAATGCAAACTGCGATTAGCTGGGAAAAAAAAAATTTCGCTAACGGACTTTTCAAGACAAGTTACATGTTATATAACCTCCGACATGACATTCTCGTTTTAGTTTGATTTCGTCGATTTAATCAGTTTTTCATAACTATCACTCTAACTGCACCTAAGCTTAATGACGTAACGACGCGGATATAATGAAGACGTGACTAAACAAAAAATGGGTAATAAGTCGCTTTCTATACCTAAAAGAAAATAATTATAACGTAATATTATCGACGTAACCGGGTTTTATAACAGAAAAAATTATCAGCCGTTAATAGTATAGTTTGTTGCCAGTAATAAGACTAGCTTTTTCCCGCGGCTTTACCCGCGTGATATTTTTTTAGGTTTTTCTAATAACCCTCCAGTGAAAATCCCATCAAAATCGGAAAAGCCGTTTCGAAGATTACCCTGGACAAACACGGACAAAAAATCTAAAAAAAATTGTTTGGGTACTGGTAACGGGTAAATAACACTATGCAATTAAAAAAATGCAGTTATTGTGGATATGGATAAGATTCCTGTGTTGAAGTTGATATGTAGCGCTGCTTCTCTAGCATACTTACACGCTTATCTAACATTTACTATCTTCCTGTCCTCAAGGAGTTGACTTTAAACTTTTGAACAGTGTTGTACACGGTCACGACGTTCTCAAAACGGGCAATCTAGTTATCCCATCATTTCAATTAGAGTCCCTACATTTGTTATTTATTCAGTATAAAATATATTGTTATGTCTATTCAAAACATATTTAGATTTTTAAGACTTAGAAAATGGTGTTCCTTATCTGACCTTTATCTACTGTATCGGAGTTCATAATTTCTAACATGTATAGCGAAAGAGAATCCAGCTCTTAAATCATCGATGTTGATTATGCTGCTCCTGCAGACAACTACACATATAATATAAGAGAAAGATATTTTGTTAACCACAATATGTAGGTTATTTTTATGTGTATGTAAATTTAAAATAAGTTTTGCCTATCAAATGTAGGTACAAACAGAGAATCAGATTCATATTTAATGCGTCGGAGACACTCCCGTTGACCGTAGCCTGCTTGAAGCGCGTTCTTTCAAAGCAAATTAATATAAGACCTAACATGGTTTTAGTGGCCATTAAAATGAAGCCATTATTTCAAATAAAGAGTTATAACGGTAACAGTGGAAATTATAAGGTAATACCTACGTAGGTTGTTTCAGTAAATACGCAAATGCCGACTGCTATTAATGCCCCCATTAATAGCAGTCGGGGGATAATTCAGGGGTACTCAGTGTTAATGAGGGATTTTCCGAGATACAAATAAAAAAAATAGTTCCAGATGACTTCATAGATGGCGCTTAGTAAAAAGGCGAGTCCATACAAAAAGCAAAAATGCACGGGATTGGCATTTAAAAAAAATAAATTCTAATAGCTGTCAGAAAATCGCTCATTAAGATGGTAAACAGTTTATTTCAAATAGAGGTTTTGTCTCCTGTCGTCTTTACGTCGACCGCTGCGTGACGTGTATTAATAAATTAATGTCGCATCCGCGCATCCAGCCCGTGTCACATACCTATGTACGCAAAGATCTAGATCGTTGTAGTTGTATGTACGTATGAGGCGAGTCGCACTCAAGGTACCACCAAGGTACCTATGTGACGACTTGCTGATCCATCGGATGGCCTTAGCATGGTCTTTAGATGTCTTTGATTTTTATACATGCAAAAGCTGCATTATTAATATCAGCGATGTGGCAGAACGAAAAACAACCGTACCTATTATAATACCTGATTTCAAATTAAAGGTCAAGTTCGTTTGTTCCCGATTTGTAACACTGAGACACAAAGGGAAAAAATATCTATAGATGTGTCACAGTATTACACATAGCTACTGATGTTTTTCCCAATGTGTCACACTGTTATACGTTGGCATTCTGTATTCCCGTTGTGTAACACTGTTGCTTAACTAATTATTATCCTTTAGCCTCGTCATAATGGGTCTCCTGACTTCTTCCAAGCTTTGTGGTTCTATCTCCATGTCACCGCTCTGTTTACTACTAGGACCTGGTTTTCGATAGGTGGGCAGTTCAGAAGTTGTTGAAAGTAAACCCGCCATTACGATTTCAGTTCCCCGGGTCAGGACAATATACAAATCATTAATATTTTCAATTGTTTTATTTAATGTTCATTTAATTTCTGATACTCAGCGAGAATACGAGTCTCGTTTAGTAACAGTGTTACACAAAAGGAATACAGAGAGCCGAAGTGTAACAGTGTAACACATGAAGAAAAAAATAAGATGCAATGTGTAATCCTATGACGCAACGATATTTTATTTCCCTCATCGGGAACAAACGGTCAATTCTCAACAAATTTATTCCTTTTCAATAACATTCACTCGTCGTGTATCTATCATATTTATATGAAAATAAACTGTTTTTCGGTGACATTAGGAACATTTTAATGCATGGCGAAATGTAAAAGGATTTGTAACTAACTCTCATATGAGAAGACTGTGGATCATATTCTGTGGGATGTTAAAATCTGTATAATTTCGCTGTGTAGTATTTAGTAACTAATATACAACTGTAATATAGGTGTCTATTAAAAACCTTGCCTTTGAGAAGTAGTTATATGGTACTCATGAAAGTCTTTTTCTATTTAGTAGTAGGTAGAACTAATAGTTCAAGTCAAAGTTTAAGAGTAGTTCTAGAGTTAACCTACCTAACAATAGATAGATATTTATCGTATTTCTATTCCCTCGGGACGGGAGCCTTGGAGATTCGGGTACTCAGGGCATAAACCATTTTGTCCACCAATCAATCGTCAATCAATTTCATTTCTTGCATTATAAGTTTTATCATTGCTATGTTTTAGAGTTTAAAAGCGTATAAGAACATAATTTTTCCAGCGATGTCGGTGACAGCATTTTGGTCGGGTGTTGCAGGCACGGTCCTATCCATGTCATTATTTTTAGGTTCATGTGTGTATCAATATGGTAAAATCTTAGAAATAGTAGGCATCATACACTCTAAACCATAACTCGATTAAGTAAAAACGGTAGTTGAGAACTAATTAAAGGTAAATTAGCTTATTCCCAAAATCACCCGCGCGGGGGATTTCGAAACTTTTTGTTCCAAAATATTCCTTCGTATTAGGGAACGAGGGGATTTGGGAAATAAAAGTTTCAAAAAACATTAAGGGCATTTTGGGAATAGCCCCGTCTCAAAATCCCCCAGCCTCAATGTGAAGGATTTTGAGACGAAGTTTTGAAATATCCCGGGACAAATAGAGCGACGAAATTTTGGTACCGATAAAGATCACAGTATTGATTAAATTGACGTGACTAATAATGCAAATAAATAACAGCTCGATCTTAGATTACTTACCGAGTTATTTGATGACACCATTGCGTAACGATATAATGAGAGTAGCATCTTGGAGGTCTATTGTAGCAGCATCGATTCCCGACAGTACATTATGAATAAAGTTTGTTACTACTAAACACTGCATCTAAAATATTAATTCGCCATTACGCAGTCCCATTCATAATAAGTATCCCAGCAGACTAGTGGTCAAACCGTTTTGATACATCAGTGTATCCACGGCTTTATACTGCACCAAGGGTATTATTTTGTACTATATGTTGCATATGTGTAGTGTACAGACATTGAAAACATATGAATCTACATATCATCATGATGAGCCTATGCTCCAGTATTAATTCTAGTATCCTGCTGTCTGCAGCTGTACGAAATATAAACAAACTTTTGTTTCATGAAAACGTTTTTTATATTTTATTTTCATAAAACAAAAATATCATACATCCACCTTAATCGTATGACGGGGTTACACACGGCTTGTGTTATTTTATTATAATTTTATAAATATTTAAAACAACAATGTCCTTAATCTACCTAAATATTTTTTTCCAACGCTATGATATTTTCAGTGAAATGTGTCCAAAGAAAATATCAAAGCAAATTTTAAGAATTATACGTATAGCTACCTGAAAGCAATGAACGCATCTCCCAGTTCGCCTCCTACGATGTGTACGCCTCCTTCGGGGATGGAGAGACCGCGAAAGAAATTCCTAATGTCCAAGGCATTCGCTGACCATGGAAGGTTCTGCAGTCGTATGATGACACTCATGGCTGCCAATGTAACCTGAAAACAAAAGTTATGACCTGTCCATTGCTAGTTATGACTGTTTGGCATTAAAATTAACAAAAGATAATTTAGGCATGTTGATTGAAGTGAGGACCGCACGGAGTTACAAAATTAGAGGTAGGTATTCAACATAATTTCTTATCGGTCCATAGGTCCATAACATAAAAGACCCTATATTTCATACAGCCTTTTTTCAGTTAGAAAAGAAAGAAATATAAATAAACAAGAAAGCATACTTGGAATTTATTTACAAAATTAAATCCTATTTTTGTGCATTAGCATTAGCCTTAAATCGAGAGTCTTGGAAGAAGGAGAGAGGCCTTTGCCCAGTACTGGGACATTGATGGCTATTAAATAAATAATTTTTCGTTTATTCCCGATGAGTCATACCAAGATTAGTAACACTTTGACTCAAAGGGAAAAAAAATATCGATGAGTCACAGTATTACTCATTGCAACTTATGTTTTTCCCAATGAGTCACACTCTTACTCATCGGCACTCTGTACTCCCGTTGAGTAACACTGTTACTAAACGAAACTCGGTAATCCCGTTGAGTATTGGAAATTAAAGATAACAATTAAAAATATTAAAGTATATGTATATGTATAAATATTATGATTTTATGGATTACAGAATAGGAAGCAATGTAATAAATTTCGGAAAAACAAATTGAAAATGTTATTCTCAAAAAATTAATAACATGTAACATAATAAAGAAAAATATAACCGATTTTTTATTTTCTTAATTATAAAGAAATATAAGTACTGAAAATATTTTAACACCACATTATAGTGTATGATTATTATGTAAAGTTAGTACTTAATACATCTATTGAAAATAACAATTTCAATTAGTTTTTCCGAAATTTATTACATTGCTTCCTATTCTGTAATCTATAAAATCATAATGTAGGTATTATTACAATATACAATATTTTAATATTTTCAATTGTTATCGTTAATTTCTGATACTCAACGGGATTATAGAATTTCATTTAGTAACAGTGTTACTCAACGGGAGTACAGAATGCCGATGAGTAAGAGAAGAGTGTGACTCATTGAGAAAAACATAATTGCAATGAGTAATACATACTGTGACTCATCGATACTTTTTTCCCTTTGAGTCTCAGTGTTACTAATCTTGGTATGACTCATCGGTAACAAACGCTCTTAAGTTAGCTATGGCCTATGGTCCAAAATGCATACCTACTATGCCAATCGAAACTTATAGCGTTGCAGAGATCTCAATATTTATTTTAATCCAGAAATATTATATTTTTCATATCATTGCATTTCTAGAATAATAAACTCAACTTTTTTTACTAGCTATTGCACGCGACTCTGCCCCCGTGAATTTCCCACGGGAACAGTGTTTTTTCCGGGATGCAAGACCCTATATCCTACTTAGCACTTCTATGCTATGTATATGCAAAACTTCAGGAAGATTGGTTCAGTAGATAAAGCCGGAAGAGGTAACAAACTTTCAAATTAGTTGGGATTATTGATAATATAATAGAATTTATTGATAGTTTATTTGCCATTGCAGTCAGTTTTCCTAGCTTTCGTTGTTTAACATCATCCATCAGTGAAAACAATATATGAAAATCCGTTCATTCGTTTTTAATTTTAATTGTCTTGGCAATATGTATCCTCAGGGATCCTTATTAGATCCCTTTTAGCTCAGTAGGTAATTTCACTTGCATAAAGTGGATTCAGGATAAAACATGATTGGACTAATGATTTAACTCTTTACCTACTTCGTGGATTAAGTCTTTTTGTAAAGTAACTTTCAAGAGCATACAAAACTACACCAGTCAATTAGACTAAAAATGTACACTAATAGATATGGAGAAGACAGCATAACTTAATCCAAAAATTGGCTTGGTTTCCAATATGCAACCAAAATGAAACAATTCCGTTACTGGGCTATGATTCTACTAATTACAAACATGCTATATCTTGTCTCAGTTGTGTCTCAAAATCCAAAGACAATGTAATGATTGTAATAAAGACATATTGCCGCTTTAGTTCAATCTCTTTGGCTCTTGAGACACAACATAAGTTTGTAATTAATAGAATCGGCCCCCTGGTAGGTGACCCACTTACCAACACACCTCCAAGCATTGTCAGATTGTCACACTGTACCAGAGGAGTGATGTGAGATCATGAGCACTGGCTTTACAGTAAGTAACATTGATCAAGTAATTGTATGATTAAGAGGCAGAACTGTAGTCATTGCTATCCAGTTTGTACAGGGTGAATTCAAAGATATTAACATCCTTTTTACTGGTGAAGTGAAAGTACTCATGAACATGACCAGCTTTTTTTTATGGGACTGGCTCAATCCGATTGAAAAGAAAATCAGCTGTTACATACATTATTGGAAAGTAGGTATTGTAAAATAAGTAGTATGGAACAGCAGTTTTTATCAGTCAAACGTTGTTCATTTTCTTGAGTACTTACACCAGTATAATATAAATGCTAACAAACAACTAATTGTATTTAATGACACCTCATTAAATACCTTTTTCTGGTTTTAAACAGGTACATGTTACACCTAACATGTACCTGTTTAAAACCAGACGTTATTCATTTTCTTGAGTACTTACACCAGTATAATATAAATGCTAACAAACAACTAATTGTATTTAATGACACCTCATTAAATACCTTTTTCTGGTTTTAAACAGGTACATGTTACACGTAACATGTACCTGTTTAAAACCAGAAAAAGTTCAGTCAACATCATATCAACCCTAATTAATCACAAATCCCCCACTATTAGCGCTGCATAGACACAACAAACTAATATCATAAATGTAAAAGTTTGGATGTGTTTGTAATTCAATCATGCAAAATTGCTAGACAGAATTCGGTGAAATTTGATAACTACAAATACCACATAGGGAAATTATTTATCCCCAAAATGCCACGGGCCCTAAGGGTGCAGCTAGTAAAAAAACCATAGTTTACAAGGAAGAATTAGATTTTTCAATACTCAATGCGTTGTTCTACAGTGTTGTAGAGCAGGCTTTTGAGATTTACAAATACAGACATCAACAATTTATGAATTACCTGCTTGGGATTGCTTTTAAATAGATAGGGTACTTAGCACTTTCCTATAATTTAAAAATATGTAAATTGAAGGAAAGTGCTAACAAAATTAAGCAGGTATAGATTTCAGATCTTTTTCCGACTATGTTGTATGTACATACAAAAGCTAAGATAGAAGTTCCATCATGCCTACCTATATTAGACAAACAGATGACAAACACACTATAATAAAGTAGGTAGGTATGGGTAGGTATAATATTTGCTCAAACAAGACGATTATGCAATTGATTCTACTTTAAATTATACTTACACCACGCTTGACATCATAAAAGACATGGTAAGATTGCTTACATGATAGGACTGGTAAGAATAAATGGAGATTACGTGCAAATTGAACGTAAATTATAACACAAGTGTGTTAATAATTTCCATGGCAAATAGAATTTAGGCGTAGTATCGAAATATAGTAAAAACTAATTGTGATGTACGTCCTACTTATCCGGTTAATCTGAATGAAATAGCAAATTCTATTCTATGAAGCCATGAGTTCATGACAATGACGGGCATGGTGCAGGAAATAATTTCAAGTGATTTGCGATTTGCAGAGGGTACCTACTAAGGTATTTGGAAAGGTTGCTAGAAGAATAAGTTCAGCATTATAAACGCACCTAAGGAAATTGAAATACAGATATAATAATATAACAACTTGAAAACACGTAATCTACGACGCCATGGCACCAATTCGTGTTGATACTTACCTACGATTTTATTATTTAAATAGCCACTAGATCACCTGCTTACAATAGTAAAGACATCATTTACACAAAAAAGTTCACACGAAGATTTACCGCGTCCTCTGCTACAAATAGACAGACATACAATTTAACAATCAGTTTGCAAACTTACAGAATTACAACGCATTCACTCACATCACAAGACAAAATGGCGGGCGGGGTGGGTTAGGTGGGTAGGGTAGCGTTGCTGCAATAGTGTTGACTATCGATAATATTGTCAATAGTATTGTAATGTAAGTAACCTTGAAAAATAGTCATACTATCGATTTGATCGATAGTCAATAGTTTGCATTGCAATACTATTGATGATACCCAAAACTATTGATAGTATTGAAACATATGTCAACCAAACAATCAATACTATTGCACTATCGATAGCTTGTAAAAAATCAATAGTATTGAAATTCAATAAATCAATACTATCGATAGTATTGATTAGAAAACATTAATAGTATCGGTAGTATCGAAAAGCAATACTATCGATAGTATCGCTAGTTTTGGTAATCATCAACAGTATTGCAAACTATTGGCTATTGATAGTATCGATACTATTGATCGATAGTATGACTATTTATTTATCAAGGTCAAAGGTATCGATAGTCAAACTATCGATAGTCCTGCAACGCTAGTAAGGCTAGCTAGGCGGCGGGTAGGGCACCAGCGCAGCGCGAGCGCACCACACCGGGCCCTTGATTGAGGGATTTTCCGTGACACAAATTAAAAAAAGAAATAGTTCCAGATGACTTCATAGATGGCGCTTAGTAAAAGGCGAGAGAAAAAGTTCCATACAAAAAGCAAAAAGTTTACGGGATTGGCATTTAAAAAATAAAACTTAGTAAAAAAAAACAACTAAAAAGT
Organism: Ephestia elutella; assembly: GCA_018467065.1. Lineage (NCBI taxonomy): Eukaryota > Metazoa > Arthropoda > Insecta > Lepidoptera > Pyralidae > Ephestia > Ephestia elutella. The sequence goes on from CM031579.1 coordinate 3,417,937, forward strand.
ATCAATATTGTGATTTGTGCAACTGTCAAACTGTTATGTGAATTTTTTTCTGCCTCTGGTTGACAAGAAAAACCGCACGATATAGGTTCAGCCATTATACCCCAGTTACACGTACCGAGTAAACCGGCGAGACAGTAAGTCGCCGAGTGAAATCCTAGTACTCGGTGCGTCTGAACACTACGCCGAGTGTGCCGCCGAGCGTTTCGCCGAGCAAATGGGCGAGACAGTAGCTCGGACCCTGTTCTACTTACTAGGCCGAGTGAACGGCGAGTGACCTCCTCCCGCTTCCCCGCACTGTCTCGCGCGCTCACTCGGCGCGTGTAAACGGACTGTCTCGCCACTCGCCGCTCGGTCATGTTCGTCATAACGCTACTGCCGCGCATTTTTTCACGTCCGCACTGTAGCCTCGCTCGATAAAACTGCACTGTCTCTCCTAAATGCTAGATGCGTGTAAACAGCTACTCGCTTATCTCACGCCGGGTCACTGTCTCGGCCGAGTAGCGTTCACTCGGCGATTTACTGTCTCGCCGATTTACTCGGTACGTGTAACTGAGCCTTTATTACGACTCGGCTTTCATAAGCGCGCCGAGTAGTAATATTGGCTGAACCTATATGGTGCGCTTTTACTCGCTGAGCCAAAGACCTCTTTTTTTTTTTTTTTTCCAGTGCCGTGCACAGGGCGTCCTCTTCGGCATCGTCCCTGCGTCGTCTTCTTCGATAATGGGCGTATTGGCGCCTCGCCGCCGCGCACGCTTCGCGTAGCTGCGAAAGCTCGGGAGTTTTGTCCTAAACACAGGTCCTAAAGCCGTTTTTATCTGTGCCAAGCAGAAAGTAGAACTCAAACGTCAAAGTTTTTTTTTATTTTATTCAAATGTCATAGAGAAATGCGAGGAGAAATGTCATGACAAGTTGTCAAAGAAGACTGAGAGTGAGTGGTGGAGAATTTGTGATAAATTTCGAAAAATCTAAAGATCTGTAATTATTTTCTGTCTGGAAAATATATATCTTTCACTGTTATATTCCAAACGTAAGTTTCTTAATTTCTTAATGATATGTTAATTGCTTTTTCATATGTATAATGTCAATAAGTTGGCGTCGTTTCTTGTAAATAATTTAATAAAATCTTACTAAACTGGTATTTTCGTTTACCATAGGTACCTATCTATTTATATTTGATTCATATTAATACAGAATACGGGTAACCGCCTCAATTTATATTTTTATTGTATGAAACTTGAACATTGCTCTGGAGTAGTATTATCAATATAGATTGATTCTTGTATGGGTTTTCTAACATTTATCAAATCAATAGATTCACGTTTATTAGATTAACACAAAAATTATTATTTATTCTACGACATGACGACATGTATTTAAGACCTAGATACCTAGAATTAGAATAATACGAAAAAATATTAAAAAATACGATTATTAGGTTATTGAACTATAAATTATAAGTTCAATAAACCCTGACTAAGTCATGGGTCACTAGATTTTTATTCTAACTTCAAATATTCCCACCAAGTTTTTATCTTAGCATCTTTGAAATACTGTGTTTTTTTAAATTTCAGATTGGAGAGTTAGATCTCAGCTGGGGCTATAAAAGAAGTTTAATTTAAGTAAAATTTGAAATGAATTTTTAAAGCTGTTGCTCAATATTTATTAGAGTTTAGATAGGTGTAGTTTTGCTGTTTGGTGTATGTAAAAGTGTAATAAATGTGTGAAAGGTACCCAGGATACCTTTTTGGTGGCACACCTGTCAGCAGTTGGGACAGGGGTTTCAATTCTTTGGAGAATGTGAGTATGAATTTGTATATTTCCTTAATAATATTTTTTTTTGTTTTCTTTTTTGGGGACGCAATTGAAAACACAAGCACCAGATGAGTGATCAGTTCTCTGGGTCCATTTCACCCAATTCCCCGAGACCCGTATAGGGTATTGAGTTAACTGGTAACTCCGTCCTTTATAGCTTACTAGCAGCCTGTCCTGGCTTTACACAGCTTGTTCTAGGGGTTGGCTTTACAATTGAGCCCCAAAGTCGGGAAAAGTTCTAAAAATCAAGTCAAAAGTCAAAAAGTTTTCAGAGTGGTAGGTCAGTTCTTGGGTCCAACACAAGAGTGAGCGAGTGACTTATAAGGCATTTTTTTTTATAATTATAATATAATTATAAGTATAAGTACTTGATTGTAACTGTAACGCAACCCCTTTTTCCAGTAATAAATATTGCCTCTATTATTATTAGTCATAGATATTGTTGCATTCTAATAACGTACTACCTACTACATAATAAAATAATTTTTGAACTCAGTAAGAGTAGAAGTTAGAAAGAAAGAGTAGACTCGGAAATAACTGGAGTTTTTGAGTCTATTAGTTACAAACATTCAGAAATTAAAATATTTCCTCTTTATAAAATAAGTGTAAAAAAAAATCTACAACTTTTGCATTGTTTAAATATTTTTTATTTTTTTATTTTTATGTTGGATAAAATTATTTACATACAAAATTATTATATCACTACTCATCATGACATTTAACATATATAAATGTATAAAATAACTGTCTATTCAGGTTCATAAACATTGTGCCAGCCAGTAAGCTAATTTTCAGCAATGAAATCAACAAAATGATGATCTTTGTGCAACATTGTTTTTTTAAATTTAATATCCTCCATGGAGACATTGAGTTTGGAATATCGGCCTAGTAGATTTATCTAAGATCTAGTAAGCCATGTTTAAGCGAGTTAGTTTTTGTTATTTCTTTCTGTGCACAGCAACTTTTTTCATTATTCCCTTAATTTGTTCATTTAGTCTTGTTCAAGATTTTATTCTTGTTATTGGATTAATTTAAGGAACATAGTGTCGGTGTATTTTCTAAGTATGTGAGTACTCCTTTTTGAAAAATGCTTTTTCATTAGTATTTTACTGTAGTCTAGAGTATTTATTAATTTAACTTCTTTACAATACACCTGTAAATGGCGGACTAAGTAAAAAAAAGGTACTAGAGTAAGTATGTAGATGAAATTATTTACATAGGTACATACTTTCCTTATACTTATCTCTTACAGGGTAACATACCTGTTAGATTTTCTCATTAATCTTCATAAAACAAATTAAGAATAATTACATACATACATATTATCACGCCTTTTTCCCAGTGGGGTAGGTAGAGACTAGCGATTTCCACTGGCTACGATCCTTGCAGATCTCTCTCGCGTCCTCTACCTTCATACATGCTCTCCGGTTATGGGTGCTCCTAATATCTCCCTTTTTAAGGAGATCTGCAATCTGGTCGAAGTGCGTTATCCAAGAAAATACTTACATAAACATTTAAAAAATCATGCATGCAATAAGTACTTATACACATGCACTTTAATTCTCAAGTTTTCAGCACATCTTATGGCTGCTCTACACCATCAGCGATTGCAGATGATTGTGTCGAAAAATTGCTGTTTGTACTGGGAGTGTAAAAATAAAAATGAACCTTATATGTGGTCTTAGAAGGTTCAGTTTAAATTATTTAGGAATTGGGAAATGGATAAGGTATATTCTGATTTGTCAAAGTGGCCTTTTTAGAGCCCCTATACATAAATACGAACATAAACATTTATTACATACATATATAAACTTTTTATATTAAGAAAAATAGATTTAATAAAAGTTTGTGTTTAGTTTATGTACCTACAGTACAAACATAAATTCTACGATGCAATTGTCTGCAATCGGATGGTATAGTGTGGCCTGTCTTTACATTTTGTCAGGGTATCTAAACAAGTACCCTGTTGTTGTATTATCTACCCTGAAACTACAGAGGGTTGAAAACAGCCACTTTTATGAATGGAAATATGATCCACTTCTCTTTTCTAAATATTCAAAAATGAACCTTTAACTATCACTTATAAGGTTCATTTTTAAATATTTAGGAAATGAGATATGGATCAAATTCCTATTCATCAAAGTTGGCTGTTTTAGACCCTCTGTAGTTTAAGACCTCCTGAATGGGCTGCTATTGAATGAATGAATAGAATTCATGCTTATAGATAGTGCCTGCCCTGATAAGATCTTGTTTCGCCTAACAAGCCCATTTGAGTGGTATGTCAATGTCAAATTGTAAATACCGCCAGCGCCAGATTACAATATAACTCGCGAGATTGTTCTAAATTAATTATCAATTTTACAATCCATTTACAATTTGACTCGCGGTGTAACTGTCAAATTGTCAATGGACGATATTCTGACAGCTAAATTAAGGAAAAAAAATCGGTATAAAAAGTCTCAACAGGTGTCGTTTTATAAAAAGCCGGGTCGTAATAATGGCTGTACCTATATTGTGCGCTTTTTCTTGTCAACCAGAGGCAGAAAAAAAATCACCTAACAGTTTGAAACTTGCACAAATCACAATATTGATACGTTTTAGCCGTGCATTTTTGCTTTTTCTATGGACTCGCCTTTTACTAAGCGCAGTCTATGAAGTCATCTGAATTTTTTTTTTTTTTAATTTGGGTCTCAGCAAATCCCCCATTGACATGAGACGGAACGTACGTAGCGCGCTGCTGTATATATTTCTTCTTATGAATGGCTCCTACCTAATTTTGAGTGTCGAAACAGGAATAGTTTTTTTCAAGGCCTAATGGCGTTTATAAATCCATTATTAATGAACCCTGTAACTAGGGCTGGTAAGGGGTTCCATTTACATTGGAAACTTGCCAGATTCTGAAGACCGGCATGCAAGACCCGAATTGTAGGGTAACCAGGCACATTAATCACTTAGGACAGCTCTGTCAATTTTTTCTAACCTTATGTTTTTGTTGTTATACACTTCGCTTTAACTTGCGCGGGACTCCCAGTTTAGTGCGGTCTCTGATCGGGGGCGTTCCAACTGTTCTCTTCCTTGCAGTCCCATTGCCTGATGACCAACAAACAAACATCATCAGCCTGCGCCAGGGGTCCTCCGTCTTCCTTTCCGCCCGTGGCATTTTGCCGAAGTACCACCCTTTTGTTACGCCACTCATCATTCATCATCATATCAGACGTTTTCTGCCCTCTGCTAAGTATAGGTCTCTCCTTCTTGGACGCCTTCTTTCTCAGTTAGCATTATGTCAAAAATTCTTACAAAAATTATGACTTGAAGAACAAACTTGAGATTGATTTGGAGATTGCGTCTTAAACATTTATGAGGTTTAGATATTTCTATTCCATTATATCCTTTTCTCAATGTAAATGGTGTTTTCTTATCCTTTGTCATATTTTATTAATCATCATAAATCCTGAGTGCCGTGTCATTTATTATTAATATTTACTAGTCCCAGTTAGTAATGTTTCAAATTACATGATCTACTCCATTTGATAGTTCTCTGAGCTGCTTACTGTGCTCTTAAGGGAGTTCTAAATGCTACCTTAAGTGTTAGCTGATAAGGCAGGTTTCAGTAAGGTTGTGTTTCAGACAGGACAAATAGGCCTATGAATGTTACATTAAGGACGTAATTCAACAACGTACGTGCGTCTTTCAATATGAGTAGTGCTGATTTTTTAGCGTTCCGAAGTAAATAAGGAACCCTTATAGTTTCGTCATGTCTGTCCGTCTGTCCTAGGCTTTGTTCAGAGACTATTACTACTAGAAAACAGCAATTTGTTATACATATTAATTTCGGAGAGAACTGTAGGATAAAATCACGAAAAAAATGTGACCATGTCTTCTATTGTTTATTTTCGGATTTATATAGTTATTTTATTTAAAATAGATTTGTTATTAATATACATTCATGTAAACTGTTACATTGAACGTCAGGGACTGAGCGCTTTTTTCCAATAACATTTTGCGACTCATGGACATTCTGCACCTAAACGTTCTCACATCTTACATTCCCCTGAAAAATGTACGGATCCCGGGTAGTATAACTCAAATTCATAACAGGATTGCCACATACATTTCTTATTGCACTACATATGCATATGCAAACTAATTTGGCAACCATTTCCGTTGGTTCAGGTGGGTCGTATCTCTAGCTTGCCAAAAAAAAACCATTCATAATTTAAATATCTGTGGATTGTAGCTTGCCAGAATGAAAATGAATTGTATTTATTTTACATTAAACAATGCTCTGAACTTGACACGAAAGTTTTGGCTCAACATTTGTCCGCGTATTTCCGCGCGCACTGTTAACCTACTTCTTAAATGCAACTATTGCAGTTGAATGTGTCGCCGATTGCGGATCCTTTGTCATATTTTGTGTCGAGAAGTTCTTACTGGTGGAACTCGTATAGAACGGCAAAGATTTATTAAATCTTTGTAGAACGGTGGTTCGGTTTAAATACTCTTAGGGAATTTGGGACGACCTAAGTTAATGTGGCCAATGTGACGTGTGTTTATTTTGATAGGAGATACAGGTTTTCCGGTCGATGTGGTCAATCACAACTTAAATTATGGTAACTACGCCATTGTCACTTTTAGTTTTTTCTTAGTTAAATTTTTTGTATGTCTTAGTTCACTTTCGTTACTCCTTGTTCGTTCTGTATGTGATTTTTGGAAATTCACCATTTGTACATAATTTTGTGAATTGTGCAATAAAGTTTTAAATTTTACCCCAACGAGTTGAGATTAAAGTTGCTAAAATTAAATGATTTTTTTTTACATATTTAATGACTTTTCTCTCTGCATCACCTCTTGGTTGACTGGTAGAAAAAGCCTCCGGCTTTAAGTCCTCCATTTACATGTTTTTGTAAAGAAGTTAAATAAATATATAATTTCAAATCACCATTGGCTTGGTGAACATGACGATCTATCAACCTTATATTAAACTAATAGCTATGTTTACTACCGCCTACAAAGCGCAAGTGAAGAAGCGGCGCAACAAACTTCAACTTTTCTCTTTCCTTCCTATATATTGGTCACTAGCTGCGCCTCGGGGATTCGCTCCCTTGGGAATTTTAAGATAAAAGTACCCTATGTGCTATTCCCGGTATTTTTCTACCCGTGTACCAAATTTCATCGAAATCCATCTAGTAGATTTTGCGTGATTGAGTAACAAACATCTGCACAAACTCACAATCACATCCAAACTTTCGCATTTATAATATTAGTAGATTACTGATTTCTTCCTATAGTTAATTCGTCACCTAGTTGATATTCCATATATTCAAAGTTAATTCGGGTAATATTCGCATCAAACCACATTAGTTTGCAGCCTGTCCCAGTTCGTTCTAGGCACCTACTCAGGTTTCGTCCGCAATAGTACGTTAATGGGTCACGGCCGCGCAGACCCACTTTTTCGGTTCATTGTAAACTTATGTAAAACATTCAGGCTACAGAACTATCCTATTCTAACTTAATAGGTATTATAAATGCAAAAGGATGTTTATTTGATTAGGTATTTATTTATTTGTTTGTTACCTCTTTACGCTTTATCTGCTGAACCAATCTTCCTGAAATTTCTCATACACATAGTTCGATGTACTGAGAAGGAAGAAAATCTATCTAATCTAAATCCCGGAGAAATTCACGCGGGCGAAGCCGCGGACAAAAATATAATTTCTAATTATATAAATCCGACCATAAATAATAGAAGACATGGTCACAAAATTGATAAGTAAATAGGTAGCTGCAACCCACGGTAGAAATCAAATATTAAGACATTTTGAGATAAATTTATCAAAATTTAAGTTTACTTATTTACAGAAAGGTCTTTGCCATGAATACATATAATTCTTGATCCATTTCTGTGCATATAATTAAACACATTTTGCGACTTTTTAGCACGAGTTTATTCTCCTGAGCTGTTATTAGAGCTCAAACCTTTACGGGAAGTCCATTTTCTACGCGTGACGTCATATGAATGTACTTGTAGTACGTCCAAACATCGTGAATTGTTTTTCTTTGCATCTTGTAAAATAATTTGGTTCTGATTCCTTCATTGGTGACTCTATTATTGTGAGATATTTCAAAGTATCAAAAAAAAGTTGCCATGATGCCTATGCTAAACTCTGACTAAGAAAGTGTTCTCAGGCGAAAAATAACAATGTCCAGGTCCTTGATTCTGCAAATTACAAACGTAGATGTCGTGCCTCAGTTGTGTCTCAAAAGCCAAAGAAATCGTAATAAAACATAGAAGTCTTACAGAGATCTTGTCACTTTTTTTCAATTTCTTTAGCTTTTGAGACACTGCATCTACGTTTGTAATTAGTAGAATCGGCCCCCTGAATCGGAGGATGTAGAATCGGTCCCGCGGTTTTAGCTAATCCACGAATTGTCCTTCTGTGTTGTTTACATTTTACGATAAAGTGTTTTAAATTGGCATTTCCATCGCGCCTGTGCGGTGTACGTGGTTTGAAACTTTTCGGCGTGTTTTTACGTTTTACGGACATAGACGTAATAGTTTGTGGATTGTATTTAAAAAATCTAGCTTTGTCCAGTTTTCCATTTTAAAATGAATTGCGAATTGGATTGGCAGTATTGTTGTTTCAGGTGCTTCATAAAAATAACGAATTATAGCATCTGTAACTTGTACTTCTGTCTATAACTTTGATACTTAAATAGATGTCGTTATTTTGACTATCTATATTATAGTGCTTAATAGATTGCCTGTAAACTTTACGCTAGAGGGCACCAAAGCTACGTCTTTTACTATTTATGTTTTCCTTTATAGCTTAACTAACTTTTGCTGACGCAAAAACATTTTTTTGTTGTTTTTATGAAATAAATTCTCTTCTCATTTAGGCCTTCCTCACAAGGGGAAATTATTGCTTAATAGATTACCTGTAAACTTTACGCTAGTGGGCACCAAATCAACGTCTTTTACCATTTAATATTCTCCTCCTAATAAACTCCTTCCTAAATATTTAAAAATGAACCTTAATGAGTGGTTATTTAAGGTTCATTGAGAAAATGAGAAATTGTTCATATTCCGGTTCATCAATGAGGCTGTTTGAAACCCCTAACCAGAGCTGGTGGTTTGTGCCCGGGAATAAACGAGCAGAAACCATCTCTGCCCCTGACATTAAACAATGAAAACACGCGTCGTATGTTTTCAGCACTGTGTTGAAGTTAGATTATATTTCCCCAGCAAATCCAACAGCAGTACAGAGGTCGGTCGAGCGTGCCGCGGTGCTGGGGCAGCATGTCGGAGGGGGGCGGGGTGTCGGCCGCCGGCGGCGACTCCGCCAAGACCAACCTCATAGTCAACTACCTGCCGCAGACCATGACGGAGAAGGATCTGTACGCCATGTTCATGACCATAGGCCCGATTGAGAGCTGTCGGGTTATGAAGGACTTTAAGGTGAGTCTGTTAACACCAGTCTTTCAGCTACCTGCCGCATACCATGACGGAGAAGGATCTGTACGCCATGTTCATGACCATAGGCCCGATTGAGAGCTGTCGGGTTATGAAGGACTTTAAGGTGAGTCCGCCAAGACCAACCTCATAGTCAACTACCTGCCGCAGACCATGACGGAGAAGGATCTGTACGCCATGTTCATGACCATAGGCCCGATTGAGAGCTGTCGGGTTATGAAGGACTTTAAGGTGAGTCTGCAAAGACCAGCCTCTTTAACTACCTGCCGCAGACCATGACGGAGAAGGATCTGTACGCCATGTTCATGACCATAGGCCCGATTGAGAGCTGTCGGGTTATGAAGGACTTTAAGGTGAGTCTGCAAAGACCACCCTTTTTAACTACCTGCCGCAGACCATGACGGAGAAGGATCTGTACGCCATGTTCATGACCATAGGCCCGATTGAGAGCTGTCGGGTTATGAAGGACTTTAAGGTGAGTCCGCCAAGACCAACCTCATAGTCAACTACCTGCCGCAGACCATGACGGAGAAGGATCTGTATGCCATGTTCATGACCATAGGCCCGATTGAGAGCTGTCGGGTTATGAAGGACTTTAAGGTGAGTCCGCCAAGACCAACTTCATAGTCAACTACCTGCCGCAGACCATGACGGAGAAGGATCTGTATGCCATGTTCATGACTATAGACCCGATTGAGAGCTGTCGGGTTAGGAAGGCGTTTAAGGTAAGTCTGCAAAGACCACCCTTTTTAACTACCTGCCGCAGACCATGACGGAGAAGGATCTGTACGCCATGTTCATGACCATAGGCCCGATTGAGAGCTGTCGGGTTATGAAGGACTTTAAGGTGAGTCCGCCAAGACCAACCTCATAGTTAACTACCTGCCGCAGACCATGACGGAGAAGGATCTGTACGCCATGTTCATGACCATAGGCCCGATTGAGAGCTGTCGGGTTATGAAGGATTTTAAGGTGAGTCTGCAAAGACCGTTCTTGAACTACACCTGTGGCTGACTATAGCCCATGTTCATGGCCATAGGCCTGATTGAGAGCTGTCGGGTTATGAAGGACTTTAAGGTGAGTCTGCAAAGACCGTTCTTGAACTACACCTGTGGCAGTCCATAACCATAGGCTATGTTCATGACCATAGGCCCGATTAAAAGCTGTCGGGTTATGAAGGACTTTAAGGTGAGTCTGCAAAGACCAGCCTCTTTGACTACCTGCCGCAGACCATGACGGAGAAGGATCTGTACGCCATGTTCATGACCATAGGCCCGATTGAGAGCTGTCGGGTTATGAAGGACTTTAAGGTGAGTCTGCCAAGACCAACCTCATAGTCAACTACCTGCCGCAGACCATGACGGAGAAGGATCTGTACGCCATGTTCATGACCATAGGCCCGATTGAGAGCTGTCGGGTTATGAAGGACTTTAAGGTGAGTCTGCCAAGACCAACCTCATAGTCAACTACCTGCCGCAGACCATGACGGAGAAGGATCTGTATGCCATGTTTATGACCATAGGCTCGATTGAGACCTGTTAGAGAGTCTGCAAAGACCAGTCTTCTTTAACTCTCTGCCGTAGATTAATTGCGAACTAGACAACCTGCAAAACACCCAACTAAAATCTGAAACGCAGGTTTACACTAAGTTGAAGGATAAAAAATAGAAACGGCGGGCCCTTTACGTGACATCGGCATCGGTGCACAACTGACCTTAACAGTGCAATATCTAATACTATACTGATCTTTTTCTAACTGCTTCGTGAACTAGCCTCGAGGAGTAGGAGCAATTGAAATCTGAACTGACTGAAAATCTGTGTTTCTGTGCAGAAAGACCACTGAGATATGTCCATTTGCTTTGCTGCAGCACACTAATTGATTATTGTGTTATTTTTTACTAGTTTAAGCCTTTGATCTTTCTTATTGAGCGTGTTATTACTAACACTGGTGTCAGATTTTATTCAAGTCGTCTAAAGGCATCTGACATTTTACGACTACCGCCATCTAGTGGCAGTAGCCGTATACACACTAGTAAACTAAACGTTTCCGTTTCCTCACAATGTTTTCCTTCATCGGAGCCTTTTGATTAATGTTTTAGTGTTTGTGGCAATTCAAATAAACGAATTATATTCTATTCCACAAGCCTTAGGCTAGCCAAGCGTTGGTAACTCGATAGAAGAATCTTTGCTGATGCAATATATCAATGATAATGTGATGACGTTGCAGACTGGATACAGCTACGGGTTCGGCTTCGTAAACTTCACGCGGGAGGAGGACGCGTCGCGGGCGATAGACACCTTCAACGGTTACCAGCTGAGGAACAAGCGGTTAAAGGTAAACAAATATACAGGGTTTGGTTATTTGTAATTAACTAACAACCTGCCTAGGAGTAAAGGTACTCGTAAATATGAACTCTTTTGGTATGGGATCGATTCTGAAATCTCAAAAAAAAAATCAGCTTTTCCATATATTTTGGGCAAGTAGGTATTGTAAAATGTATGGAACAGCTGATTTTTTTTTTGAGACTTCAGAATCGATCTCATACAAAAAGTTGTTCATATTTATGAGTAAATTCATCCCTAAGAAGGTTGTTAGTTATTTAAAAATAATCCTGTATAAAAAGGACAAATGACACAGATTGAGCTAGCCCCAAAGTACGAGACTTGTGTTATGGGATACTAACTCAACGATACAATATTTTATAACAAATACATATATAGATAAACATCCAAGACCCAGGTCAAAGGTAAACAAACTTAGCGCGGAGAACCGATAGCCGATGGGAAGGGTTCTCGAATCGCGACTGTACACCGGCAAGCGCAGCGTTGGACTTATCGATCCACTTTGGTCATGATGATATACCCTACCTAGCAAACATTTTTGGTTGAAATTACCATAAAATTACCTATTCTTGGTATAAATAGGTAATTTTATTATAATTTTGACCAAAAATATTTGCTGGGTTACCTTAACCTTTCCTAGGTTATAAAAATCCGCTTTTTGTGTCCTGAAATGGGCGACTTTCTGACAGCTGAATTAAGAAAAAAAAATCAGTATAAAAATCTCATCAGGCGGCGTATTTTAAAAGCCGGGTCGTAATAATGACTGTACCTATTGTGCGCTTTTTCTTGTCAACCAGAGGCAGAAAAAAATAACTTTACAGTTTGACAGTTTCACAAATATTGATACTTTTTAGATATTTTTTTTATTAGCTTTTATTTAAAAAAAATGAAAATCCCGTGCATTTTTGCTATTTCGCTATCTATGAAGTCATCTGGAACATTTTTTTTAAATATGGGTCTCGGAAAATCTCCCTTTGACACAGTGAATTACATAGACAAAAATTTGAAATATAAGATTTTAGATTTACAACGTATTTTTTTGTCTTCAGGTGTCATACGCCCGACCGTCAGGCGATGACATAAAGGAGACGAATCTGTACGTGACGAATTTGCCGCGCGCCATTACCGAGGACCAGCTCGAGACCATATTCGGCAAGTACGGCCGGATAGTGCAGAAACACATCCTGAGGGACAAGAGTAACGGCACTCCCAGAGGCGTCGCGTTTGTTAGGTAAGCTTCAAGTTAGAATCGAAAGCGTTTAGTTTGCAAAACTCCGCTTCAACTACAAATGAAACAGAAATGGCGCAGTCGCTAACAGAAATGGCGCAGTCGCTAACAGAAATGACGCAGTCGCTGACAAGAGTGGCGCAGTCGGTAGTCCATTTATTGGAATGGTTATTTTGTGTTATTTATATAAAAATGTTCGTCAAGACCAATCTGTATGTGACGAATTTGCTGCGCGCCATTACCGAGGACCAGCTCGAGACCATATTCGGCAAGTACGGCCGGATAGTGCAGAAACACATCCTGAGGGACAAGAGTAACGGCACTCCCAGAGGCGTCGCGTTTGTTAGGAAAGCTTTAAGGTGTGTAGAGTTGAAAGCGTTTAGTTTGACTCAAGATTTCGCTTCAACTATACATTTTTTTTATTTTTTCTTATTTATTTGGTTCGCAAACTGGCTGTACAACACACAAGTTCAATAATACATGTATATAAGAGCATCCAAGATGTCAGCCTTCTTGGAGCGAACACAGCATGTACATTAATATTTTAAGTTACAAACTACTTACATTAAAATTTAAAAATAATAATAGGTAATGATAAATTTTTGTTAAAGTTAAATAGAGTAACAAGTATACGGCTACTGCCAATAGATAGCGGTGGTTGTAAAAGTCATGGCAGATGCCTTTAGGCCACTTGAATAAAATCTGACACCAGTGTTAGTAATAATACACTCGATTATCCGTAATCCTGAAATTCCCACGGGAGCAAAGCCGAATGGCACAGCTTGTACATACAAGTATATATCACATCATATATCATTTATATAGTGATATATTATTATATTTTTGCAGGTTTGACAAAAGAGAAGAAGCGCAGGAGGCGATAGCTGCGTTAAACAATGTGATACCAGAGGGCGGCACTGAGCCGCTCAGTGTTAAGGTCAGTGGCGCCATCTTGTTATTCCTTTCAATGGTTTATTTAGGGCGATTAAGACTTGGAAAATAATAATACCATAATAATATTCATCAGATTTTGAACCTTGTGTTTAGGTACTTATAAGATTCAATTCTCATTTTTTTTTTGTAATTTTTTTAGACTATACACTATGCAAAGGCTAAATGTGTTTTACTTGTGTAGATCACTTATAAAAAAGTTGTATGTCAAGTATATAATTCATATTTCTTATTTAATTTGAGAAATCAAATAGTAAATGACATCGTGCTATCATCACTCACTATATTTGGTGCTATCTCGCTCAATATATTCAAACGGGAGTTTAAAATACGTTTATCACGCACATAAATAAACAAAACGTGAGATCTAGTCGTCTCGCTCGCACATTAGCCGCAAGTAGTGGGGAGCTTTGCATGCACAATTGGCGGGGCGCGGGTCTAAATTTGTCATTTGACTTCCGGCAGCCGACGGCAACGGACGCGGTCTACAAACGGTCGGCGGCGGCCGTGTGGCGCGCCAGCAGTCGGCTGCGGCTGCACAGTGACACTATGGTGCGGATTGAGTCTAGTCGCTAGACGATTAAATACAGAGAGGATGTTTATCTAACCTTTATTGTACAAAAATTACAAAAGTAAACGTTCATGGGGGGCTTAATGCTAAGGCATTATCTTCTATTTAATTTTTTGATGTTTTGGCATTTTAGGAATTTTTAACACACCTTTAGGCGTTATTAAACTACCTATGGCAGACCACAACCATAGCACAGATTTAATATAAGTACTACGTACAGAAAGGAAACTCCCTGCCCCTCCCGCAATAGTGCACCCCCCCGCACCACCCGCACTTCTACCCCGTTCTTGTGTGTTTTTGGACGTTATGACTATGAAAACGCACACATTGACGTGTTACTGACGTGTTCACGGATATACAGTTTCATTTGTAGTAGTAGTAGGTATATTTGACACCCCGTTTCTATGAAGCGTCCGCCCTAGGCCTATTGGGAGTGCCAACAAGAATGGTTTTAAACATCTGATTTCTTAAAAACTACTACTACTATTTGTTTTTTTTGGTAAATAAGTTGATTAGCCAACATAATCAATACATGTTTCATAAAGCTATTATGCTATGCTATTTACACATTAGTATTGATGTATTTTGTTACCTAGCATTCGTTTCGTTGCCATTCAAGAATCACTGCTAAGGCAAGAGGCGTCCAGTCTACACATAAAATGATTTAAGCAGACTTTTCGTCTCTTTAGATTTTCGTGGATTACATTTGGTACAGTTAGTAAGAAAGTTACTGTAACGTACTCTCTCTCATCTGAGCGTTTCCCAGCAGCATACGCGTCGGAGTCCGGGAACCATTTTCCTACTTTTCCTTCTCCACTTCGCACGATTTTCGTTACTTTACCGTACACTGTGCCGTTATTTTCCGTGTAGAATTTTCTCCTTTCATTCTCCTGATATTTAATTTGGTTATGTTTTCTTTTTACTACTATTCTTTTTCTGATGATTTTGCTGTGGTAATGGCCCGATTTTATTAACGATGCGCACAGCGAAGCAATCAAATATCAAAATCAAAAATATTTATTTTCCATTAACAAATTCAGATCTTATAACTAGGTGTTGGAGTCTCCTTTTAGGCTATCAAAGATGCCTGCGCCAGGAGGCTCCGCTC
Source organism: Ephestia elutella (assembly GCA_018467065.1). Classification (NCBI taxonomy): domain Eukaryota; kingdom Metazoa; phylum Arthropoda; class Insecta; order Lepidoptera; family Pyralidae; genus Ephestia; species Ephestia elutella. The sequence goes on from CM031579.1 coordinate 3,433,420, forward strand.
TTCTTAAACCGTGCAATGGAACTGCCTACCTGCGTCTGTGTTCCCGAGCACATACAACTTGACTCTCTTCAAAACCAGAGTGAATAGGCTGCTTCTGGGTAAGCTCGCTACACCGTAGACCTCATCTCTGTCCTCGGGCAAGATTGTGGTCAAGAGCAAACCCATCTTTTATAAAATACAAAATAGCTGCGCCCCGGGGTTTCGCCCCCGTAAAACTACTGTAACGGATTGTTACAATTATTTTTTATGTTTTCTTAATTTAACACTTATTCACTATTATTTACAAAATAATTCTCACCAAAAAAAATCTTATTATTCGATATCCGTATTTTTAAGAAAACTTAGTTGCTACGGTCTGCGGCTGCGCCCTCAAGTCACGATCGGCGAATGTGACATGTACGAGTGAGTGAATGAATTTAGAAACCTTAACAGAAAGTATAGAGAAAAAAATAGAATACCTAGAATCTGACATAAGCAAATTCACTGAGAGTACATCATCACTAATTACTCCATTACCTACAGCAAGTTGCGAAGACATAATAAATGAAGTCTACGAGCGGAATGTCCGATCCAAGAATATTGTGATTGTTGGTATCCCTGAGCCTACTACTGCAGGGACTGCGATAGAACGCCACACTTACAACCAAACGGAAGTTTCTAAAATCACAAAAACTATCTACAACGAATGCCCGGAACCAATCAAAATTATTCGTCTTGGAAAATATAAACCTGGGCGCACTCGCCCAATCAAAATCTGCTTCACTTCCGAAGAAACCGTAAAAAATATATTACGAAACAAAAATAAAACCCAGTTGGACAACATAAAAATTTTCTCCGATCGGACACCACTTCAGAAGAAACAAATGCAGGAATTAAAAGAGGAACTAGAAAGACGCAGTACTACAGGAGAGACTAATTTGGCCATAAAATTTATCAAGGGAATTCCAAAAATTATTAATACGACGAAAGAAAAACAAGGAGGAAAGACATCATCATCAAAAAACTAGTAGCCTCGGCGGGGAAGGTGACTCACCTACTCGCCAAAAACTACACTGAGATAAAGTGCACTAAAAAGTCATTAAAATGTTTTTACATCAACTCGCGTAGTCTCGTTAAACGTGGTAAATTCGACGAGCTGAAATGTATAATTTATGAAATCCAACCACATATAATTATAGTGACAGAAACGTGGATAAAAAATGAAATTGATGTTCTAAAACTCCAAATTCCAAGTTACACACACTACAATAACTTTAGAAACGATAGAAGAGGAGGAGGTGTTTCAATATACGTGCACAACAACTTACAGCATAGTATAATTGAGGAACACTGTCTGGCAAATGACATACATTACCTTTGGATTCACCTTGAAAAACAATCGTTGGACATTGCTGCTATATACAACCCCAATGGAAACAACGCAGATGACTTTCTTGAGACATTCTCTCGGCAGCTGACACGAAGCAAGAGAGCAATCATTTTCGGTGACTTCAATTTTGATTTACTAGAGCCAGATAGAGAAACTCGTAAATATAAGAACACCTTAAAAGAGTACGATTATAGAGTTCTGAATAAAATCTCCCAAAAATATTGTACTCGTGTGACGCCGACCACAAATACCATAATTGATCACGTTTGCACCAACCTGAAAACTAACAACTTTAACTTTAACTTAATTGAGTCATCTATGTCCGACCATAGGCAGATCTACTTGGAGATTGAAAGCTACCATCCTATACCAATACAGAAAGTCAAATACGCAGCAGTAAACTATAAGAAGTTATACGATACCGTAGAAAAAGCGATAAATAGCAGTGATAAAATTGACAAATATGATATATTGGAACAAAAAATATTGACATGCCTTTCAGAATGTAAAATTATAAAATCAAAATTACTAAATGCACCGAGACAGGACTGGATAAATAAAGATATAATAAGAGACATAAATAACAGAAATGAAATATGGCAAAATTACAAAGGAAACAAACAAAATATAAATCTAGAAAAAGAATTCAAAAAAGCCAGATACAGAGTATTTAAAAACATACAGAAAACTAAAAAGTCATATTACTTCAAGTATTTCAAAGACCATACAAGCAAACCTAAAAAGATGTGGAAAGCCATCCATGAATTAGCTAATAATAAACCAAAAGATCCTGTGAAGCCGAAAAAACTTATCATCAATTCAAACACAATTACGGATGAGCAACAAATCTGCGAACATTTCAATAGTTTCTTCTCCACCATTGGATCAACACTTGCCGGCCAAATCCCAAATAGTCGATTAATAGTCAACGACACATTACAACCACCAATTATCCCAAAGTCCACTGAGTTTATGAATTTTGCACCGGCAACCACGGATGAAATTGGCAAAATAATTGATAATCTGGACACAAATACGAGTTCTGGTATTGACGGAATTAGTACGAAAATAGTTAAATGTCTAAAAAAATAATCACCACTCCACTAACAAACTGTGTAAACTATTGTTTGGAACAGGGAGTTTTCCCAGATTCTCTAAAAATTGCCAAAGTTACTCCAATTTACAAATCCGGTAATAAATCAGATCCAAGTAATTATCGCCCAATATCGGTCTTGCCTGTAATTTCAAAGATTTTTGAAAGAATAATTTATTTACGTCTAGAAAAATATCTGAATTCAATAGATTTCTTGTACAAAAAACAATATGGGTTTAGACCCAAATCAAATACACTTTCTGCTACAATAGACCTCGTAACCAAAATAAGGAACAAAATTGATGAAAGACAAGTGGTTCTCGGAATTTTTATCGACCTGAAAAAGGCTTTTGACACCATTAGCCACAAACTACTCCTTCAAAAACTATTAAAAATTGGTATTACAGGAAAGGCGCACGACATATTAAAATCATATTTCGAAAATCGTAACCAAATAGTCAAAATAGGGCAACATCAAAGTTCTCCTTGTCAAATTGATTTCGGTATCCCTCAAGGTTCGATTTTGGGACCACTCTTGTTTTTAATATACATCAACAATATACAACATGTAGGCCTAAATGCTGACATATCTCTCTATGCAGACGATACAAGTCTATTTTATTACGGTAATTCAATTAAAAGTATAATATCAAGAGCCCAAAAAGACTTAGATAAGCTAAATGACTGGTTCCTTTCAAATTTACTTACAGTAAACACCGAAAAAACAAATTTTGTCATATTTGCAGCAAAAAACAAGGCAATTAATGAAACCATACAACTTAAGATAAATGGCGATGAACTGAAACAAAAAAGTAGTGAAAAATATCTCGGACTTCATCTGGACCACTACTTAAATTGGAAACAACACATACACAAAATTAAAACTAAATTGACATCGTTAACTGGTGCCCTACGTGGCGTAGCAAATTGCCTTCCGCGTAAAATAAAATACCTTATTTACAACTCCCTAATAAAACCACATATAGACTATCTGATCGAAATTTGGGGCGCAGCAAACAAATCCAATTTAGAACCATTACAAATATCTCAAAATAAACTAATTAAATGTCTCTTTAATTATGACTTTTACGCACCTACCTTAAATATATACAAAGATTCTAAAATAATGACTATTAGGCAAACATATATATACTACACATGCTTATTAATATATAAAATCATCAACAGTCATATCCATACACTAATATCCTTCCGAAAAAAAAGTCAAATACAGAAAATGAAACTACGCAACGCAAATCATTTAATACTACGCACGCCTAGAACAAGCTATGGTAAAATGAACATTCAATACGAAGGTGCAAAAATGTATAATAAACTACCAGCGGAAATAAAAGATGCTAAAACAGTAGCCATTTTCAAAAAAAAACTAAAAACATACATATATGATTTTCAAAATTAATTAATTTTAATAGATATATTTACAATAACATAACACGAATATATAAATATAGTATGGTAAAGTATTTATTTACATTATCATTACATATCTATTATATAATATCTTCATTTATTGTCAATAACATTGTATCTGAAATACCAATAATTACAACATAACTATACGATTTAAATCTACATCGACATGTTAAATACAATTGCTTATCAATTCAATAAATAAAATAAAAATCCAAAATTACTAAAAATTAAACTTATATATCTAAAATGAAATGTCTCTTCACTGTCCTAAACAGAACACTGCATAAAAACAAACAACCTCATAGCACAATCTGCAACTGCATTGTTGGCGCATCTAGAATAAACACTCTTAATCCGTGTGTTGCCGGGCGAGATTGTAGTGCAGTACATGTCGAGTGAGACGCGCCCCGTGTCACTCGATAAATTCCACTGCGAGCTACCCACATAATATTTATATTTTAACATACTTGTTTGTAATGTGTCGAAGCTATGTGTTATTATTATTGTTTTTTTAGTTTCATTGTAAAAAAGCATGCTCATTGAATTATTTTTGTAAATATTATGCTTTCTCAGAAAGCGAATTACTTTTCATGTAATTCTTATGAGAATAAAGCTATTCTAAACCTGAATGACGGAAGGTCACTAACTTCATGGCATTACGTGCACTTAACACGTTTCATTGTCTTTCTTTATTTAAAATACTACTTCTATATCCGTTACACTACCCTATGTGTTATTCCCGGTATTTTTCTACTCGTGTACCATATTTCATAAAATCCGTTTAGTTTTTTTGCGTAAGAACAACCATACTCCCACCCAAACTTTCGCATTTATAATATTATTAGGAAGTAGAATTAAAACAAACCTTATCGACATTTGCATTCTCTCTCTGTATTTAGTCTATTTAGCATTTCTTTGCCTTCACATTCGTTCTCTTCGTTTGCTAGACATTCATTTGCCTCCTGTTATTTTTCGTTGATTTAGTGACTGCGTTTTGGCATTCGAAGGTACATCGTTGATTGTCAGAATTTATTGCGTTACGGTTGATTTGCTGCATTGTTTTTTAATAAATTTAGAAGCGTCAGCATTTCAGAATGTTTCAGAATGTGTTCCTTAGACAGTATTTTGACAAAAAAAGAAGAAAGACAAATTCCTAATTTTAATTTGTACTGCTCAATGGTTTTATACCTACACGTATAACTGGCATGAAAAAAGTAAATATCTTATTATGATGGCGTACTGAACCAAAGTGTTAAGAAAAGTACATAAAAATGATAATAAAAATCTTCTCGAAAAATAAAGAACCGACTTCATTTTATATCTTTTTAAGTGTCAAATTTACTGTCTAATGAAAAAAAAACTAAAAAAGACAGGCTTCGAAATACTGCGCTGTTTGGCGGTTTAGTAGAATTCGAGGTAATATTATATGAAAAAAATTACAGGTAGCTGAAGAGCATGGTAAGCAGAAAGCCGCGTACTACGCCGGATGGGCGGCGGGGTTTCATCATAATAGAGGTTAGTACTGATGTTAATGTCGGTAGACAATGCAGGGTGATTTTTAGAATGCCTGCCAATTTTTTATAGTAGGTATGCTTTTTTTTTTTAATTTTTCTTTTTTTTACTATAATTTTTTTTGAAGTTGCATTTGAAGAAGATTAAGAAAGTTCAACTTTACACACCAATTCTGATCGGCCAATATTTATGGGAAAGCAAAAAAAAAAAAATGTTAGTAGTTGACATAGATTTCATCGAAATCGGCTCAATTTCATAAACCAAGTCGCCTGTATTATTAGTCAACGTTCAGTGGCTCTCGACGGTGATATAACGAGCGACAGAGAAAAATTATCCAATGAGGTTTATCATTTCCACGCTTAATAGTTTGCGCTACTGGCGATGTCACGTCTACAGCATTGTACCAAAAGCTGTTATTTCATTTTGACACAACGACATTGACATTTGCCAACAGTAGATTTCTGTCATTTGACTTTGACACATCTACATTGACATCGTTGTACCATCTGACAGATGTCTTCCTTTAATATTTGTCGACATTGACAGCGTTGTGCCTGCTGACAGATGTCTGCTTGGAATATTTGAACGCGATACTCGTAGCCCCCATTCCTCGTCCACTTTAAATGAGATATTTTGTCAAAAACGTTTGGTGTCTAAAAATAAAAAATAAAAAAAATATTTTTATTCCGGAATGGTAGGTATTAAGTTGAATACAAAGTACGACAAAAATAACAAGTTATTTAAGGAAAAAAAATTGCACAGCTACATAATAAATTACATTATCCATTTCACCATTATTTATCAAAATCAAAAATTCTTTATTGAAACTTGGTCTTCAAAGAAGGCTCTTTTTCACGTCAAAAGTAAATTTTTAGTCATAGTATATTATGTCACAAAGCTACAAACTACTAGCATTTCGGAACGACCACTGCTGAGAAGAAATGCCGAAAGAAACTCATGAAGCATTCTTGGTCGCCTGACATGCCAGAAGGGCTATTTATTATCTTTATACATACACTAGATTGTGTACAGTCAAAAAATAAAATAAAATATAAGAAACAAATATAATAAAATAAAACATGTTATTCTTCATTTTGCGCTTTTACCATTTTGCTTTTTTACTATTGTGCCCTTATACCATTTTGCTCCTTTATCATTTTACGTTTTTACCATTTTGCTCCTTTAACATTTTGCTCTTTTACCATTTTTCAAGCGGTTATCATTTTGCGCTTTTAACCTAATGCGCCTAAACGTTTGTCCGTACGTATCCATTTATTTCATTATCGTTTGGTTTGGTATCTATAATACATAACGTATATAACGCACGCTGCCGGAACAGCCGCCACGCCACTCGCGCCTCAACGGCACCACAGCCTCGACCAGCTAGATATGCTGCACCGGCAGGATTACCCGACCAACTTCGGCACGTACGGCGGCCCCTCCGGCCGCTACCTCCGCCGCGACTTCTACAACCAGCCGTCATATATGAGCCACCATCGCCCGTTCTGAAAAGGGCTTTACTGCAAGAAGTTCCGCCTGTCCGATTCGAGGATATAGGCGGCGGACTTTCGTTTTTGTAGCGTAATGTAGGGTAAGGCTTTGGTGTTGCGGTGATGCTGTTTCGTTAGTAAGTATTTTTTTTTTGGTAATACGCGGTTTTTGGATGATTTTTGATCAGCAAAAGTTTTGGGAGTTGGGTCAGTTTTTCTCACGGACGATATATAAAGAGGACATGCCCAAATGACATTTCTCTATTGAGGAAGGGTAGAGGAATTTATTAGACGACGTATTTTTTCCAAAACCAATAAAAATCCAGCGTGTATAGTTTAAATTTAAGTGTTATGGTTTTTTTAAACACATAATGTAGTTATAAAATATTCCTGACTGAAATGTATCTGTAATTTTGTTTGTTAAAGCAATTATCCGCAACACCTAAAGTGATATTATAGTTGATTTGCGCTTTGTTCCCTCTCCACTGTTACTCTCCAACGCTTTTTCATAGTATAAAGTATTCTAGAAGGTTTGAGAGCTCAGAAATATTGAGCGTATCATTATACGGTGTTGCCAGTTTCGTGGGCAATTTTTGCTGAAAAAGAAATTATTTTACTTTGTGGTTTGTCTGTGATTCGTAATAGAAACAATATAGTTGGAATTTCGAAGCAAAAATTGCCCACAAAATTTTGATTAGGTTTTGACTGAGGCGGAATTTAAAAAAGAAATAATCAAATGTTATAAATTGGTATGTTTAAATTTTAATGTTTGAAAATGACGAGTAAATTCGTGCTGAGTAAAATTTTGTTATATGTATGTATAATGTGCAGAGCAACTACGCTCTGCTGCCAGAAAATGTGGCAGAGAGAATCCGGACAAACGAAGCGGCGGGAAGAATTCTGTACCGGAACTTTACCGGGAAAAAATCTACCGGTAAAATTAAGTACCGGGAAAAAATCTCCACGCGACACCACGCTTGTCCGACTAGAATCTAACTTAAGCTATACGCAGTCTGCTACCACCGTAGCTTATGAAGGGAGCTACAGGGCCCTATATGATAACCTAACCTATAAATTAAATACAATTGAACACTTACCAAATTAAATCTTCTTTCTCTTCGGATCCAAACTTGAGTGTCTTCGGGAAGGGGGAATTCCTAATCACCCTACCTAACCCTTGAGATCTCAATTCCCCAGGACAACTAAATAGATTTCTTCCCGTAGTTTCACTCGGGAACAGTCAGATGTGAACAGCCAGCCACGTTTCACCTCTCACAAGAAAAAGTCACAATAACAGAGTTCTTCACAAACACAAAGTTCAATAGTTATTTAACAAACAGGAAATTCACAATTATCACTCAAACTAAACAACAAGCAAAAGACGCGAGACCGCTCCGCGTATTAAAATCAAACCGATATCGCCCGGGACAATGCAAAGGCGGACTACACGACGCCATCCACGCTAGCAATGTGAAAACCCCGAACGCCCTCTGGCGGCAGCAATGCGAAACGCCTGCGTTTAGTTTTACCCAATATATTACAAACATCCCCCCGTCCCGGTCTGAGAAGCAGACCGCTAGCTTACTCTACGGGAAGGCGGGCGAGAGAGGTCACACCTCTCCTTAAAATCGAACCGTCGACCAACACCTCAGCCACACGCGGAGTGCCATCTCCGCCAAGAATCAAACGTAATATGCGAGCTCGTCGCCAAAGCAATGAGGGCAAATTTGCCTCTTTTAACAATACTAAATCACCCTCCCTGGGAGGCTCAGTCCTGTCTGTCCACTTCACTCTTTGCTGCAGCAAATGCAAATATTCAAGCGACCAGCGACGCCAAAGAGTCCTGGCTCATTTGCTGCAACATTTGAAAACGCGACAACCGATATACGCGTTCATCCTTCCACGGGTATTCGGGCAGGGCATTCAACGGCCCTCCCACCAAAAAAATGACCAGGGGTGAGAGCTTCCAAGTCATTTGGATCTGGAGATAGCGGACAGAGAGGACGAGAGTTGAGGACCGCCTCAACTTTACAAAACACTGTGGCCAGCTCTTCAAAAGTTAGAGCCGTTTCTCCGATAATGCGGCGGAGGTGGGTCTTTGCGGATTTCACAGCCGCTTCAAAAATCCCTCCCCAATGGGGGCAACTTGGGGGACTAAACTTCCAGGTTATTCCCCTTTGGGCAGCAATTTGACTTAAACTAGTACAATTTTTATCAATAAACACAGAAACATCCTTAAGATAATTTACAGTTCCTTTATAGTTTGTGCCATTGTCAGACCTAATAAGGGAAGGTAGACCTCGACGCGAAACAAAGCGATCCAACGCGGCGACGAAGGCCTCCGTAGTCAGAGCCGATACCACCTCCAAATGGACAGCCTTGGTGGCCAAACAAACAACATACACACAAATAGCCCTTCACAATACGGGCATTACGAAAGGGAGAAGCCTTGATCGAAAAGGGACCGGCAAAATCGGTTCCAACGCCGTCAAACGGTCTCGAAGGTCGGATTCGATCAGCGGGCAAATCACCCATCTGTGGTTGCATCGTGGATGCCTTCAACCTATAACATGCAATACATCGAAACAGAACACTACGGATTGCTCTTCGGGCTGACAAAATCCAAACTCGCGTTGCAAGATAGCCAACAAAGCATTGCACCCAGCATGGGCGTTACGAATGTGTCGATCAGACACCAAAAGCTGCACCAAGGGTCCGCCCTTGGGCAACAACAGAGGATGGCGAGTCTCATATGGAAGATCCGCCTTCCGGAGCCTGCCTCCAACCCGAAGAAGCCCATCCGAGTCGATGTACGGGTTCAAACGAGCGACCGCGCCCTTCAACTTAGCGCGTGAGTCGCGCAAGATACGAAGCTCTGACTCAAACCGTCCGGTCTGCACGACACGGACCCAATGCAACAATGCGCTCCGGCGCTCTTCTGCACCTGCAATCGGCTCCAACCGCTTTGCCTGTGGGTTTCTACAATTATGTATGAAACGCTTAATCCAACTGGTAACACCCAGAAGCTTATCCAAGCTGCTATACCGAGCAAGTAGCCAATCCGGCTCCGACGTCGTCTCAGCGACTACAGCATGTACACGGAGCCCAGTCAAACTCAAAGAAGTAACATCTGTCTGACAGACAGGCCAAGATGTTTCTGATCCCATCAGCCACTCTGGACCCCACCAGAGCGGGTGTGACACCAATTCTGGTGCCGTACAACCTCGGGAAGCACAGTCCGCTGGGTTAAGCTCTCCCGGCACATGTCTCCATGTTATATCAATTCCAATATTTTGAATTTGGGAAACCCTGTTTCCAACAAAAACCTCCAAGGTATGTGGGGCCGCGCGCAACCATGCAAGCGCGACCTGGCTATCCGACCAGGCGAAGATGTCCCGTATCTCGACCGTGGCCGCCAGCTCACATGCAACGTGATGCAACAATTTAGAGAGAAGGTGAGCTCCACTCAACTCAAGCTTGGGAATAGTCAGCCTAGTCCTGATGGGGGCGACCTTGCTCTTCCCTAACAAAAGCGAGACATTGACCCGGCCATCGGCGTCAACTGTCCGCATATAGACTGACGCGGCGTAGCCTCGCTCCGACGCGTCACAAAAGCCATGCAGGCTGGCTCGATATTTCCCGGGGGGCAATATTCGACGAGGCAAGGCAATCCGATTGACTTCCTTAATCGATGAAAACAACTCGAGCCAATCATCCAATGGAGGACCAAACAGCGGCTCGTCCCACGAGACGCCCAAAGTCCAAAGTCTCTGAAGAAGACACTTCGCAGAGAATATCACTGGACTGATCCAACCGCTTGGATCAAACATACGGGCTATTACGGACAACACCGTTCTCTTAGTCCAGACCTTTGGTATTTCCAAGTCCACTTGGAATGTAAAAATATCGGTTAGCGGCTGGTACTGCATGCCCAGCACCGCTATCCTGTTGGGATCATCCACATCCTCAAACAGGTGAGGGTTCTGTTGGTGATCCTCCGGGATCCCTTCTAGAACTTTAGGCTCATTAGACAACCACTTACGTAGCTCGTAGCCACCTGTCTTCAATATTTCAATCAATTCATCCCGCAGTAGGAGGGCCTCCTCAATACTTTGGGCTCCGGTGCACACGTCATCAACATACAAGTCACGTGACAGCACGGAAGCCCCACGGGGAAAGCGGATCCGTTCCCGCTCTGCCAATTCAAGCAATGATCTGATGGCGATATAGGGACTAGATTTCAAACCATACGTGTTTGTGTTGAGTTCATACACCGTCACAGGATCCTCAGGGCGCTCACGCCAGAGTATCAACTGGAATCGCCTGTCCTCAGGATGTATGACTGTCTGGCGGAACATCATCCGGATGTCCGCACCAAAAACCACTTGATGTCTTCTAAAGTTCAAGATGATGTCAATTATGTCCCTATGCAATTTGGGACCCGAATGCAAACACAGATTCAACGAAACCCCGTTCGAAGTGGGTGCGGACCCATCAAAGACAGTCCGCAACTTGCCCGTTGAGGCCTTCACCACCGCGTGGTGGGGCAAAAAATAATGCTCAGTTGAGCTCCAATCAACTCGAGCCGGAGACATGTGCCCCAAATCCTCGTACTCGCGCATAAATTCAATATATTTATCGCGAAGTACGTGGTCACGCTGCATGCGTCGCTCCATGGACAGCAGTCGTTTCTCCGCAAGCGCCCTACTTTGCCCTAGGCTAGGACGAGAGGCAACAAAGGGTAACCTAGTTACAAACCGACCGGAGGGCAACCTCTCCGTGGTCGATCGAAAAAGGGCTTCGCACTCAGCGTGTTCCGGATCCATCCTGGAACTCATAGGTGGCTCCTCCACCTCCCAAAACCTTTGCATGGTCTTGGCCAAGGACGCAGATGCGACGACCGGTGGCTCCTCCACGGTGCTATTATCAAACACAGGGCCCATCAGGGCGAAACCAAAGATAGTAGACACTGCCATCAGTGAAGACGAACCCAGAGCTTTCTGGGTACCCAACAGAATCCAACCCAATACGTCCGAGCCCAGGAGCAAGTCCACTGGGCCGGGATGAAAAACAAAGGGGTCGGCCAAATCCAGACCCGAAACCAAAGACAACACACCCGGCGGTATGTCTGTCGAGGGGTGCCAACCCGCAATGGTATCCATTACCATAGCCGAAGTCGTGATCCTCATTGTGGAGGACTTCAGCGAAGAAAAGGTGACAAGTGTCTGGCCCGTCAGACACTTCACTTGTATGCCACCAACTCCAAGAAGTGGCACAGGCGAGTCTTCCACGACTAAACCTAACTGGCGTGCCACTCGAGTGGTAACCAAACTGCTTTGAGCCCCTGAGTCCAACAGAGCTCTCAAATTAATGGCTTCCCCCTACGACCCCATACGCGGACCACCGCGGTAGGGAGCAGAACCGTCCGCGGCTCTGTCCCAGCAAGGGAGCAAGCTAGTTACGGGCTCCCCACTCTCTCCAAACCAGGGGCGCGCCACTGACCCGGATAATATGGCGGGCGAGTGCACATCCCCATCTGAGGGGGCATAACCCGCGGCCCGGCCATACATATGGTACGGCGGGTGGTACTCCAGCCGTGGGTACTCGTGCAGCGGCGGAGAAAACCGCTGCGGCTGCATGTGTTGGGTATTGGTAACCCGCGTGGAGGGGGTGTCCCCACTCTCACGTCCGATCTAGGGCCCCCGCCCATGGGGGCCCTATCCGGGCCTGGCCAGCTACATACTGGCCATGACCTTGGGGCGCGTGGTCCCGGTCCGCCAAGACCCGCGCAGGTACGCGACCCCCTCCCGAGGGGGGTGCGACGAGCGAAGCCGCGTCCTCCGTCCGATGGTGGAGGGCTTCGCGCAGGAGCGCCCCCGCCCATAGGGGACCCCTGCCTCAACATCCGGGTGCCATCCCCGTTGCGGTTCATGCAAAGCATCGCGTGGTGCCGCCCACGGCATGCACTGCATGGTATGGCACTGGGACAGTCACGTGCATAGTGACCGCCCAAACAATAAAAGCAAAGTTCATGCCGCTTTGCCATGCGGCGCCTATCTTGTACTGGCAGTCTCTGCCAGTCCCTGCATTGTAGCAGGCTGTGGCCCATCCGGCCACATTGCAGGCAGTCCGCGTCCCTCGCGACTGCTGCCGTGTGCGCAACCCGCACACCAGCTCCACGCGGTGGCGGTTGCCGTCCCTGTTGGGGCTTCCCTCGCCATGAGGGTTCCAAGGGCCTACGTTCAGGCGCTCTGGATGGCGCTGAGTCCGTCATGGTATTCTCAGCAGCCCGTGCCTCAAACTCCAAAAACTTCACCAAGTCAGTGAATGTTGGTAGGGTGGTGCTATCCCGTTCCGCATTCTCGCGCTCAAATCGCGAGCGGATGTCATTGGGTAATTTGCCCAATACAATGTGCACCAGCAAAAAGGACCATTGGTCCACCGGCAGCCCCAGTGTGCGGAGCGCGTTACAGGCCACTGTAACGGGCGTGAGCAACTGCAGGCGCAACTGTGCCCTGTTGGCCACCTTGGGCAGGGCCATCAACTGTGCGGCGTGCGCATCCGCTAACAAACGTAAGTTTTGGTAGCGGGAGTTCAATAACTCCCAAGCCGTATCGTACTGGTCGTCCTCCACCCGGAGGTGCTGGATGAGCGACCGCGCTTCATCCTCAAGAGTGGAGAGGAGGTAGGCCATCTTCTGGGCCTTCGACAAATCCTGTCGTGCTACGACCAGGGACTCAAACATATTTTTATATGCTACCCACTCCTCCATCCTACCCCCAAAGTGGGACCGCTGAAGGGTGGGGAGCCGACCAGTAACCGCTGGTCCTTCCTGTCTAACAGGTGTGCGAGGGGGCTGGTCCGCCAGCCTGTCTCGCCCTTATTGCGGTCACCGCCTCCGCGATATCATCGTGCAGACTCAGGATCTGGTCCATGTCCGCCATGTGACCTGCGTCGGCCTCCGGGGTAAGATCGGCTTCGGTAAGCGCCGCCATGGCCGCTTCCGCGCTAATCAATCGTGAGTGGAGGTGATCCGCTCTTAGCAGTATGGCGCCCTCCCTGTCCTTCCGGGACAGGAGTCCTCCGGCCGTCACAAACCATCTCAATTCGTTGGCGAGTGTCGCCCTAGCATTGGAGGCCTTCGCCATCGCGTCAAGTCACAAACAAAAAATACCAAAAGGTAAATAAAAAACAACAAAATCAAGCAACTACACGAAGAACCGCGGTAGGTATGAGAATGGCACAAACCCGGAACGCACGGTACAAACCGCAAACAAATACAAAAAAGGTTACAAATATTCTTATACAAACAAACTAAGAAAAATCTAATAATTTTTACAAACAATTAATTATTTTTTACAAACGAACAAATAGAGGGTAGATAAACTACGCTCTGCTACCAGAAAATGTGCAGAGCAACTACGCTCTGCTGCCAGAACATGTGGCAGAGAGAATCCGGACACACGAAGCGGCGGGAAGAATTCTGTACCGGAACTTTACCGGGAAAAAATCTACCGGTAAAATTAAGTACCGGGAAAAAATCTCCACGCGACACCACGCTTGTCCGACTAGAATCTAACTTAAGCTATACGCAGTCTGCTACCACCGTAGCTTATGAAGGGAGCTACAGGGCCCTATATGATAACCTAACCTATAAATTAAATACAATTGAACACTTACCAAATTAAATCTTCTTTCTCTTCGGATCCAAACTTGAGTGTCTTCGGGAAGGGGGAATTCCTAATCACCCTACCTAACCCTTGAGATCTCAATTCCCCAGGACAACTAAATAGATTTCTTCCCGTAGTTTCACTCGGGAACAGTCAGATGTGAACAGCCAGCCACGTTTCACCTCTCACAAGAAAAAGTCACAATAACAGAGTTCTTCACAAACACAAATTCAATAGTTATTTAACAAACAGGAAATTCACAATTATCACTCAAACTAAACAACAAGCAAAAGACGCGAGACCGCTCCGCGTATTAAAATCAAACCGATATCGCCCGGGACAATGCAAAGGCGGACTACACGACGCCATCCACGCTAGCAATGTGAAAACCCCGAACGCCCTCTGGCGGCAGCAATGCGAAACGCCTGCGTTTAGTTTTACCCAATATATTACAAACATATAATATATTGGATCTACGATAGGAAACATGATTTTTCGCGGCATACTTAATGCCAAAGTTATCAAAAAACCTTTTAAAATAGGATTTTAGATGTGTAATCACAGAATGCCTAAAATTTGATGGTCATAAAAATACGTTGAACAGATAGGTATACAAAATGAAAAAAAAAAAACGTATCTTTTGGTAATGTTGTTGACAAAAATGATTTATGACTTAAAATACAGAAATTTGTTGAATAATGAGGGTTATCGTATTTAAATTCACTAGTTAGCGCAACTGGCAAGTATGGTCATGTCAATGGTACAATGCAATGAGGGATTTTCCGAGACCCAAATTAAAAAAAAAAATAGTTCCAGATGACTTCATAGATGGCCGCTAAGCAAAGGCGAGAGAAAAAGTTCCATACAAAAAGCAAAAATTCACGGGATTGGCATTTAAAAAAAAATAAAACTTAGTAATAAAAACATCTAAAAAGTAGTAATATTGTGATTTGTGCAACTGTCAAACTGTTAGGTGATTTTTTTTCTGCCTCTGGTTGATATGAATAAGCGCACCATATAAAGGTTTAGCCATTATTACAACTCGGCTTTCATAAAACGCTATCTGTTGAGACTTTCTTATATTGATTTTTTTTTTTCTTAATTTAGCTGTCAGAAAATCGCTCATTGGTACAATTGGATTTGACACTTCGACATTGACAGCGTTGTACCATCTGACAGATGTCTGTCCTTACTCGTAGGTATCTAGTGGAATATTTGAACGCGATATTTCATTAATCGAATATTAGCGACTGTCATGAAAATTTTCTTTCAGTCGGATAAATTAACAAATGATTATCCTTCTTATTTCCGACTACTAAGCACCAAAATTGAACGTTTTGACGGTACTAGCCATTGTATAAATGAAAACAAAATAGAAAGTTTAAAAATTACAAGTGATAAATCAAAATAAAATAAAGAACTCAGCACGGGATAATAAAATAATAATCCTAAAATATACAACTAAGGGACCCTGTCTCAGCACAAAGCCCACTGTTATTACTTCTAGAATCTAGAAAAATCTTATCCGTAGTCTGCACTTGATCATAGACAATGTATATAGATCCCATAGACTGTCTGAATCGATGTTTATACTCTGGAATTTTATAGGCTTACGCGCGAATTTAGATAAAGGTTAGAATTCCTATAAAATGCATTATTTAAATCAGAAAATAATACAGTGTGTTTTATTAGCAAACAAGCAATATACACAATCAATTTCTATACTTAAATGAAGTATTTAGTAAAAGAAAAAAAGGTGTATATATTTATAACAAATTAAAATACCATTCTTTTTTCTTTTCGTAAATAGAGAAATTTACGAATCGTTATCTCAATTCGCATGTACCTAAAGTTGTTTTTTCTAACGTAAGTTGTGCTAAGGTCAATTCATTAATTTTATTATCACTGTGTACCGTCGCTCGCCTAAAAAAACTTATCAATGTTTATCATTATATGAATATATATGTTCCTAC
Source organism: Ephestia elutella (assembly GCA_018467065.1). NCBI lineage: Eukaryota > Metazoa > Arthropoda > Insecta > Lepidoptera > Pyralidae > Ephestia > Ephestia elutella. The sequence continues at coordinate 3,449,961 of CM031579.1, forward strand.
AATTTTGAATAATGTGTAGACTTTTGAGAATAGACCAATCGGCTTGCTTTTCCATTCCGGTAAAACTTGATAGGTGCCAACTCAGTAGTTTTGAGTATCAAAAAACAGATATTAAAAAAATATATATTTAAATTAGCTAAGTAATCAATATTGTATATCATATATAAATATTTATAAAATTCTTCCGTTACTGAGTGACTGACAGACAATGCAAAGCCAACATAACTGGGCGTAGGATTCTGAAAAAGAGCATGTAGGCTCCTTAGTGAATGTAGAAGAGCACTAAGAAAGGATTTCCTGAAATTTCGTAAATCGCAAATTTTTCAGCGTGCGCGACGGTATATCAGTATGGCTTATGAACGATATATGTGCTCAATAGTTATATGATCTGTTAAACAGCTGTACATTCGTTGTATAAATGCTTTGTTGAATAATATAATTGAATTATGAAACACTTTATGACCATTGAAGTAAAACATAAAAAAAATAGGTTCAAATTAAATATTCAAATTAGCAATAAACTTTAGTCAGAACTTGCAAATAAGTATATTAAAATGATTAATACATTTGTTTACTCTATAGGCTTATGCCAGCGGCTTCACCCGTGAAAAAGTCGTTCTGTACCCCCTGAGGGGTGGATTTCCAAAATTTATTTTTTAGCGTTATTTTGTCTAAATAAATTTTATGTTACAATGTTTAGTGGTTTTGTTCTGATTTGCGTCTTTCTATTTTATAAATATTTGATACTGGTCAGTTTTAAATTAATTGCAATATGTATATAACGTATTTCGTATATAGACATGTGTAGACCCTAAAACGAGAAGGTTTAGAAAATTCAAAGGATTAAATACAAACATTCACTTGTACAGACTAATACTTGTATGTTAATAATTAGCAGAATTTTCTAGAGTCTGGTAGGTAAATGTCTATTTTTTCAAATTTTGAAATTCATGTTTAGATACGGCGGACCCTTTCAAAATAGCGAACGAGAAATTCAAAAATTATGAATATTACCTTTTTAACTTTGTACGTTGATTTTATTTAATTATATTTTCCCTTTTTAATAATTTATGTTTTGTTTATTATGCCTACTATATAGTAATATTTTTTATAATAATTTATTGAAACAAAATTTCTTTTGATTAATTTATGCTTCTGAAACTTTATTTATTATAATTTTTTATTGTAGTTGTACGGATTATTTTTACTTTAAACTAAAAAAGTGATATTCCTACATATGTGTTGGTATTTAAGAGATTTATATTTATATAAATATATATACAAAGACCATCAAAAAGGGATTCCTAAAAACTAAAACGCCGCGTTGTATTCACATGAATTTTCAATCAGTTTAAACTTTTGATATTTACTCGCCTACATGGCAGGATATGATAAGTTTTTTTTTAATTAAAAATATTTTATTTTTCATTAATAAAAGTTTTCCTTATTGCAATCATATAATATCACCGTGACTACCAGTATTCGTAAATAAAGATTTCAATTCTATTCTATCGATCTATAGAAAACATCAGGAGGGTTAGAACGGCATCATTGATAAATCGAAATATGATCCATTTCCGATTTCCTAAATGTTTCAAAATTAACCTTATGTACGGCTGTATAAGGTTCATACATACAACATATAATTACGCCTTTTGCCCGTGGGGGTAGGAGATATTTTGTTGATGAATTGTCACCTAAGTCGAAAAGACTAGCGATTTCCACTTGCTATGATACTTACAGACACATAGGTAACCCCAATAGATTGAGTATCATTTAATGCTTGTTCGCGTCGAAACTTAGAGGAAGTGCGCGGGGGTCCGGAGCGGTAGCTGACGTTTGCGAAAAAAGGACAAACATATACTTGACACTTGGGAAAGAAAGAGATGCTTGCAAAAAACATCAACGTCACACCATTTTGGTACTCTAGTTCGCACTGTTTCACATAGATCGATCATTATAAAGTGAACTCTGCACGTTATCATATTAAATTAATTAAAAAACTTATCTGTGAAAAGTTATACCATCCTTTTGGAGATTTGATGTCCTTGATGATTTTCCGCACGATTTTATGCAACATGTACTCATTTTTACACACTCAACGAACATAATAGATTGAATATGGTGATGATGGTGTAAAGGATCATACTCCGATTCATTAAATTGGCTGTTTAAGACCAGTACATGTGTTTAGTACCTGTAAATTCTGGAATATACGTAACTAGTTGATTTTATTGTATTGATGTTAGTTCCATAACTTGCTTGACTCGGATCATACTGGAGGCGTCTTTTAATTTACATGTCTCTTGTAATTTAAAAATAGCAGACGTAGCTATTTATATATATTTTGTATCGTCCACTGCTGGGCAAAAGCCTCTCTTAACTTATTCCACGTATCTCTATCATGTTGTACGTAGTCATGTCAGATGCCTTTAGGCGACTTGAATAAAATCTGACACCTGTGTTTGTAATAACACACTTACGTAGTCATGTTAGATGCCTTTAGGCGACTTGAATAAAATCTGACACCTGTGTTTGTAATAACACACTTACGTAGTCATGTCAGATGCCTTTAGGCGACTTGAATAAAATCTGACACCAGTGTTAGTAATAACACATTCGATAAGAAAGAAAGATTTGTTTTTTTTCCTTTTATTATCTGTCAAACGTTCTCAAGTCATCCGCCCATCTCGTCTTTGGCTTTTCTCCTTCCATCGGTTGGAATCCAGGTGGTTAAAATTTGTGTCTGTCTCTCCGGGTGCACGCGGCAGACGTGAAAGCAATGACTTTGAGGCTTTTGACTACCTTGACGAAATGGCTACATACATAATAATTACATAATTGCAATATAAAAATTTAAAGACCCTACTGGAGTTCTGTGTGAAGACATCCTACTAATGTGTTGGCATTGATAAATCTTTATAAAAAAATTGTAATTTATCGTTGAAATTTAATCAATAAAAAATCATCATCAATCAATACATATAATAAAACTGTAACTGGTCTCTGTCTGTTCTGTACATAACAGATATTTAAGAAAAAAAAACTGCCAAGTGTCATTATAGGGCTAATAGGAGCCAATACCATATATATATACTTTTAAATCTGTGTCTTTCTGTCTATATGTTTGTACGCGCATCACGCAAAAACAACTAGATTAAATTTAATGCGGTTTTCACTGTTTTTTTTAAGAAGATCTAACTTCAAATCTGGCGTAGGTTTCATCTTGATATGCCGCTTAGAACCTGAGATATTAATAGTAAATTAACGTGGACGAAGTTTCAGGCACAAGTTAGTAAAAATAAAACGTATCCAGTATGGCTCGAGTCGTCACAGTGACAATATAACGGTGATTCGAATGTTCAGTAGTTATCGGAGTCTATGAGTGTTATTATTGTATCCCGTATCTCGGTACTTCGTTATATTGTGTGGTGGGCATGATGGCCTTAGTATTTTTTAAATCGTTATTTACTGGTATTTACCATTACTTCTTACTTAGGCCGGTGAAGGAAAACATCGTAAGGAAACCTGCACTCTGGTTGATGATTATCAGCTAGTGTGTGAAATGGAGAAGCCAATGGCAAACCACTCCATTAAAATTGCTAAGAGAGTCGTTGTGTGTGTTTCATTCCATATAATGACCACGACCCTCAGTTATGAGGAAATACGACTGGGTGGATTCGACCAAACTAGAGTAAATTTTATTCTTAGAATAAATCGTCAGTTCGAGAGTAAATGAATTTTACATTTTACCATCTGCAATTCTAAGAATAGAGAGCCTATTCGGGTATAGTTCCTTATACCACCGACATGCATGGAATAGCAGAGTTAATCCTAGAATAAAAATGGCGTCTGCACGTCATATGTTCTGTCTGTTCGCTGTCACTGCTGTCATTGACATAAAATAATACGACAAAAGACAGTTGCTATGACCTAAGCTTTTACATCATTGCATCGTAGTACAACATCTTTTGTCCGGGTATTATATTCATTCGTAATTTGTTTGTCGTTCATTCTGCTACACGCGTATAGTTATTCCACGATGAAAAAACGACTATTGGTTTACTCGAGATAATAATCGAGGAATATTTATATACCTGGTATAGCTATTCGCGTATAAATATAAATTTGGTCGAATCCACCCTAAAGAGACCAGTAAGTACTACTAGAACATTCTAATGTTGCTTGCCCTTCTATAAAATATAAAAATGTATATATGTAATTTTGGGTAACGTTATTTTATTGATATTTTTCTGCCGCCACAATATCTAGCTAGATGTTATATATCAAATAATATAATTAGATATTGTGAACAATTAAAAATATAAATATATTTTTTTAATTCTCTGGTCTTTGTGCCCACCACACGTTTTCGTCCCTTCTTAGTAAATAATTATTATTGTATATTAATTAATAATTATGAGAAGGTAGTGTTTTACCTACGTGTAAAGATTCACTGTGGATATTCGACTGTATTTTATATATAACTCGATCAATGAAAAGTATAAAACATTTCTAAAAACGAAATCTTCCCTTCAGCAGCAAAGACAAAATATGTCAGTAATGCGTTTCGGTTATCCTCAGTGAACTAGGTATTTAGGTCTAGAATGCTAGAGCTAGTTTCCAATGTGAATTGTGCCTAAATAAAGTGTAAAATGTAAGTAATCGGAACACACTGAGAGTAAACGTATTGTTAAATATGCAATTAAAAAAGAAAGATGTTTGGTATTGTGTCGATTCTCTTCTCGCCATGATGATAGGAAAGCGTTTGATTTATCAAATTTAAACACAATAGTAAAAATATCCCTAAAATTATTTATACATATAATGCAAAAGAGAATTAGTAAACTATTCGTACCGCCTAGCGCCTGTCTGTCAAACACCTTATGTGCGCAAGAGATGGCGAGACTCGCGGCGGACGTCACTTTCGTTTTGGCGGGAACCGTAATTGATATAATGCTAAGTGCAAATTATGTGACTTTTAATAGTGAAGTTAAAATATTATATAAGTTTTTTTGCTATTGTAACATTGCTCAGATTTCGTTACCTGAGTTTTTAAAGTTTAAGGTGGCAAATTAAGCATTTGCGGTAGAATTTGTGTTATTTTTTTAAATATTAAGTACTTAATTGTAAGTTATGTAAGTAAACGAATAATTTCTTGCAGTCAAACATTTAGATATATTTTACGTAAGATTTTAAAATATTATTCGCCTTATGAACTTATACATGTAATTTTAAATAATAATTTTGTGTTTTTTTTTGTTTAAGTGAAAATCTTGACATAATGTTACCATGTACTTACCACATTTTTATGCAATATTTAGTGCATAAATTTATTCATTTAACAAGTTAAAAAATTATTACAAAACTGTTGAATTCTAAAGTCAAGATTTTTACGTAAAGCTTATGAGTACAAAAATGTTTGCGATGTTCAAATATTTTAGGGAATTCTTGTATTAGATAATCCAGATCCTTTAGAAATTCATTGAAATATTTTAAAAATATTTGGCTTGGGCAGATTATAACGACCTTTTGTTGCAATGAATAAAAGTTGTTATTTTTAAAATAAAAAAATAGATATTAAGTATTTGAGCGCCCTTTGCGTGATGCGTTGACGTAGCGCCTATTAAACTTCTTAGTCACATATTTAAGTGACATACCCATCTCTTTCACACGTAAGGTGTGAGACAGAGACAGGTTAAGTACTCGCTTCTAGAACGCGTCACGCAGTGGACGACCTCAATATAACTCGTTAAAATATGATTGTTTGGCTGTCATACAATAGTTCTAATTGTTTGTGCGAAATATATATTTGTTTTGTTATTGTTCGAACATAGTACGTGAAATGTATTTGGATCATGATATTATATTTTGTTATTATATTGAAGTGTACGTAACGTTAGGGCAAACGAATGACGCAAAGGTATTCTTCCAAATTCTGGCCAATCGATAGTGATGTATAAATAAATATTATTCACGACAAATGTATATTTAATTTCAATTTATATTATAATGTCCTTGACATAATCTTACTTTTGATATTATTGGGTTTAGTGTTTAGATAAGTTATGTTTAGTATGTTACTTTCTATCGACACAGTTTTGATACTTTTCTACATGCTTTCTGGATTATTTCAGGTATTGAGATTGATTGAACGTTTTATTAAGATATTTTCACTAATTTATTTTAATCCCTAAATAATGGCTTTTACGATAACAATTGTTCAACAATAGCCGCTATACTTCATGATATCTCTTCGTCGTTGAAGGATTAATGCAGTATATGTCTTACTAACGCCTCGCCCCGGCTTCGCATGAGGGGGGTACATACATAAAGTGTAGCCTATGTCACTCAGGCATAATGTAGCTGTCTATTGGTGAAAAAAATTTTGAAATTGGTTCAGTGGTTCTGAAGCTTACGCCCTACAAACTAACAAACACTTTCTCTTTATAATATTAGTACGATGATAAATATCCACAAATAGTAGTGCTTAATGTCTAATAGTTATGAAGGCATGGACTTTAACATAACAGTTTATATTTCGTTAAAAGATACATAATTTTCAGGTGACTTCGCTTGGGGATGCGGCAGTTGTATGATGCCAGATCCATGGGAGAGGTTTTCCTCCCCCCCACTGGGGGGCAGCCACCCCTCCACCCCCCGCAGCGGCTGCCGACCCGGCGCCTGCGCAAGTCGGCTGTACCCCAACTACCTCCCCGGCAAGGGCAGGGGAAGGGGGCGGAACCCCCCCTGGGCTGGATTCAGTGAAGATAGGTTCAAAGGGCAACGCTGTAGAAACGGACCGGCGCCTTATTGGTAACCTAGTATTAAGATCCTAAGGATCATTTGTACATTTTGTGATATTCGTTCTAGCGAATTTTAACCGCTATTGTATGTAATTTGTGGTTTGCATTTGTTAGTCAGCCTTTTATAGGTATTTGGTATAGTTTTTATACCAACGACCCGTTTATTAGTCGGCCTACATGAGGCACATAGTAATAGAAAGATCCAGAAAGGATATTCGCTGATGTGCAGCTTTCAGCCTTATGAGTATTTAAATAAGGTAACAACATGGAGTTTGTATTTATTGTTAGGTTAGATATGAAAATGTTTGGTTTGGAATGGCCAGGCAAGTTTCAGGCGTGTCGAATTGAAGGATGAAATGGCTTTGAATTTTCAAATGCCCGGTACGTGTATTCTTATTTATTAGTTTATTAGACTCGGTTGACAACGTACCCGTTACGCCCGAGGGCTCCTATGGCGATATTGTATAGCGTACCAACCTTTAGGCAATAAAACTAGTTGAATGTCATCATTTAATGAAGTGGCTAGGCAGTTAGTTGAGCGGCCAATTTAACCAGTTGGCTGCGATATGTACGTACGTGACGTTAATAATGCACATTTGGGATAGAAATAATCGGCTAGTTCACTGTTGGAAACTATGTGGGTTAATATGTCTAATTTAAAGGTTGGGAGTTTATTAAAAATGTACTACACAAAGGATTGCTAATAAAATTTATAAATGCGTAGTTGAAATTGGTAAAATAAGATTTATTTTTCCACATCAAATCTTAAAAGACCCGATGGACCCATATTTCTTTATATCACATGCAATATGCTTATTTTATATTTTACTCTGATATTATATGTTTTAATTAATACATGTTATTTAGACATAATACTAAAAAGTGATTTAAAAAGTATTGGTGCCTAATGAACGTACATTTTTTTTTTACGAAACATAACCTTTATTTGCAATCCTTAGCTGGTAGTATATTTGTGGCAAGATTTATGAATGTGCATAGTTTTTTTGTAAATATGAAATTATTGCATTAGTCTTTTGTAGAGTTTGAAGTTTCTTTTCTTTATGAAAGTATGTATTATTCAGTTGCATTTTTTCAAAAATATATAAAAAAAAAAATCTCTCATTGTCACAATTTTTTAAAATATAGAGTTAGATTTAGTTTTTCTAACTTCGGTTAAACTTTGTCATCTTTGATTTAATTAATATTTTATGTCTTCTTTCTTACTTTTAAATAATAAGAATTCATTTTATTTTTATGAAAAAAGTCATAGCTTTATATACAAGGGGTGAAATTAATACTTTTAAAAACTTTTTCTTATGTCTGCTTGTCGTTTTATAGATTTTCAGCGATTATTTATTTTTTAATTTTTTTTTTCAACCAATAAATTCTAGCGAAATTGTTGTGAAGGTAGTCAAAAGTAATCATCGTAAAATGTGTGGCCTTATAAAATAACCTTTGCTAATTTCCTATCTAATAATACAACTCACTGACTCTTATAACTTCGATAACTACAATCCCGTCTCATTGGTCTCCAAGAGGTCCGTAACATTTATTTAACGACTTAACATTACGAAAACTGACGTCCACTGTGTGACTGAGACCTACGCGTCACGCAGCGGACGCCCTTGTGTCAATAATTATTGACACACACACACACACGCACACGTTGCTCTTTTGTCTTGCCTTCACGGCCAATGAATTCTCAAGATATAATTATGGCCTTTTTTAAAATCACAATTCATTGTAAAATGGATTGATAAAATTTCCGATTTTTGGACGTGCAAGTAATGTGTAAAGAAACTTTTTGTATTATATTCTTTTTTTTTACTTGTTTTGTTTCTTTATTTAACATTAAAAAAGTTTGAAATGATTTCGTTGTTTTCTTTCTTGCCAACAATTTGAATATTTTCGATAAACAGATACGACACCTAAAAAAACAACCCCGCCAGGAGATCGTAGAAACTTTGTAAACAAAGAATAGTGGGTACGCAACATTTGGGTCAAATCAAATATATTTTTTCTGTAATATTTTTTTTGAATGACAAATATGTAATATGAGCCAATTAGGAATGAAATTCATATAATGTAGAACAGTAATTACAATCAAACAATAAAATATTAAAAACAACTTTTAGATTGTTAAATTTAAGTGAATACCACTGTTTGTAGTTATTTCAGAATAAAAAACATATGCCACCATTTTTATTATCATGTAACAAAATATTATAGCATGAAAAGAGAATAAAATAATGGGCTTTTATTTTTATTTTTTAATAAATGAAAATCATAAATGATGACCGATCTAGTTTACACTCTTATCGCTGACGTATAATCTGACCGATTGAAATTGCTCGTTGGTTTCACATCACGCCTTAATTGAAGTATATTTCACTTGGTCGGTTCAAAATTTTTGGCATGTTTCTATCCTTTCTTGGCGGGATCGAGATAAATGCAATAAAACAACCACTTTAAATCGAATATGTATATTTTTTCAGTCTATGAAATAGTTGGAATGTCGAAGATTTAATAATATTGTCATAATTATTACGCTATTCACCTTTAAATTCAAATTAAAAATAATAAGTACATTTAGCTTGCCTTTAAATATTGAAAGTTGAGACAAGTCGATCTTATGATTTCTAAGTACGTCATTTAAAGTTCTAGAGAGCATCACACAATATCTAGGTATTCTAAACCTGAGTTTCAAACAAATATTACAGTGCCACAAGGATCATTTGTCATGTGAGCGAGGGCGCCATTTAAGTTTTAAATAAGAAAAATAGCTTAGATATTGTCTCGATTTCCCACTACGTACCAAATGGTCCTTGTCGCAATGTAATTTCATCAATCAATCAAATATATTTATTTGTCAATTTTCGTCAGGAGGCAATATACAATACGTAAGTACTTTTAAATTCCTTGGGCATGACACATGCTTGACCATTAAGTACTAACAACGTATGTAGGTACCTATTAGTTCCATGTTTGTTTGTTACCTCTTCACGCTTTATCTACTGAACCAATCTTCCTGAAATTTCGCATACACATAGAAGTACTGAGTACATAAAGCACCTTCCCGGGAAATCCCGGGAAAAAGGACTGTTCCTGTGGGAAATTCACGCGGGCGAATTAGCGGGCAAAAGCTAGTTTATAATATAAGTTGGGATACACGAGGAGAAATGGGACAGCACTACTATTTTTGTCTCACATCAAACGTCGTTTTTTTCAAGGTCATAAATAGGTCAGGTCATGTTCATGTTCATACATTTTATACCTACTGAGTCCTCTCTGTCCCGTTTCTCCTCGTTTTCGTCTCTTTCTTTGTCACCACGTGTCTTTAGGCTTGACTGAATCCATGAGCGCCATTGAAATTTTTCAGTGCTTTTAAGAACTGCAAATTTATTATCTAAATTCGAAAGTGTCAAATAGTTGCCCAACGGCAACAATGATCGTCTCGGTGCTGGTGCTAACATCTGAGTAAGAAAAATATCTCTTAATCTCAAGAGCAGCCAGCTGCTTATTACAATTATCATTATCTTATCACACATTATCTTAAACTACACGCCATCTCATCACGACAATATGGCTTATACAGTCTGGCCACAGAAAATTATAGCTAGGAACCGGAGTAAACTAAAGATTAAAATACAATGGGCAAATAATTTATATTGCTGTCTATTGACAATTTATATTGCTGTCTATTGACACCCCAAGATGTGACACTGCTACACATCGAGAAAGAAAATCCCGGTTCGTAACAGCGTTACACATTGCCACTAAGTATTTTACCAATGAGTACCACTAAACGGCTCATGGGACTCCCGGATTGCCGTACTGTCATAGTGTTACTAATTGGGAAAAAGGTAGGTAGTTGCTATGTGTAACACTGTTACAGATCGGGATTTTTTCCCGATCTGTAGCAGTGTCACATCTTGGGGTGTCAACACAGGTACTAAGGATGGTTATGCCTGTTAGCAATAAGTCACTAAACTCTGTTTCAAAGTCGCACAGGTTGTTAATTCTATCTAAGCATACAATAAAATAAGAATGCTTGGAAGCGTACTTATTTTATTATAGCACCTATAAGACAAGAAAGCGATGTGGAGTTTTCAACCGACTTTCCAAAAAAGGGGGAGGTTATATGTTTCGATGTATGTATGTTTTTTTTTTATGTATGTTCGCCGATTTCTCCTCCTGTAGTGGACTGATTTCCGAAATTATTGTTTTATTCGAAATAGTTTATTCCCAAGTTGGTCCCAGTTTAACCACGTCAGAATCTGTTCGGTAATTTTAAAGATACCTAACAAAATATAAAAATTCAAACATTGGATTATAGAGCAAAAGCCCGCGACAGCATGCCCTTTTTTATTTTATGAAAACTCAAGATTCTCTATGCATGTTCCCAACACAGAAATAGTAATTAGCGACTATAAAAGTTGGATCATGATTGCTTAGGTAGATAATTTGTAGCAATCATATTTAAAGTGGTAGCTTAATTTCCTTAAAGTAAGAGTTTTTTAACATTTTATTCCGAATAATATGAGAAATCATGCCATCCATTGCCAAGCCATTAGTGCAGATACAAACCCCTGCCAGACTTTGTAACTTTACTAAATTATAGTCATGTTTGTTGTATTATAATAGCTGAATTTATTAGTACTTTGAGAGGTCTCCAAAGGTGCTTTCGACCTATAAAATTCACTTTTGCTATCCATATTACCTGCATATGCAACTAAGATTCAAACTTATAGTAGTCACTAACATTTTTTACACGTGGATAGGTATAAGTGAAATTTGACGCTGAGAAACATTCAGCATTTTTAAAATAAGGCAGGTTGGTCGTCGCGGGCTCTTGGTCTATTTATGTGCCAAAAATTCCGTGGAATTCTGACAAGTTCTGACATTTCAATAAAACTGACATAGAACGTTTCGATTTCTTAAATTTTGGCCGGTGAAAAAATAAGTTTAAGTTTTCATGACAACAAAATTGTGCCAAGTGCACTAAAAATGATAAAATAATTTTTTTTTCACAAAAAAATGAACCGACTTCCATTGTTAAACTTAAAATCATGAAATAACTTAATAGGCAGATTAATCAAAAAGAAAAATGTATTGGCATGCTATATATGAGGTGAAGTGAAGTCGGTTCCAAATTAAAAATTAAATCATCTAAATTAACATTAGAATCACGTGTAATTAAAATGCCTAATATCCTTACTCCTTGCACTTGGCACCGACTTCACCTCATTCAGTAGGTAGCATGCCAATACATTTTTCTTTTTGATTAATCTGCCTATTAAGTTATTTCATGATTTTAAGTTTAACAATGGAAGTCGGTTCATTTTTTTGTGAAAAAAATTTTATGTCTGTTATCCACCTGGCGTAATAGCTGAGCATAAATAACACGTAACTTTTCTGTTTCACTCAATTTTCTCTAGTGCGTATATACATATAACGCACTGAAATATGAATTTTGGGCCTATAGTATTAAAGTCTTAGAGAGTTTTAGTTTACTCCTGTTCGTAACTGTTGTCTGGGTTAGTAATCGCTTAAATGCTGTTTAAGCCACGGCAGGAATTTGGCTATGTCAGTGAAGACTATGTAGTGTTGGGGGTCGCAGCGTCGCTCGTTGTGCCTAGAGACGGACAAGGAAACCAGCCCTCGGAGGTACCAGCGGTTGTCGATCTTAAACACCATGCCACCTCCGCTGTCACCGTTGCACACTGACGATCCTGTAAAAATGGCTGTAATAGTTTGTCTTTAAAAATAAAATATCCGCCATATTCATAAAACTATTAAGTACTAAGTATTTAATAGTAACAGTTTTATGAATAAGGCGAATAATAAATTTTATTACTAGATGAAGAAATATATCTACTACTTATTTAGGTAACAGGTTAGTTTTGCACCACCACCGTGGATTATAATACATTGTTACCGAGTAGGTGAAAGTAACTTTTTTAAGCCCCGAGACGGGGGACCAATAGTTCGAGGGACTTAATCTTTCACCCGAGTTAAACACTGTGCTTTTCATTACGAATACAAGGAAAGTAACAATAAAAACATGAATTAGCTAAATAAATAATGAGTACCTATATTATACGGAAGCATAAACAAAACTCTAAACTTGACAAAAAAATAAGATCGGATTGCGGCTTTTTAGCTTCCAGCATTTTTTTTTATGGACGACCAACTATTTACATAGATTCTTTTAATTTGGTTCCATCATTGAAAAAATGATAAAAAAATCGAATTATATTCTTTAACTTCATGTTATTTCAATTTTACATAAATGTTGAATGGCTGTATAGAAAGCTGGAACATGGTTCAATAGAATAACGTGAAAGGAGAACTAGTTTTTTTAATAATTTGACAGCTATCAGTTGAAAACGATTCTCCCTAGGGCTGAAAAGTATAACTTTCGCCACGCTCCTCAGGCAACTTTAGACTTACTTTCAGAGTATGAGTAATGAAAAGAGATTTAGTATATAGATAAGTCTACCACCACTAGAACGATTGTAGAAGAGGACAATATAGAAATAGGTATACAAAGAAAAAATGTTATAAATAATATACTTATTAGAATATTCATATAATAGGTACCTATTTAATTTATTTATGCATTGGACCTGTAGAATGTACTTTTTAACCCTATTTGACCCAAAACCTAGTAAATGTAAAATTAATAAAATATTTAGTCGGCAAATGGTTGCAAACGACAATTTAGAAAAAAAAGTGTGCTGAATTTAGTTGATTTTCTTCCACCGACCAAAAGTTAGGTTTGTTAGGTTAATTAACAATTTATGTGACATACTTTCTACAGTTCCCGTTTGTTTATTGAAGACCCCTGTAAGAAGTAAAACACATGATGGCTCCACACTGGTAACATTTTTAGTTATAAAATAAATAATTTTGAAATATTTTTTTTTATTACTTCTATATTTCATTGATATTGAGACCATTTTTGAAGCATATGTTTGAATCACTTCAATGCATTTGTACTTACCTTATATATTTTATTTCTTATTGATTAAAACCAAGTCCCGAAAAGGAGTTAAAAAATTAAAATATTCAAAGAAGTATGAAGGAACTTTTATGAAAGTAGATCATGTTTATCACAAGCTAAATAAGAATATATAAAAAAAGGACGACTGACAACTAACAGAGCCTATGTCAATCGGAGGAATGCAAGGAATCTAATAATACCTCTCACATCAAAATCTGTTAAGCCGTTCAGGACTTATGGTGGAATAAATAAACTTACATACATACATAAACCCTGTCAACATAGTTAACAATATTTTTTAGTCAGTTTAAAAAATGGCGCAATGGTATGTATATTTTCCCATCAAAGACCGACAACAGACGAGTATTCCCGCTAAGAATCGACCATAGACAAGACTCCCTTCCTACGTCTGTGTTCCCGAGCACGTACAACCTGACTCTTCAAAACCAGAGTGAATAGGCTGCTTCTGGGTAAGCTCGCTACACCGTAGACCTCATCTCTGTCCTCGGGCAAGATTGTGGTCAAGAGCAAATCCATCTTAAATAAAAAAAAAGAGTACCATTTCTGTGTCCCGCGCAAAACGTGTACTCCGAAGTGTAGCGCACAAAGAACTCTGGGTAGGACTGGATGCAGGTGAGCTGGTTGACGATGGGCATCTCCACCAGGTTGAGCTCCTCCGTTGCAGAGCCTGTCTCGTCGAAGCCCCAGCCCACCACCTGTAAACCAAACCAGGTTCCATTTAAAAGCACTAGGTATCTAGATGGCTCGGAGACCTGGACACTCACTAGTGTTAGAATTCAATCTATCACAATAACCATTTTGTTTACATTTGTGTCTGACAGCCGTTAATGTCATAAACATTAACGGTTGTCAAGTAGAATTAGGTTACCAACAATATTTTTGTATAATATACTTATATAGATAAATAAAATATAAATAATAAATAAATAAATAGAATAGTTAATTAGAAACATTATTTATAAAAGGAAAATGTAACAATCGCTCAATTGATCAAAATGTAACGAATTATTTGAATGTATTTTCAGTTATGAAATAATTTCATTAATGTATAAATTAATATAATTTCTTAAACATATTTGCCATAGGTTAGTTAAAAATATTTACATACACTTTCACCGAATGAATGAATGCATTCATTCATTCAAATGTCATAAAGATCTTTCATGTGGTGGGGACACGATATTGTGTGTCATATTTAGTCTCGATATGATTGTGAAAGGGAAATAAACTCCCAATGTGAAGTACTGGCTGCAGTTTTATTTTAAATATCCTAGTAAATCTCTGGTTGTTATTACTAGGAAGCTCGTGTTTAAACTCCAGGTGGCACAGAGAGCCATGGAACGGGCAATGTTTGGCTTATCACTCATAGACCGTGTCCGTAATACGGAGATAAGAAAGCGCACTGGAGTGACCGATATTGCGCTGGTCGTGACGAGGTTGAAGTGAAGATGGGCAGGCCACATGAGCAGGAGAGAGGACGGCTGTTGGGCGCGCAGGATTGCGGAGTGGAGACCCAGAACAGGCCGGAGAAAAGTAGGGAAACCACTAAAGCGCTGGGCCGATGACATATAGGTACAAAATTTTGGGCAAAGCATGGATGCAATCCGCAAGAGACCGGGCAAAATGGAGGGACCATGAGGAGGCCTTTACCCAACAATGGGTGATACAGGGCTGAAGAAGAAGAAGACGAAGATCTAGACAGCTGTTGCATACCAGTTCATCCTACTAATATTATAAATGCGAGAGTTTGGATGTGAGTTTGTGAGGATGTTTGTTATTTAGTCACGCAAAATCTAGTGGACGGATTGCGATTAAATTTGGTATACGGGTAGAAAAATACCAGGAATAACACAAGGTACTTTTGGATACTACGTACAGAAAGGAAGATCCCTGCCATCCCGCAATATTGCATACCCCGCACTTTTCCCCTGTGGTTTTGCGGATTGGGACGCTATGACTATGAAACACATTGACGTGTTCACGGATGTACAGTTTCATTTGTAGTAGTAGTACGTATATGACGCCCCGTTTCTATGAAGTTTCCACCCTGTGTCACCACAAGATGTGTAGATTGCTTCACGACAGTCGACACGCTAAGAGGAAAATCTTAAGAACTTAGAATCCAGCTTAATCTTACCGATCCCTTCTTGTCGATGATGTTGCTGATGTCCACCAGGTTCTCAGGCCAGAGACACACTGGCCGCACCCAGTCGGTGTATTGCACCGGGTCGCGAAGGACCAACACCGCTAGGTCCCGGCTGAAGCTGCTCGCATTGTACTGCGGGTGTGTGATGATTTCTTCCACCTGGACAGAGAAGTTAACGTTTATTTAGTAGTATAGATATACTATAGAGAATATATTTATTCATTTATTTCTCAGATAAAAAAATACAAACCAAAATATTTTAAAGAATATAAATGTTGTCATGGCGTCAATTTGAGTTGTGCAGCTGTGGCGAATTAACCATACAAAAGAAAGGACCCGTAATCAAAAAATCTGTTGGAAACCCCACAAAGAACTATTTTTATTTTTTGTATCCATACTAATATTATAAATGCGAAAGTTTGGATATGAGTTTGTGAGGATGTTTGTTACTCAATCACGCAAAATCTACTTGACGGATTTCGATGAAATTTGGTACAGAGGTAGATTATGACCTGGAATACATAACATGCACACATATATATGCGAGTGTTTAAACGGTATTTGCCTATGAATTTGTAATTTGCTATTTTACCTATTATTCAACTCACTCCATCGTGAATAAAGTGCTAACTCGCATTCAAGCAACAGTTTCACAGGGGCGAGATAATGATTAATCCTTTTTTGCCGCGGGCGAAGCCGTGGGTAACAGCTAGTGTGGAAAAAAATTTGTATTTTTTGTATGTGGCAGTTTTGGGATTAGTCGCAATAAATAGAACTCAAGAGATGACATGTTTTTCTTTTAACTCCAAATTTTCCAATTTCCAAAACGTTCCTCGCGAATCCAACCAAACGCAAGCAAATAAATAATAATTGTTGGCCGAGCCAACAAAATCAAAAATTCTTAAAACTAGGCCTTCAAAAAGGCACTTTTTAAAGTCTATAACTAATTGTATAATCATATATCAATCGTATTATAAGTCTCAAGGCTAAAAACTACTAGCATTTCGGAACGACCACTGCTGAGAAGAAATGCCGAAAGAAACTCATGAAACAGTCCGTATATACCTACTGATACTGATACCACAGAATACAAAATAGTTGCTGATACAGCGATAGCTACGTCGCTGGATAGTTTGAAACAATTTGTGTCGAGTGGATAGAAGATTAAAGTTAGAAGTTGATTAACTAGGTAATATAGTTTGCAAAAAAGTTACGTGTCTCTGTTTAATTCATCCCACAGGAGGTAACTTTACTTTGAAGTAAGTATGAAGTTTTACGACATTTACGTGAGCGAAAATGTTTAAAATTTAAAATAATGAAGGTAGGTACTTATGAACATGTAAACCTTTAATAATCATAGCTTTTGCCCACGGTTTCGCCTGCGTGAATTTTCCACGGGAACAGTGCTTTTTCCTGGGATAAAAGGTACCCTACGTCCTTTTAGTACTTCTAACTATGTGTACCTATGCAAAATTTCAGGAAGATTGGTTCACTAGATAAAGCGTGAAGAGGTAACAAACATACAATCATACAAACTAACTTTCGCATTTATAATATTAGTTAGGATTAGCAAGCAAAAGTTTGGATGTGAGTTTGTGAATTTGTGAGGTTGTAACTCAATCAAGCAATATTTATTGGACCGATTTCGATGAAATTTGAATAGGGGTTGAAAAAATCGGGAATAACATATAGTGTACTTTTTATCCCGAAATTCCCACGGGAGCAAAGCCCCGGGGCGCGGCTAGTTAATATATAAATTCTCAAATTCACTCTCAAATATGTCACATAAAAAATTAATGGACATAGGTAATGGTAGAAAATGTCAAATTATGTAATTATTTATGATCAAAATATTCTTTAATGGCACTTATAAACCATTTAGGTATCCGATAGACATTTTGTTAATGCATTTTCAAATGATTTTGAATTGATGTCCCGCTTAATATTCTTACAAACAAGTGTCAACGACGATAAGGTACTTTTTTTCGTGGTCGCATTAGATAAACAAATAAATAAATATATACGGACAAATCACACTAATTGAGCTAGCCCCAAAGTAAGTTCGAGACTTGTGTTATAGGATATTAACTCAACGATACTATATTTTATAGCATTTACATAGAAAAACATCCAAGACTCAGGTCAATCTGAAAATGATCATTTTCCATCTTGACCCGACCGGGGATCGAACCCGGCAAATGAGCTCATAGTACTTACAGCTCTAATCTCAACGCCAGTAGTGGATGTCCTGAGGTTGTGTTTCCCGAGGTAGACCGTGAGGGTTCCTTTGTTGACCACACGGTTCCTATTCTTCAGGGTGACGCAATGCGCGGCCGTGATTACGTGCCGATGCGAGACTAGCGTCCCACCGCAGATGTATTTGTAATCTATTGTCTGGAACAAAGATTATATACCCAATAAAATAAAATAGGATAGAGATACGTATCTTTATATGTATCTGTTTACTTAACCAATAATTAATTTGTAAAATAGAATTTATTCACACCCACATGAACTCTCTGCTCAGCCCTAAAGTTTGACTGTCAGACAATGCTTTTCGTATGTGTGTGTACAATAAAAAATACAATAAAAATAATATATCTACCTAAATCCTTCAGGATTATTAGTGTACTAGCTTTTGCCCGCGGCACAGAATTAATATATGCCCGCGGTTTCGCTTGCGTTAATCCTTTCTTAGCGGATGCTTACGTCATAACATCTACCTGCATGCCAAATTTCAGCTCGATCCGTCCAGTGGTTTGGGACAGGGTGGGCCGAAATTTTTTTTTATTAATTTCGCATAGTACTAGTAATAAAAAGTTGTTACTATAGAAAACATTTACAAATATAATAAAATTTCATAAATTAAAACATATCTTTAGGTTCCGCAAGAATTTTGAATTTTGAAAAAAGTACGGAATTTCGGGCGTGTTTCCAGTCGTCAATAATCAGTCATTTGATAACTTTCTTTTAATTTCCGACAAGCCTTTACCTTTACCGAAGTACCTTTTACCGTAATTTACCCTGTCTAAAATAATGTGTCGCCACTAGCGACGTTTCTTCTTAGGTCACGACCCGCCCCCGCAAACATCGCTACTGCAATTATAAACCACTTTGAAGACCACGATATATCTCTGGATCATTTGAAAGCTTATAGGCTGTGATGGGACGAATGTAAATACTGGTACTTCGGGTGGTGTCATTCGTTATGTAGAATCCAAATTAAACCGTCCATTACAGTGGTTTATTTGCCTTTTGCATTGCTACGAACTGCTTTTACGTCATTTACTTATAAAGTTAGATGGTGCAACTACTGGGCCTCGTGCTTATTCTGGTTCTATTGGTCCAACTCTTCCTAACTGCCACACTCTGCCTGTAAACTCATTTTCAAAAATTGATTGCGAGTTCCCCACCTCTGATTTCTAAAGCGATTTGAGCACATATCAAAAATACTTGTTTGAAATTGTTAGAGCAGTTTTGAATGGATATTGTAACCAAGAACTGGCCAGAAGGAACCCAGGAGTGATGTCACATGCAAGATGGCTTACCACAGCAAATCGTGTCCTACGACTTTATATTGCTTCGGAATTTCCTTCTGAAAATTTGACTATTTTGGCCACTTTCATCCAAAAAGTATACGCTCGCATGTGGTTTGACATAAAGCTACATTCATCATGCATAGACGGCGCAAGGCATGATTATATATTTCCCGCTACATTTCAAGTGATTTAAAATCAATAATAGATCCTGTAATTCAACGGAACGCATATTTTGCTCACCCGGAAAATATTCGGCTTACAATGATAAGTGATCCATCTCCTACAACCAAAGAACTTGGGTCCAAGCCAAGCAGTCAGGTGAAGGGACACTGCAGCAGTTCTAGGTACCTAAGTTGAGTTTTGATGCCAAATACTATATAGATATGATATCATGGTCGGAAATTCCAGTTACATATCCACCTATATTAGAAAACGTGACAAAAGAAGAGCTCGAGGCGTGCTTGGTGACTGACATCGGTTTAGTTCTCCTGAAATTTGAACGCTATCCTTGTCACACTCAGTCAGTAGAATGCTGTGTAAAAGCTGTCACTGAAACGGCTTCAAAAGTATGCGGAAAAAAGAAAAGAGATGGGCTAATAGCTACCACAATAAATTCAAGGAAAATGATGCCAAAAATTTAAACTAAGCAAGACTTTGTTCCTGAATCAACATGATAGTTTTATGTCACAGTTAGTGTTTTTATTCATTTTTATTATTGCTAATGTTTTCTAGAACATAGATATGTAATAAAAGTAAGAAAAATAACCTTGTTTTTATTTTTTATTAAAAGACAAACTTGTATAAAAATTGACATTTTTTTTTTATTTTTACATGCCTTGCGGAACCTCAAGATGATAAATTTTATTTATTTATTTTTCATATTCGTTATATTGACGACCATACGCAACTTTTCTGCACTAGAACTTTTTAAATAGAAGAATTTTTTTTCTCCATACTATGGCGGCCCACCCTCGTTGATAGATCACTATGTCAGTCAGTCAGTCACCTTTGAGTTTGAGTTATATATACCTATATAAAGATATAGATTTTCCTGTTTCAATTCGGCTCACCTACTATCATATCAAACTCACTTATGCAAAGTCTGGTTGTGAGTTTGTATGTTTGTTCTCAATCACGCAAAATCTACTGGACGGATTTTAATGAAATTTGGTACACGGGTAGAAAAATACTGAGAATTGCACATAAGGTACTGTTTATCCCAAAATTCCAACGGGAATGGACGAGCAGCTTGTAATAACGCTATCTTCGGTAAAACAAGGCGCGTATCTTCTGTATCAAAACTTTCCGAATTGAGATAATTTACGTTAATGTAGTTTCTAGGAGGAGGAGTTCTTCCAATAGTTTCTTAGGTTCTAGTGTAGTAAGTTGTACTTAGTTGTAATAAGCTGTATGAATGTAAACTTTCCCTGGGGTGGAGACCTGGTGATCTGAAATACAGGCTTTGCCTAGCTTAGGCACCAGTCTCCCACATACTGATTGTAAAAACGGTTCATTACTTTTTGAATGTATGTAACAAAAATTTTAGAGTACTTTCTTAGAGATAAGTTTTTATGTAATGTGGGAGAGATTTTATGTAATGTGCGAGAAATAAGTTTTTATGTAATGTGGTGGTGGTAACTTTTGTGGGAGAAATAAACGTTTTATTTATTTATTCTAGTTTCCTTTTCTTGCTTTCCAAAACATGCACAGGTATTTGTTAAAAGAAATAAAGCTAAGAATTTACCTGTGTCTGGTACAACGCGATTTGCCAGGGCCACTCTCCTTCGTACGTCGGGGCTCCGTTGATCACCAACGCATTTGGATTCTGTTTCACTACTTTGCCGCATTCCTGTAACAGTAGGTATAGCTAGTTATTTGTGTAAATAGGCCTGCCTTAACTACCCTTCCTTCTATATAAAATCTGCCCCAACTGCCTTTCCTCCTATATCTTGGAGGACCTGAACGAGGCCAACGATAGGTGGAAGTGGCCAAATACTGGTCAAAAGAAATATAATTTCTACCATTTCGACTCTAGATGATGATGTGAAAATAGGAACACTATATTACACTGTACACCTAAATAGTAAATAGATATAACATACATCTTGAAAAGTAAAATTGTCAGTCTTATCACTAAAAGCAACTAATATTATAAATGCGAAAGTTTGGATGCGAGTTTGTGAGGATGTTTGTTATTCAATCACGCAAAATCTCCTGGACGGATTTTAATGAAATTTGGTACACGGGAAGAAAAATACCTAATATTGCACAAAAGGTACTTTTTATCCCGTAATTCCCACGGGAGCGAAGCCCCGCGGCGCGGCTAGTTTAAATATAAAAACATTCTTCCTGACAATGACAACCTATGGTTAATATTTTTTGAATGGTTGTCTTTCCAAGTCTGAAAATCATTATCAATAAGGTATTAAAAAGAGAGTTTTATTCTGTAGTCGTAAAGGTAGGATTCTCCACGGACCGCAGCCAAAGAAAAAATACACTAACGCGAAAAGAAGCGACACTTATGCATGTATGCCGTAAAATAGCTTTTGGCTTTGTGTGAGTGACTGGATGTGCGCGGGGGTGTTGAGAGGCAGGCGGGACGGGGAACCAAACGGGCTGGTAGAAATGACGCGGTTTACCACTCATGTCAATCATGTCATGACCGGTGAGCGCTATTGTCAAATACTATAGACTTTAGAGTTTAAGCCAAAATTTTGCTATTGTTACTCATCAACCCTAGTGTTGAAAATCCGGCTCAAGGAGTATTATTTTTCCTCTATGGTCGAAGTCTCATGTACAGGGAGTGTCACGGGTTTGCCGCAGCCTATTCTACAAGGATCCTAATGACGTCAACGATAGACGACTGCCATCTAACAGCAGTACCTTCCCCTTTATCCTCGTCGTGCCACCAACTTGTTCTACCAGTGGCACGATTTACTTTAGTAAGCTGAACAGTCAGCTGCTGCAGTTTTCTCACGATATTCCTTTGCCGAAAGCAGGTGGTGGTCGATGAAAATGACCGTATACAAGTCAGATTTCATTTACAGATTCAGGTCATGTCAGGAGCTCCTGAGATTCGAACCTACGCTCTCTCGAATGTAAGTCGAGCGTCGGACTGAACCAATACGCTTCAAAAACACAGTAACTTCTATCTGTGTATCTGAACTTATGAAGTTACTATTTAGTAATCTGTGTCTGAACGTCGGTATTATGGTTGAGCTTTGCGATGGCTGACCCTCCTCGCGTCAAGTCGTGAACGGGTGTTGCCAGGGGGAACTCGATTCTGGGGTCTGCTCGAATCTGATTCGAATTTTATTTTTTGTTCTTAACCATTTTATTGTGGTTTGGTTACTCGATCACAAACATAACATGTTTTATTATATTATTTTTTTTTTATATTTTTTTTTGACTGTACACAATCTAGTGTATTTATAAAGTTAATAAATAGCCCCTCTGGCATGTTAGGCGACCAAGACTGTTTCAGGAGTTTCTTTCGGCATTTCTTCTCAGCAGTGGTCGTTCCGAAATGCTAGTAGTTTGTAGCTTTGAGACATAATATATTATGATTAAATAATTAGTTTTCGAAGTGAAAAAGAGCCTTCTTTGAAGGCCAAGTTTCAATAAAAAATTTTGACTTTGACTTTGAATCTCAAAAACAGAACATTTTAAAAATTTCTTTCGATTTTAATCCACGGACGGAGATGAGGTTTCAGTGTACCTAGATTCAAATGCAAAACTACGGTCTACTTACTGCAAGATAAAATAATTTGAGCAACCATATGTACCAACCAACCAAAAAGGCGAAAAAAGTTTTGAGGAAAATAGTAAAACGTTTTTGAGACTTGTTATTCACTTAGTTTCTTTCGTTTATCAGTAAACAAACTGGTTTGATAAACTTGATTTTAATACATTCTGAGTAATGTCAAATACTATACAAACTTATGTACCTATTTGAGCACTATGTGTTATTTTTCCTTGTTGTCTATTTATCATATTTTATTTATTCATTTTAGGTAATATGTACCTATTTGTGTGTATAATGTGCTATTTTTTCTTATCTATACATATAATAAAACAGTAAAAATTTTTGACTGAAATGGATAGAGGGAGACCTAAAAAGAATAATAGAAAGCAAAAATATTTTTTTGGAATTTCTTGTCTGTCTGTCTGTCTGTCTGTCTGTCTGTCTGTATGTATGTACGCGTTTCACGCAAAAACTACTGGACGGATTTGAATGAAACTTTTTTTGTTGTATAGCTATTAGGCCTGGGCAACATATAGGCTATAATTGATTTTGAAAACTGGAACACCTGATGAAGAACCTTAACAGAACAGCTAAACTATAAGAAATATGGAAATGGTGCCTTAACAAAAGTCGTTCAACCTGATGAGCATTTTCTGATGACGCATAAAAATTGAAGATCTGGAACATCTGATGAATAACTCCAAGAGACCAGCTACACTATATCATATATGAAAATGGCGCCTTAGCAAAAGTCGTTCAACTTGATGAGCATTTTCTACTGACGTATAAAAATTGAAGTTTATGGAACATCTGATGAAGAACTCCAAGAGAGATTTTTCATCTAAGCGAAACTCACGCAGGCGAAGCCGCGGGCGACAGCTAGTTTATCATATTTTATTTATATCATAGACATCTTTATTAGGTACCTAGATACAAGTTATTTGAATGATTACAAAAACGAAATTGTAACAAATTCCATTATAGATCCTCATTTATTCATAAAGCCATTAAATCAAAAATAATATCATATCCTCAAAATATGTCAAACTTTTGAGTTAAAGTATTATTCGCTTCAACAACAAAGTTCTCACTGAAATTATCGTCGGCAACTGTATCCACGAGTTTATTTAGTCGGAAAACATAGTTATGATCCCGTTTCTGTTCACGCTCAACTGAGCAACTCAAAGTCTAGTAGTTGTTCAGGGCAGCACTCGGAGTTTATGTAAGATGGCCAACTGGGCCCCACGAGGGGCCATCGTCATTATTAAGGGCGGATCCAGGATTTCAGGGGGCATAAGGGCAGTGGCGGACTATGCATGTTGGGGGAGGTGCAACAAATCGACATCCGCCCTGAGGCTGTTGTTACCAGCCTTGAAATGAATCCTAAAGAAAGACGGTGATAGGAATTTTGGCGCCCGGCCCGTATAGTAGTAGCCAGGCGAGTAGGTTCAATTTACTTCTGTAAGGTAACGAAACGCAAAGTGTGGAAGTGAGACGGAATGATAGATGAACCATGTAGCATGAAAGAGTAAAAAGATAGTTGACAGTGACAAGAGTGTAAGCGCGACAGAAATATGTAATACGTAGAAAATAAGAAAGAGAAAGTGAATAAACGAAATGGACGTAACCCGCTCGTTTTACTTTACATGGCGCTGCGGACAGGATGATGAAAGGATGATTTTACTTTACACTTCGCAAACTAATTGGAGTTCAAAGTTATATTCAAATTCAAGTGTGATGTGTCTTCTATTGAAACTAACGTAGGTAATAATAACAAAAGTGAAGTTGGGCGGACCCCCCTAATGCTCAGTACTTTGGCCCCCTTCTGTTACTTTCAATTAATAACACTAACTTGATTTCAAGCATCGAAATACAACTGTACCTAGATAATATCTCGATGATTTAAAATATATAGTTACCTATTTATTTGTAAAGTTCCCATTAGTGAATCATTAAAATCGACTTCGTAGTATTTAAAAATTCGGTGCCATTAGTATTTCAATTTAAAACCGGATGCAAATTAAAAAATAGACGGGGTTTTACCTGTCTAGCGGTCAGACTGGTCAAAATAACGGAGGATTGTGGTAAATATCAAGTAAATATGAATTAGTGAAATTTGTAACAGTGACATCGAAATTTTTACCTAATAGATAAAATCTGAAACTGTTGATCTTTGACAGTTTATTGAAGAGGTGCTGGTAGAGTGGTAATGACGCCTGTCCGAAGTCGGAAAGGACTCGGGTTCAAATCCTACCTGTACTAGAGTTTGTAGACCAATCTGAATCATGTATGGCAGTAGGTGAAGGAAAACATCGTGAGGAAACCTGCACACTGTTTATTTTACTAGTGTGTATACGGCTACTGCCACTAGATGACGCCTGTAGTAGAAGTTATGTATGCTTTTAGGCGACTTGAATGAAATCTGACACCAGTGTTAGAAATAACACACTCGATAAGAAGAAGAAGACAGTTTATTTTCAAAAGTGAACATTTCATAGAATACCTATTTGTACTCTACGAAATGTTTATTTGTTTATGTTTGTACAAAATAGGAATTACAACTAACCTTTAATTTATTATCTTTATGAAACATGGAAATTCGTATAAGATACAAATAATACCTAGGTATAGGATAACTGAAAACCAGGGGTACCATACATGTTCTCTGATTGTAAGCGTGTGTATGAAAGGCGGATCCAGTATTTTTTTCTTCACAAGGTGAAAATGTGTTTGACGTTGTGTGTGTGTTGTTTGAAAGACGTTCTTTCATAATAATTACTATTCGAGGAAAGCGACTCGGTTATCGTGCTGCGAGGAAGCTCATTGGCAACAATTATTAATTACTAGCCGCGCCCCGGGGCTTCGCTCCCGTGGGAATTTCGGGATATAAAGTACCCTATGTGCTAGTCCCGGTATTTTTCTACCTGTATAACAAATTTCATCGAAATCCGTCAAGTAGATTTTGTGTGATTGAGTAATAAACATCCTCACAAACTCACAGACTCACATCCAAACTTTCGCATTTATTATGAACGATTACGAAAAGCGACTCTGGACACATGCATGCCATTGACTAAATAAATAAACCTTCTTTCATGTTAAAGAAATGGATTGATGTAATTTTTGTGTGTCAGTGTTTTCCAATCTTTGAAAAACCATTGGCGTTCGTGACAGTTGCAAAGTACGAAATAGCTCTTAAAAATACCACCTGTATGGTATGACTGTAATCAAAAATTCTGTATTGAAACTTGGCCTTTAAAGAAGGCTCTTTTTATCGTCAAAAACTTATTATTTAATTATAGTATATAAACTTATTATTTAATTATAGTATATATATGACTCTAAGCTACAAACTACTAGCATTTCGGAACGACCACAGCTGAGAAGAAATGCCGAAAGAAACTCATGAAACAGTTTTGGTCGTCTAACATGCAGGAGGGGCTATTTATCAACCGACTTCCCAAAAAAGGAGGAGGTTATATGTTTCGATGTATGTATGTTTTTTTTTATTGTCTTTATACTCGTACATAGACTAGCCTGTGCCCGCAAACTTCGTCCGCGCTTAATTTAGTATTGTTAATATCTCAGGTTTTAAGTGAAGGATCAATATGAAACCTACGCCAGATTTTAAGTTAGACCTTCAACAATACAACAGTGAAAACCGCATCAAGTTTGGTCTAGTGGTTTTTGCGTGATGCGCGTACAAACATACAGACAGAAAGACACAAAAATTCTAAAAAAAATTCGTTTTGGCTTCTATTGGCCGTATAAAGGACCCCTTTTAGTTATTTTTCTTAAATCTATATCTATACATATAATAAAACAGTACAAATATTTTGTCTGTACATTAAGTATTTTTGACTGAAATGGATAGAGGAGCACTTAAAAAGAACAATAGAAAGCAAAAAACATTTTTTGGAATTTCTTGTCTGTCTGTCTGTATGTATGTACGCGTTTCACGCAAAAACTACTGGACGGATTTGAATGAAACTTTTTTTGTCGTATAGCTATTAAGCCTGGACAACATATAGGCTATAATTGATTTTGAAAACTGGAACACCTGATGAAGAACCATAGCAGAACAGCTAAACTATAAGAAATATGGATATGGTGCCTTAACAAAAGTCGTTTAACCTGATGAGCATTTTCTGCTGACGTATAAAAATTGAAGATCTGGAACATCTGATGAAGAACTGCAAGAGACCAGCTACACTATAACATATATGGAAATGGCGCCTTAGCAAAAATCGTTTAACCTGATGAGCATTTTCTGCTGACATATAAAAATTGAAGATCAGGAACATCTGATGAATAACTCCAAGACACCAGCTACACTATAACATATATGGAAATGGCGCCTTAGCAAAACTTGATTAATCTGATGAGCATTTTCTGTAGACGTATAAAAATCGAAAATCCGAAACATCTGAAACAGTTTGGAACACAAAAAAACTTTTCGTCTAAGCGAAACTCACGCGGGCGAAGCCGCGGGCAACAGCTAGTATCTCCTATGTACAGACACAGACCAGATACAGTTTTATTATTTGTATTGATGATATTGATGAAATCATGATGAGCTTACA
Source organism: Ephestia elutella (assembly GCA_018467065.1). Taxonomy (NCBI): domain Eukaryota; kingdom Metazoa; phylum Arthropoda; class Insecta; order Lepidoptera; family Pyralidae; genus Ephestia; species Ephestia elutella. The sequence continues at coordinate 3,477,807 of CM031579.1, forward strand.
TTTTTCTGAACATCCCTGTCGTAATGTGGCTGGCTGCTACCACCGTTCGCCGGAACCACGATGGTGGGTTGCCCTCCGCCGAAATACTCTGATGGGTCTACTGGTCTGCTGAAAGAAAGAATTTGATAACAATAACTGATTATCCTATCCTAACTAATATTAAAAATGCGAAAGTGAGTTTGTTTGTTCCCTCGTCACGTTTATCTACTAAACCAATCTTCCTGAAATTTCGCATACACATAGTTAGAAGGACGGAGAAGGACTTAAGGTACCTTTTATCCCGGGAAAAAGCACTGTTCGCGTGGGAAATTAATGGGAGTGAAACCGCGAGCAAAGGCTAGTACAGATATAATCATGTTAGGAGTTTCTGAACCAATCAGAGAAAGAGAGAAAGCAATAAAAAAAAATATACCCTGTTTTCTCCGTCGATAAAAATATTTTTTTAGAACTGTTACAGAATCCTCACTAATATAATAAATGCGAAAGTGAGTTTGTTTGTTTAATTTATTTATTTGTTTGTTTGTTTTTTTTAATTGGAGCTGTTTCTGAGAAGTTCGAATTAAAATGCTTTATTTCCTCTACTATATACTACGATGTTTTCCTTCACCGAAAGCAAGTGGTGGTCTATGAAAACTATACATAAGACATGTTGGTATCAAATCATCTGCAAACTCAAGTGGCGCGCGTAAGATTTGAACCTGTGTTCTTTCGACCACAGGCTCAAATTCAAATGATGCAGTCTTATTAACCACTCGACCACCCACCACCTCTTTAGAGAACAGAAAATAGCAAAGTTCTAGGATTTCCAAGGAAAATAGTGGGATTTAAGTAAGTACTTCTTGTTTTCGAGTCGAAATTATTATACTTTTTTTCGTATCTAACCTTTGACCAGATCCACACCCCATACAACGCTCGCAAGTTTACTACTACATAGGCAAATGACGTTTGTACACGCGCAAATGTGTGCGTGAAATTTTGTACTGCTTGCGGCGCGAAAAGTGTGTCGCCAGCCCTCATTCAAGTGTCAGTGATGTCTACAACGAAGTGCGGAGTGGGGTGCGGTATTTGAAATGAGTGCGGGGCGGTGAGTAGCCGTTCTGTACGTTGGTATTATTACTTATTATGTGCCACATCCTTACCTCGGATCGTCGAAGTCCTCAGGGTCATTCCGGACGGTGGTGGTGGTTCGGAAGGGCGGAGACGGGGTGAGGTAGCTGGACGGTTGGTTGATATGATTGCGCGGAGGGTCATTGTCACTGGAGGAAAAACCAGAATTATTACCACTGGGATATTTGCCGGGTTTAGAGATTTATGTTTCTTTTTGAGTGTTATACTAGCCAGTAGTGTGTCAGGTTTTTAAAATGTAATTAATTTTTTTTTAACCCAATTGAATAGAAAATAAATTGAATTAAAGCTTTTTTTTTAATCATATCAATTTTAATATGCTGTTCAAATATTCTTGATCTAGTTTCGTTATTAGATGAAGCGAATATATACATTATGCCATATGCTTTCTCTCTTTTCCCCTTGCTCTTATTAAGTCATCATTTCAGCCCATTTCTGCCTCTGTCACTGCTAAGCATCTCTTGTTATGCTATCTATGTACTATATTGACGACCTCCGTGGCCAGTCATCACGCCGGACTAATGTATATTGGACTGACATTGGTCAAGATGCAAAATGACCTTTTTCAGATTGACCTGGGTCTTATATTTATCTATATATGTATTTTTTATAAAATATAGTATCGTTGAGTTAGCATCCCGTAACACAAGTCTCACACTTACTTTGGGGTTAACTCAATCTGTGTGATTTGTCCGTATATATTTATGTATGGTTTTATTAGTTAGGTACTTAAAAATCAACTTGTTGTTTGTGAACATTTGTCTTTTAAATATAAGTACCCGTTATTTTTTTTTGTTTTCTACAAAATCGTGGCAAGTATCCCAGGTTGACAATTTAGAAGCGGTTCAACCAACCAACCAAACCATTTTTTTAGGGAGTGTAGTACCGATCACCATTTGCTGGGCATGCAATCAATTAGTCTATGTCATAGAGCTAGAAAATATTTTTTTAAGAATGAAATTTTTTTACTATGTCTATGGTCTAATACAGCGGTTCCCAAACTTATTTTGTCTACTGCCCACTTTGAGAAAAAATATTTTTTTAGCGCCCCCATTTTTTCACCTTTTTAAAAATCACTATAACTTCAAATTAAATTAATTAATTATTGTGACCTTATCTCATTCGACGCTCAATCGTACTAAACAAGTCCGAACAAGTATTCAATGAACCAGCAAACTGATACAGGAATGCACAATTCGGGTTATTTAACAAAAACTTGTTAAAACATGATAGATATCTACGAGTACTAATAACTATTAAAATGCGAAAGTGTGTCTGTTGCCTTTTTATTTGTTTGTTTGTGTCTACTTTCATTACGAAACGGAGCGACCGATTGACATGATTTTCATTTTTTCTATATTCAATAAAATAGGACAGATATATGAACTACGCGGAGAGAAATATAGAACCGAGTTTGAGCAATCTTTTAATTTATATTAGTTGATGTTCACAAGTTGTTGTTGAGAGTCGAGAGCTCTTGCAGTCGTTGTTTAAGAGGCCTCCTAGCTAAATAAAGCTCCTAGCAAAAAAAAAAAAAAACATTTTCTTTCTGGGTCTCTTACCGCCCCCCTTGAGACCTGCAGCGCCCACAAGGGGGCGTTATTGCCCACTTTGGGAACCTCTGGTCTAATAGATCAATCAACTTCTAATAGGTACTGTCTCAAAATATTAATGACAAAAAGAATTATGAATTTTTGACACTATTTTTTTCTGAAAATAGGGAAATCATAATTGGACCAATATTCTACACATTATGGGTATATCAAAATAAGCTAGTAGGTTTGAGGCAACAAAAAAAAAGTAAACTAGCTTTACTCTCGGCTTCGCCCGCGTGAATTTTGTTTTCCATCCATATCACGCCCTTTGAGGTGGAATTTCCAAAATTCTTTTCTTGATGCTTACATTACCTCAAAAATATTATGCTTTTAAAACGCGGACTGGAGTTCTGGAGATTCGAACAGTTTATTACAATAAATAATATGGAATCCCAACTAATTATCATGTGAGTTTGTTACCTCTTCACGCTTTATCTACTGAACCAATCTTCTTGAAATTTAGTTAGAAATACTGAGGACATAAGGTACCATTCATCCCGGGAAAAAACCCTGTTCCCGTGGGAAATTCACGCGGAAGCAGCCACGAACAAAAGCTAGCTATTAAATTCTGATAATAAATTAAAACGCGTGTCAAATGTTTTTGTTATTTACTCGTCCACGATTGAGAAAGATAAGTTTCTAAGTAGATATTTATTAACTGACATTTGACACTGACAGAAAAGGGTATCAAATAATGAGCGGAATACCATTCAAGTTAACCCATTTAAATTCCAAGATAACTCCGAAATGTTGATCCAAATGTCGTTAGATGTTCAGCAATTTGTTTAACTTGAACTTAATTGATGAAACATTTAGTTACTTCTGTAAATGTTTAGGTTATTTACTGATAATGGTAGACATAGCCTAACGCTAATTAAATATTTAAAATGTCTAATTTTAACTTCCAAAAATACCTAAAAAAAAAGTTGTTCTTTTTTTGATTTTTTTTTAGGTCAATAGATTCGTACACTAGTATCAACGTTTTTAAATAAGTACTTCGTTCAAAGTCTTTTGCTTTTGCATTTATTTAATTATTTAAAACTTTATTGCATACAATTTTAAAATTATGTACAAATGGTGCAAATGCCATATAGCATTCTCTACCAGTCAACTTAGACCAAACAGAGAGTAGTAAGGTGGTGTGATAAAGGTGGTGGTGGTGGTATTTAGATAAGTAGCTATGTCCACATCGCACAAATGTTTAGAATATAGAATCTTACCTTACCACTATTTCTACTATTTCTGTGCGTATATTTAAAAAAAATGTCTCATCATTAAAGTATCATTAGTAGAGGAAAAATTGTATCATTATTGTTTACAATGAAATACCCATAATTATGTGTTTCCTACGCAATTAGTCAAACCATTATAGGAAGTTGTAAGCATGTTGTAAGGCAGTTAAGAAATTGTTCGTTGTATTTATCTAATTTACCTAAATAAAATAAAAAATTCTTTATTTGTCAACACTTATGGGTCAACAATTTTTTTTTTTTTTAATAAAGTATCACAAATGATAAAGAAAATAAATATATCTTCTGTTTGTGTGATTTGTCCGTATATTTATTCACTAAATTCTGCCCGCGAACTTCGTTCGCGCGTAATCTACTATTGCTAATATCTCCGGTTCTAAGTGACGTATCAACATGAAACTTACGCCAGATTTTAAGTTAGACCTTCAACAATACGATAGTGACAACCGCATCAAATTTGGTTCAGTAGATTTTGCGTGATGCGCGTACAAACATACAGATAGACAGACTGTCACAAATAAAAAAAAAAGTTTTTGGTTTCTTCTGGCCCTATAAAGACCCCTCATAGTATTTTTCCTAAATATCTTCTATATACAGACATAAATCAGTTACAGTTTTATTATATGTATGTATTGATTAAAGATATTGATGATGATGATATGTATCGATAAATATAATGAAACTGTACAAGGTCTAGGTCTGTATATCATCAATAGCCATTGAATGTCCCACTGTTGGAGTAGTAGCCTACCCCATGGATGGATTAGGCGAATGAACTATGACCTACACGCGGGCCCAATGCGGATTAGGAGATATTAATGTTAGGCAACCAAGACTGTTTCATGAGTTTCTTTCGGCATTTCTTCTCAGCAGTGGTCGTTCCGAAATGCTAGTAGTTTGTAGCTTTAAGACATAATATACTATGATTATATAATTCGTTTTTGACGTAAAAAGAGTCTTCTTTGAAGGCCAAGTTTCAATAAAGAATTTCTGATTACTGATTTGTAATTTAAAAAATATTTTTTTTTTTATTTAAAAAATATATGAGGGGTCTTTCAAGGGCCAATAGAAGCAGTTCAACAAGAATAATTTCAACTCGACAAGAATAAGGTAGAAGCTGTCTCGTAGTGGACACGATGAAATTTGAATAAAATACTCAAACTTGGTATAAACTTGAATTTAATGAAATTAAAGAAAGGGGACAGTACAGTGGTGTAATTCTGAATGTCGAAATGAGAAGAGAAAATATTAATAACGGAACTCTCAAAAGGTGCTGTTGTCCAACTATTTTTAAAGTTGGACAACTGCCCCTAGTAAAGACTCATGGTCCAACTAAATGGACAGAGCAATTGGAACACTGCCCCGGAATGTAAATTTGTAGGTAGTGGCACTATTGAATTTGTTGAACTTGTTGCTTTTTGATCAAAAGCAAGTCAATTTTTTTTTGTCAATCTGTCTATTTTTCTGTCTGTCTGTCCATCTGCCTATACGCGTATCACTTTAAAATAAAACTATGATGAAAGATGCGGTTTTCACAGTTACGTTGTTGAAAGTCTAAACCAATAAATAATGCGCAGATGCGGGCAAAAGATAGTAAAAGTAGTTAGTCAGATAATTATAAAAGTTACTTTAATCCTTTATGAGAAGCCATATTGCAATATCGTATTCTAACTTTTTTAGCTAAATAAATAAATGAAAAAGTTTCCTAGATGCATGTGGACACAAGTTAACGGTTAGATTAATAACTCACATTTTAGAAGGAACTGCTTCCTGTGGCGGACGAACATACACGGGACCATCTTGTGCAGGCGTTCCTTGCACAGGCCTCGTCGTTACTTCATCCTGAGGCCTTATACCACTCGGTCTAGTAGGTCTGCCATACGTATCTATCGGTCGAGCGTTATCGTTTGGCCTCGAGTTCCCACTGTCTGGCCTCGAGTTCCCATTGTCTGGCCTCGAGTTCCCATTGTCTGGCCTCGAGTTCCCATTGTCTGGCCTCAAACCTTGCTCTGGTCTTGGCCTATCAGTCTGACGAGGCGTAGGTCTGTAAGAACTACTTTCGGGCCTATCTTCCCCATCATACACTTGCACTGGTAATGGAGTATCAGAATTACAAATTTCCCTTCCGTTCAATCTAATCGCTTTTAACTTGGGAACTGGGGGGTTTAAAGGACTGTATTGGACGAAGAAGCGAACGGCTACTGCAGGGCCTGGATGAATCTTCATTTTTGTGTTTTCAATTTTGAAATCAATGTTGTCCGTCGTTGACACGTCTCCGACCCAGTTCTGTGGGAGATTCAGTTATGTAAGTATTATATCACGTTGCTTGGTTTGTTTTCTATAAGAATAATAAGCAAAAGATTAAAGATTATCGTGACTAATAAATATTAATGCTACCTTGTACATATTATTATGCAAAAATTCGTGACAAAGGTAAGATCAATACGCAGACCATAATTCTTAACAGTTATAATCAATTTATGTTGTGGGGTTGTGTTTGTCAGCCTCTGTGAAAGTGGAGTTCTTGTCTCTTAGAGGTCCCCAGTCAGGGTCAAGATAGGAAATTGTCTTGAATGTGTCCTTCGTTGTAGCATCGTTGAACTAGTAAGTAATTCCTGACACAAGGAAACTAGCTTCAGGGTAAAGCACAGTATTGAGCCATAAGGAATAGAGAGTGCTGTCAGTAGACAAGTTGACCACGGTGTGCCACCAGCCGGCTCCGAGAGACTCACCCCCAATATGTCAGCCTTACGATCAAGCACAATGTTGAGCCATAGGGAATGGAGAGTGCTATCAGTAGACAAGTTGACCACGGTGTGCCACCAGCCGGCTCCGAGTGACACACCCCCAATATGTCAGCCTTCCGATCAAGCACAATATTGAGCTATAGGGAATGGAGAGTGCTATCAGTAGACAAGTTGACCACGGTGTGCCACCAGCCGGCTCCGAGAGACTCACCCCCAATATGTCAGCCTTCCGATCAAGCACAATATTGAGCCATAGGGAATGGAGTGTGCTGTCAGTAGACAAGTTCCACGGTGTGCCACCAGCCGGCTCCGAGTGACACACCCCCAATATGTCAGCCTTCCGATCAAGCATAATATTGAGCCATAACGAATGGAGAGTGCTGTCAGTAGACAAGTTGACTACGGTGTGCCACCAGCCGGCTCCGAGGGACTCACCCCCAATATGTCAGCCTTCCGATCAAGCACAATGTTGAGCCATAGGGAATGGAGAGTGCTATCAGTAGACAAGTTGACCACGGTGTGCCACCAGCCGGCTCCGAGAGACTCACCCCCAATATGTCAGCCTTCCGATCAAGCACAATATTGAGCCATAGGGAATGGAGAGTGCTGTCAGTAGACAAGTTGACCACGCCGTACCACCGGCCGGGCTCCGACCCGGGCGGCTCGTAGCTGAACACGTTCGGACATGGCGACAGCGGGGTGGAGTCCTGTTGCTCCAATGTGAGCCCCACCAGGCAAATGACTAGGACGCTTAAAGCGCTAATCTGAAACAATAATTTGAAAATATAGTATACAGAATTATTTGTTAAACACTAACAACCTTCCTAGGGGTGAAAGTACTCATGAATAGATATCTTTTCGTATGAGACCGACTTTGAAATCTTCTGAATCAGCTTTTCCACACATTTCATTCTGTTTATAGTACCGAGAACTGAACATTGACAATGCCATGGCGGAGGCAAGCGGAGCGAACGGATCGGCGCGAATACATCTGGGAGAGCTGCAGTTAGCTGATATTGAGCAGGCTTTGGCTAAACTTAAACCAAAGCGATCGGCCGGGCCGGACGGAATCCCCGCATTCTTACTTAAGGACTGTCGGTTAGTGCTTGCCCAGCCATTGTTATATATATATAATACATGTCTGGAACAAGCAACCTTTCCAGATGTATGGAAGCTGACTCGCGTGGTTCCCGTTCCAAAAGCTGGAGGTGGTCGTACCGTGGAACAGTTTAGGCCAGTGGCAGTTTTGTCTGCTGCGGCCAAAGTATTCGATTCGGCTATACAGACGAGTATTTTCGTGCAAGTAAGTCCTCAACTATGCGACCAACAACACGGATTCAGGCCAGGTCGCGGCACCACGAGCAACTTGCTTAACCACATGGCTCGAGTCGTGCCGGTAGTGGACCAGGGGGGGCAGATAGACGTAGCATACTTTGACTTCCGGAAAGCTTTCGATGTCATTGATAACGATGTGCTTTTAAGGAAGTTAGCTGGTGTCGGATGCACTCCCCACTTGCTAAGGTTCTTGGCTAATTATATGCGGGATAGGCAGCAGTATGTGGAGTACGCTGGATGCCAGTCTGAGCCGTATTTTGTGAGATCGGGAGTGGGACAGGGAAGTAATCTCGGCCCCCTCGAGTTCCTCATCTTGATAAATGACTTACCTACGGTTATCCAGCACTCCGACTGTTTAATGTTTGCAGATGACCTAAAGCTGTCCCTCAGAGTCAGCGCGGAGGTGGACTGTGAGCGCTTGCAAGCTGACATTGATAGAATAGTTTTGTGGGCTCACGAAAATAAGCTAGAATTCAATAAATCTAAGTGTGTCACGATTACATTCACAAAAAACGGAAACCTATTGAGTATGAGTATAGTGTAGACAATGTTAATATGAAAAAAGTCTCGGAGGTGAAAGACCTAGGGGTTACCTTCACAACCCAACTGTCTTTCACAAATCATATTAATATGGTAGCTAAAAAAGCGTTTAGAAATTTAGGATTTATACTGCGTAGAGTACATGGCTTTACCAACACTAAAGCCATTATGTCTTTGTATAATGCCTTAGTCAGGAGCCATCTCGAAAGTAACGCAGTGATTTGGGCTCCACATGAAGCTAAATATACTCAAATTCTAGAGCGCATTCAAAATAAATTTGCCAGATATCTATATCTGAGATTATATGGTGTCTATCCGTACTATCCTTTAATGTATCCTACCTTATTTGTTCTGGGTATGGTGGGATACACTGAACTGCGGGTACGGAGAGACCTATCGATGGCTTTATATATTTTCAAGCTATTTCGAGGAAAAATTCATAACCCTGAATTGCTAGGTTCGCTGAGATTATGTGTCCCCTCGGGGTACGTGTGGCGCCGCCGCCGGCCACCGTTGCTGTACGTGCCCTGCGCTCGCACCGCGCTGCTGAGCAAGGCCCCGCTGACGCGCGCGCTTCGTTACCTCAACCAGATTGCTGAGAGAATAGATCTGTTTTCATGTTCTCTGAGCGAGTTCATAAGTACATCCTTGTATGTAATTTGCCACAATTAAATGTAATTGCTTCTCTATCGCATTGGTGTAAGCTGTTATGATAGATATAAGCTTGTGAATAAATAAATAAATAAATAAATAAAATTTTGGGCATTTTAAAGTGTATGGAACAGCTGTTTTTTTTTGACATTTCAAAGTATGCTCCATACAAAAAGATGCTCATATTCATGAATAACCCTGCAGTGCAGAAACATGGCAATAGTTATTTTTTATCCTATTAATATAATAAATGCGAAAGTTTGGATGTGAGTTTGTGAGGATGTTTGTTACTCAATCACGCAAAATCTACTGGACGGATTTCAACGAAATTTGGTACACGGGTAGGAAAATATCGGGAATAGCACATAGGGTACTTTTTATCCCGAAATTCCCACGGGAGCGAAGCACCGGGGCGCAGCTAGTAGTCAATAACTATTTGTTCATATTAATACCATTGTGTCTTCTCCAACCTTGACATCGGCAGAATCATCGTTTGGCTAAACGATGGAGCCATAAAATTAAAAAGAGATGTGAAAATTCATGAGTACTTTAACCCCTAGAAAGGTCGTTAGTGTTTTACATAACACCCTGTATTCTGTATAGTACTGGACTTAGCAAAAACTATGTATTATTTACCAAATGTGATGCGGTTTTCACTGTTGTATTAAAGAAGGTCTAACTTAAAATCTGGCGTAAGTTTCATCTTGATGCGACGACGCTTAGAACCTAAGTTATGCGCGGACGAAGTCGCGGGCACAGGCTAGTAAAACAAAAGTCTTACAGAGACCTTGTCGCTTTAGTTCAATTTCTTTGGATCTTGAGACACAATTAAGACACGACCACAGAATTAATATTAGTACTACGTACAGAAAGGAAACTCCCTGCCCCTCCCGCAATATGGCACCCCCCCGCTCCTTCCGCACTTCTCCCCGTTCTTGTGTAACCTGTGGGACGTTCGACTATGAAAACGCACACATTGACGTGTTACTGACGTGTTCACGGATACAGTTTCATTTGTAGTAGTAGTAGGCATATTTGATGCGCCGTTTCTATGAAGCGCCTACCCTGTGACATCGACATCTACGTTTGTTATTAGAATTAGCAGATAAATTTTAAGTAAACAAAATGAGATAATCCAGTTTTCGTAGTATTACAAAGAAGACTCACACACATCTAATAACAATAACAGTGATGAGGAAAACCCAGATAATTACGATAAATGGTAATTATATAATGCTTATTCTCGGAATGGACGTACTACCGGTAATACCACCGGTCACCAGGTCAAGCGTACTTAAAAATATTTTTGTCATAATCAGTAGTTTGTTTACTGAAGGTCTAAATTAAAATCTGGTATAGTGTTCTGGTAAGTTAATTTTTAGGGTTCCGTACTTCAAAAGGCAAAAACAGAACCCTTGTAAGATCACGTTGTTGGCTATTTGTACGTTTGTCTGTGAATCATTTTATTCTAAGTATCATGTTGGAATTCATATCAAATACTCGGATCCACAGTCTCTTTCAGCTGTAAAATAATCAAAATTATACGACAACGCGATCAGGAGATATCATTAATGCCATACCATACCATAAATATATTATTTTACTATTTCAGACTAGAATAAAAACTTCCCGTTGACCTAGAATTATGAAATTTGGCGAAAATCAAGGTCTAACAGTACTTGTATCGGAATAAATGTGAAAATTGTGAATATGTCGTTGGAAGTAAATATAAAAAGTGTTACAAACTTATTTTTGCGCTCGATGCTGTATGAAGGAACGTGTCTAGTCATCGAACTGCAAAATATTTTTTTTTTTGACATTATAATTTGAAATGCTTTGCATGTACAGAACCCTCGGTGCACGAATTTGACTTGTGCTTGGCCGGTTTTTTTAATATACACCGTAATGTTATAAGTACTTATTATTAAATTTATATGCAACTGCGTTTATCCATTATCGTTGTAAGTTCCCATGGATCGCATCTAAACAGGTTTAGCGGGATTCCCTGTTTTGCTGTCGACTAGTTTGTGGTACAAAAAAAAATGTTTTGCATATTTTTTACGATAATTTCGAATGTATGTGACGTCGCAATCGATGTTGTTTGTATAAATTCGAGTATAAGTAGGTAAATAAAATTTTGTAAATTTCTTGAGAAATATAATAAAACACGATTTGGGCGCTGCCTACGCGCATGTATCCTTTCAAACAACTTTCAAACTAAACTCCGTTTTTTCTTACTTGTATAGGATATGTAAACAATCTTTACAGTACTTTTTGTTGAATTGTGTTGAAAATAAATCAAATATTAGTTCAAACCTAAACATCCTAAAGTAAAACATTATGTTCAGGAGGGTCCCGGCGACTCGGCCCGGTGCTCACTCGATCCGCGAGCCGTGTCGCCGGATTTTCGAATTTAATTTTTTTTATTCCGGCGACTGTTCAAGCCAATAAGTACAGTCAGGCGCATAAAGCAATAAAGACAATAGGTATTCAGTTTGATAAAGTACAAAAATTTGAAAATCTCTCGAGTTTTTAGTGTTCAAAGCTTATACATTTTTTTTTCAGAATTATTTGATTTTCTCTGAAGTTTTCTGGAGTTAATTAAAAAAACTGAAATATTACGTAAAGGTTCTGGTTCTTAGTCTAATCTAAAGAAACTTTAATATCAAATATAACAATTGTTGTGTTTGATATTGAGGCGCAATGACCTATGGTTTTCGGATGCAGGATTCAGATGATGATAGTACCTATGTTAATTATTTTTTTGATTATGTTTATGACGATATTATTATTTTAATATAATTTATTGTTTAGCAAAATTTTTGGGTTTTATTTTAAACAACATAAATAATCGAAGGGAATGATTTTTATGCCTTTTTACACGACTGACCAAAAAAGGAGTGTTATGTTTTCAGGGTTGTATGTATGTAATTTCTTTATTCCACCATAAGTCCTGAACGGCTTAATAACAGATTTTGATGTGAGAGGTATTGTTAGATTCCTTGCATAAGCCCGAATGACACAGGCTATGTAAGTTGTCAGACGTGTTTTTTATTTTTAAATAATTAGTTATACCTTTATCATACTTAAATAAATGATATAATATTCAATCAAGTTCAGTTTTTTAATTATTCCCTTAAACATTTTTTCATCTGACTGTACTCTTTTTGGTTTAAACAATAGATTTTTTTTTAATTTGTGAGTAGTCCCAGTCGCCGGAAGGAAAAAAATAAAATTTAAAAATCCGGCGACACGGCCCGCGGGTCGAGTGAGCACCGGGCCGAGCCGCGGGGACACTCATGTTCAGTAATTTCCTAAAAAGTCTATTTTAATTTATATTGTTGTAAAATCATAAAAAAACATGGTAAGATTGTTTACATAATAGGACAAGTAGGAAAAACGGAGTTTAGATCAAAACTGTTGTACAATAATATGTGAATCGCAATATATGTTTTTAATTGAATTGAAACTAGTTCATCCGTTTGGGAGCTACGGTGAAAAATACAGATTCACAGACACGGCAAAACTTATAACACCCGCCTGTTTGGGTCGGGGGTTAAAAATAAACGAGTTCGTAGCTAGACTGGTCTTAATATAGAGCTGTAACAGCAACCGTGTGGCAAGCAACTAGCAAGTTTTTACTGCAAGCTATTAGCCGATGCCATTACCACGGACTGACTAACTCCCAACGGCCTCGGCGGGCCCGCCCCGGGCCGTTGGAAAAAAAATTATCCAACGGCCCCGGCCCTGGTGTGTTTTTTAAATGTTGCGGATAGCACAAATTAAGAAGCATGCGCCCCCCGTAGTTTTAAAAATCAGGTAGAACAAAGTATTATTTTATAGACTTTAAATGACGTGAACTTAAAAAAAAATGTAGGTACAATCAGTTTTTCACAATTCGTTATATCCGCCCCATTTAAAAAAAAACACACCGGGATCGTTGCGTTGAAACACTTGACTGTACACTACACAATCTAGTGTATGTATAAAGTTAATAAATAGCCCCTCTGGCAAAGAAAAAGACTGGCATGTTAGGCGACCAAGACTCTTTCATGAGTTGCTTTCAGCATTTCTTTTCAGCAGTGGTCGTTTCGAAATGCTAGTAGTTTCTAGCTTTGAGACATAATATATTATGATTAAATATTTAGTTTTCGACGTGAAAAAGAGCCTTCTTTAAAAGTCAAGTTTCAATAAATAATTTTTGATTTTGATTTTGAGAACAATTCCCAGGCCCGTTACTGGGGCGGTCCCGCCGGGACCGTTGAGAGTCACTCGACTGACTGGCTTCTTCGGACCGAGTTTCCGTGGTGTAGACATGACATAAAATTACAAGTTTACAAAAACCCCAGACATCATCAACTACGATGAGAGTTTGTTTTGGGTTTAGTTCATTTATAGTTTACTAGCTTTTGCCCGCGGCTTTGCCCGCGTGAATTTCCATTGGGAACATTGCTCTTTCTCGGGATGAAAGGTACCTTATGTCTTTCTCAGTATTTCTGTGTATGTGCAAAATTTCAAGAAGATTGGTTCTGTAGATAAAGCGTGAAGAGGTAACAAACCATAGACAAATAATAAGAGGACGTGCCCTAATGATAATATTTCTTTAAGAAAATTTGAGTGATATGCGGGGTGAAGGGCGCAGGGCACTTGGCTCCGCCCATAATAGCAGAACGACATGAAGCTTCCGGAACTCCAAAAAGTTTGTTCTTTTTATTTCGTTCGTGCAAACCGAGTGGGTGAAAGTAACTCATTTAAGGCTGCCACACACCGGATGCGTCTGCGACACCGTGCGTTGCATCTGCATTCACTCCGGCTCCACGGCGGCACAGATTACCTACTTAAAACTATACAGATGGAAAGCTTCCTAAGAGACGACAAAATTCATACCTATTCTTATAGGGCTATCACTTGGTTATTAAAAAAAACATATTATTTCTATTTTTGGTATATTGAAAGAAAAACAGTTTAACATTGAAAGTGTACTTAATCTACTTAAGTTGTACTTACGGAGTATTTCGAGTCGAATAGCGAAAACTCCATGCAAATTGGATTAGTAGTTTTTGAAAAATCACGAAAAGGCACAAAAACGGAACATAGGTAGCTAGGTATACCTACTCCAACATAGTATGTGTTCGCATTTATAATATGTACTAGGATAATTCAATCACAAATAGGGTAATTAGTCACCTATATAGGTACCTATGTATATAAGTCAATCATCTAGGACATAAATCTCGTATTAAGTATATAAAACAAGCTTTAGCCCGCGGCTTCACCCGCGTGAATTTCCCACGGGAACAGTGCTTTTTCTCGGAATGAAAGGTACCCCTATGTCCTGCTCAGTACCATATGTACCTATATATGCGATTGAGAAATTTCAGTAAGATTGGTTCAGTAGATAAAGCGTGAAGAGGTAACCAACAATTAAACTCACTTTCGTAATATTAGTTAAGATATGCTAGGTATTATGATTACATACCTACCTATGTCAATCCGCGGGAAAAGATACCTATTAATTTTAAAAATATGTTTTTCTATGTTTGTTCACTATTTTAAAACACAAAACGACACGGCCGAAAAAGAAACAAGTCAGTAACGCTGCGCGAACACTACATCGACGGCGCGAGTGAGCGCGCGAACCCTGACATATCGCACCCGGCGAGTGGCGCCAAACCAGTTTAAACCGGTTTGGTTCTGTACGTGACAGCGCGTGTGTGCGTAAGCACCTCGCGGTATCAAGCTTGTAGTAGTGTACTTATTTGAAGCGCTTGTATGAAGCTTACCCTCTGTACCCTTTTAACTACTATGTGACGGCGGCGTCGCAGACGCAGACGCACGGTGTCGCAGACGCAGCGCGCTGCGTGCTGTTACGCGACTCGGGGTAAAACTCTTTTTAAAAAAAAACAATTGATTGATTTTAAGGCAGACGTCTAGCAAGGTGGAAGGATGGAGTCGGACTAAAGAGAGCTGTATGGGAAGCTAGGCTGTGGATGAGATCTATGAGTAAGCAAAAATGTAATGTATGTATGTAGGCATTATAGGGTGCATATATAAGATATAACACCTCCCTGGGGTAGACTAAACATCGGGGTAAAACGATGTTTAGGAAAGTCAAACATTAATTCTTATGCTGGGGGATGAAACATCTTCTTTTACTGATCGAGATTTACTGATCTTAAGAGGAGTGACTACTTCTGGACTTGGATTCTGCTCAGAAGGTAGATCTGAAGAAGTTGGAGAAGAGAGTCTGGGAAGGCGACGGGATAGACATCTGCGCGATTTAATGAACATAAAAAGTTTAAACACACAAAATATAGAAATTATACAGATTACAATAATTGTAATAATTGAGTAATGAGTCTCGTACTTAATAATTTGGTGTTGATTCAATATTTTGTCGGCCTCATTAGCTATTGATCTTAATTTTGATTTTGTTTCCTGTGTGAAAGAGTCTAAATTTACATTATGTAACTTAAGGGGAGGCTCATTACTTATTATTTTATTGAACTTATCTAGAGTGCAACAAGAATCATTTATTAAATTGAAATCTGAGTGAATAGTAGTTACATTAATTATAATATTGTTAAATTTAGGTATTAATTTTGTGCTTTTACAGTAGGCTATGCAATTATTTGGGATAGTAAAAATCCCTGTACCGATAATGTTTAGATCGACAGGTTTTTGCCTTGGGCATTCAATATAAAGTTTATTATTTTGAGATTGTACATAAATCCAGTTGTTATTAAGGAGTTGTTGCCATAAGTCTATTTGTCCATGGAGAAAGTCTGTTTTACACTGCACTGGGAGAACACTTATCGCATTAGACATTAATTCACTTTCACAACTGGGATTAACACTGGTCGGGAACACGGTCATTACGTCACATATGTACTCGCGCGGGCTTATCGTTATGCATTCCTTTAACGAATCGAGATTACAGTATTCTAACTTATCCTTGGTCATTGCCGTATATTTACTGCTAGGTTTTATAAAGCTAAAAGTATCAGGTTTCACACTATTATGAGGAGTGGGCAATGCTATGTTATGGAACAAATTATATTCTTTAGGAGACACTAGAGGTATTTTCAAAACAAAAATAATCTTGTTGCCTAAACTATAACATACTACGCTAGATATATTCATAAGAATATGTATATTACTTAATGTTAAGCTTACAGGTAACTTAAGGTCTACAGGTAAGTATCTATAGTTATCGACAATTTCTTGGTACAAGTGTGTAGGCGGTAGCACTGCCGGATGCAAGATGTTTTGACTGCTGAGAACAATAGCGTCTGTCAAATCTTCTAATTGGAACGACAGGGTAAGTATAGATGCTTCTAAGCTATTGAGTATAGAATTTATATTTGTTTTTACTATTAATTCGTTAGATATTAACGTTATATTTTTCAAAATTAAAGAGAAGTTGTCGATAGCTAAATTAAGGCTGGCCTCATTAAGTTGCATACTTTGTAATGTACTATTAAATTTTGATAAAATTTCAGAAGTAATTAAGATATTATCTTTCATTAATGAGCTCAGTCTTTTTTCATTATCTTGTATATCTTGGATGGCATTGTCGTATTTTACGGCGTCACTTTCATCTAAGGTTCCAAATATGATTTTGGAAAGAGAACCAACAGCACCTATCCAGGCTCCTCTCTTAGATCTCTTACTCACTAAATGCGAGATGGTAGAATATTCAGAAACAATGTCACGATATCTCGCTGTTAGAGGCTCTAGTATATTACTACATTCTAAGTTGGTTGGTGTTTCTAGACTAATCTGGTTACATATGAAACGCGTTGTACCTAACACCGAGTTTATGTTTTGTATATGAGGTTCTATGTGCGAGATATCGAATGGGGTGACCACGTCTAAGTGACTTATACGGATTTTCAGTTCACCAATAGTGTCAAAGTATATACCGGGGCTCACGTCGATTTGCCGTATAAATCCGGGATGACCTTGGGCCAGTATGCTGTAAGAAAGAGATATTTCGCTTATTAAGTCTCACCTGTATAACCTAATACTTATTTATATTAAACTACTGTATAACCTAATACCTATTTATATTATACTATATATGATGGATGTATAATATAATCTAAACTTCATGTACTTCCACGGGTTTTACCTCATCATAATGATGTTTCACGTGGCGTCTATTTATGAGTAATGATAAGGTGTGATTACCATGGACCTTAACAATCTTGTATGGTCCTTTCCAGATGGGTGATAAGGCTTTACGTAGCCTAAGGTGGTTCTTTAATAGCACGTAGTCTCCGACCTTGTATACTACGGGACGAGTGCGGGTGTCATAATATGTTTTAGAATTAATTTTAGATTTTTGGATGAACTCTAAGGCTCTGTCACGTGCATATTTCATGCGGTGTTGTAACATTTTTACGTATTCTGGGTAAGTAGTACTAGTGGAATCGGCATAGACAGAGTCTGGGATACGAGGTTTATACCCGAATAATAATTCGAATGGTGGATAATGAGTGGTGGAATGTACAGCTGTGTTGTATGCTAGTATAGCTGTATATACGTATCTGGGCCAATTGTCCTGATTTTCGTTAACATACGATTTTAAGTATTCTTTGAGAGTAGAGTGTGACCTCTCTAAGGCACCTTGCGTTTGAGGATGATAGGGAGCAGACCACAGTTGCTTTATTTTTAGGAATTCACAGGTTTTCTTGAATAAGTCCGCGGTGAAATTAGTGCCTTGGTCAGTAAGTATGTGTTTAGGGATTCCGAATAATGAGATAAAATGAAGTAGGCATTCGCAGGATTCTTCAGCAGTATTACTGCGAAGGGGGTAGGCTAGTGAGAACTTAGTGAGGTCGTCTTGCATAGTTAGGATAAATTTAAGTTTGGCTGTTCCTGATTCGGGCAATGGACCTACGATGTCTATGGATAATCTCTCAAATGGGGATGTCGAGGTAGAAGTTATTATCATTGGAGCTCTATTAATTTGGCGTAGTGCTTTGTTAATTTGGCATGATGTACAATTTTTTACGTAGTTTTCTATGTCACTGCGCATATTTTTCCAGTAAAATCTATCTTTTATACGGCTCAACATTCTATTAGATCCTAGATGTCCTGCAATGGGAATGTCATGGTTTTCCTTTAGGATTTTAGGGATCTCATTTAATGAAGGGTATATAATATTGTTATGGTATATGTGAATTTTTATATTAGTCCCGTCGAAGAGATAGCTGAACATATTATAAATTTTTACAAAGGAATGTTTGTCGAATGGATTCTTAAAATCTGATGTGCTGACTTCATTTATTGTAGGGAAGGACATTATAATTTCGTCACGTATATTTTTGAGAGATTTGAATATATCAGGATAAGAAAAGTCATCAAAATGGTGAACTTTTGTAAATAGGAAAAGGTAGGTTTTATCTCCATTAGTGAGAGGTAAGAAGGTAAACAAGGACCTATCGAGTTTCAGGAATTCATCCCGATCGGGCTCTGGGCAATTGTTGATAACTTCTTCAATATAAGGCATGGACTCGTCCATGTCTATCGAGGTTGGTATAATCACAAGTTTCTGTGTTGTTTTAAGTAGGCTTTCATTATGTTCTATGATAATAGTATTGTGTTCCTTTTTTGATGCTTTTAGGAAACTATTATAAGTCTCATCAGATACGGGTGAATTCTCGGGAGATAGAGGAGAAGGTTCAGGTTCAGGTCGATCAGGAGAAGGTAAGTTATCGAGAGAAGGTAAGTTACCGGGAGAAGGTAAGTTATCGGGAGAAGGTAAGTTATCAGGTACTGAAGGTGAGATTCCCGATGGAGACTGATTGGAAACAGGTAAGTTTTCAGGGTTCCGTTGACTTGTTGGGGCTCCTGGTTCTGGGGATTGGTTAATAGAACTCAGATAGTCTAATAATTCGTCGCCCATTTCCGGGTCTAAAAGATTGGCCTGTAGGTTAGAAGAAGGAGACTCTAGGAGATTTTGTAAGTCTTCGTTTATTTCGCTAGGAGAGAGTGAGGGCTGAAGTGACTGGCATGGAGAATCATTGTTGGGAATTGCATCATTGCTAGGGTTCAAGGAAGTGTGATTTTTAGGATATATAGGATTTACCGGATATCTGGAGAGAGCATCCGCGGCAGAATTCAGTTTGCCCTTGCGGTATACTATATCATAGTCATACTCTTCCAGTTTTAACCTCCATCTTTGGAGTTTACTGCTTGGATCCTTGTGGTTAAAAAGCCATTTCAAGGGTCTGTGATCAGTTATAATGAGGAATTTGTGACCATAAAGGTAGGGGCGGAATGTCTTACATCCATATAATATGGCTAACAGCTCCTTCTCAGTAGTGCTGTAGTTGGATTCGCTCTTATTGAGTGTGCGTGAAGCAAAAGCTACAGGTTGGTCTCTTCCTGAGGGTCCTTGAGAGAGTACAGCACCTACAGCGTAATTAGATGCGTCACATGTAAGAGTAAAGGATTTAGAAAAGTCTGGATAGATTAGGAGTGGGGCAGAGGTAAGTTTTTCTTTGAGCGTGTCAAAAGCAAGTTGCTGTTGATTTTCCCATTTAAAGGGTACGTCCTTTTTTAAGAGATGGGTTAAAGCTTTTGCTGTCTTGGAGAAATCGGAGATGAAACGTCGGTAGTATGAAACTAAGCCAAGGAATGATTTTACGTCTTTTGGATTCTTTGGAACTGGAAAGGAAGTCACGGCCTTGACCTTTTCAGGGTTAGGTTTAACACCTTGTTCAGTAATTATATGTCCCAGGTAACAGACTTCTCGTCTAAGGAACTCACATTTGTCCGGTTGAAGCTTAAGGTTAAAATTCCGGATTCTTTGGAAGATTTCTGATAGATTTTGGATACTGGATTGAAGGTCGTGGCCATAGCAGACGATATCATCAAGATATACGAAGCAGCGAATGCCCTGAAGGCCTGAGAGCACAGAATTCATAAGCCTCTGAAACGTAGAAGGGGCATTTTTAAGACCGAATGGCATTCGGGTGAATTGGAAGTGTCCTTCAGGGATTGTAAAGGCTGTTTTGGATTTATCAGCGTCGTTTAATTCAATCTGATGAAATCCAGACGCAAGATCTAGCGTGGAGAAGTACCTGCTGTTACCAAGTTGATCTAAAATTTCTGTGATTTGAGGTATAGGATAAGTGTCACCTATGGTGATGTCGTTGAGTTTGCGGTAGTCTATAACGACTCTCCATTTTTGTGTGTTGGAAGCATCAAGTTTCTTTGGAACAACCCATATGGGTGATGACCAAGGGGAATCGGAGGGTTCAATTATGTTTTGCTCCAACATTTTGTTGATTTGTTTCCGAACTTCAGCCTTATGAACTTCGGGAAATCTATAGGACTTAGTATAAATGGGACTATCGGTCGTTGTCTTAATTTCGTGTTTAAGAGCGTTAGTATAAGTCAGGGTCTCTTCGGGAAGATGAAATATATCGGAAAAATCGGAGCATAATTGTAAAAGACTGTCTCTCTCTTCTCTGTTGAGGTGAGAGGTGCGGAGTTGTTCTAGCACCTCCTGTGTTCTTTTATAGCTATTCGGAACAGCATTTATATGGTTTATAGTCTCAGTCGAGTACTCCTTAGGAGTAACAGGGTCAATAGGATCGAGTCTAAGGTTTAGGTTAGATTTAACAGTCACAGTTTCTTCGGAAGTATTAACAACAGATATATTTATTCTATTATTTTCTTTAACGTATACTAGGCAATTTGCTACTAACAAAGTTTCCGAAAGTTTCTGGTCAAGGATTAGTCCTTCTTTTACTTGACCTAGTAGTGGGGCCTGGAAATGGATTTTGTTGAGCATGAGTATCTTCTTCTGTGTCTGTGACAGAGATTTCCGGTTTTTCAAATTTAGGACTATTACGACCTTCGGACATTGTGTACAAATAGAGAAAATAAATCGAAGGTATATATACTAAACAACCAATAACAAAACACGAAAAATTCTGGTAGTTATTTAACGCTTAAATGATTTCGCAAAAACAGAACCCTATTTTTACAATGATAAATACAAATACAATGTAGCAATGACCAATATAAAACGAAAGTCACTTACAGGAATGCAGGGAACGCGATAAGGGCGAGCATATTCGAATGTAGACGCAACAGGATGTAGGCACGGCGTGACGTAAACACGATGGAACTTCGGCGTGTAGATGAACTAGGATGTGGATATGGTGGAATACCACGTATGTATTGATGACCCACAGGTCGTCGCGTCGTCGGTATACCGGTTTCAGCACTGGGTTACACGTAGTAGGTGTTGGAGACCGGCTGGATTGACCATTAGCGATGTCCAGCAGTGGGCCTCAGGTAACCTCTACTTTCTCGAACACTGACGACCAACAAGGGCAGGGCTGGAACTCGACGGACACAGAGGAATTGGAACTTGAACACACATGCACACATACGCGCGTGGAATTTAATTTCACTTAAAAGAGGCGAACCGGGGATTATCTATTTTAAAATCCCTTAACGCTGCCACCAAATGTTACGCGACTCGGGGTAAAACTCTTTTTAAAAAAAAACAATTGATTGATTTTAAGGCAGACGTCTAGCAAGGTGGAAGGATGGAGTCGGACTAAAGAGAGCTGTATAGGAAGCTAGGCTGTGGATGAGATCTATGAGTAAGCAAAAATGTAATGTATGTATGTAGGCATTATAGGGTGCATATATAAGATATAACAGTGCGTTTGCGACACCGTGCGTCTGCGACGCCGTGCATCTGCGTTTTATTTTCTCCCACAACATAGTTTTATTATAATTGTTGTCTTATGGTCATTTAAACATTTGTATCTGCGTACTATATCGATTAACTTTCCGCGTATTTCAAAATTCATGATCACTAGTCACTTTAAATCTCGGACTACTTGAGGTAAACATTGTGTTTTTCATTACGAATTAGCTTAAAAAAAAGTGAGGAAGCATAAACAAAACTCTACAACTCGACAAAAAAAAATGAAGATCGGATTGCGGCTTGGTATTTTTTTTCTGTGGCCGGCCAACTATTTAGCTATCATATAGATACAGCACTTAAAAAAAAAACCTATGATATTTTAAAGTAATAATCGAAAGTATAAAAAAAATCAGTATTACTTTCTCCACGCTCCTCAGGCAACTTCAGACCTACTTTCAGATTATGAGTAATGAAAATAAACACAATGAGCGATTTTCTGAAAGCTAAATTAAGAAAAAAAAATCAGTATAAAAAAAAAGTCAAAGTCAAAGTCAAATCGTTTATTGCTTCCTTAATGTATGTAGGTCTTTGCTTATAAATAGAAAAAAAAAATAAAAAAAAAATAAATAAAATCTCAACAGATAGCGTTTTATTGAAAGCCGAGTCGTAATGATGGCTGTACGTATATTGTGCGCTTTTTATTGTCAGCCAGAGACAGAAAAAAAACACCCAACAGTTTGACAGTTGCACTAATCACAATATTGATACTTTTTAGATGTTTTTTTATTAGGTTTTATTTTAAAAAATGCCAATCCTATGCATTTTTGCTTTTTGTATGGTCTCGCCTTTTACTACGCGCCACCTATGAAGTCATCTGGAACTATTATTTTTTTTTAATTTGGGTCTCGGAAAATACCCCTCATTACACAATATAATATTAGTTAGGATAGCATTAGGATTTGTAGCTAACAAGCGTTACAGTCAGTAGCGGATCCAGAATTTTGTTTTAGTGGGGGCTTGATCCAACTGAGGGTATATACTGTACTATTACCACAGAATTAATTGTACTTGCTATTATTAAGAAAGTAGGATATTATTTTAATGTTTGTTATGGGCGGATTGGTTAACAAAACAAGGACTATTTCCGTAAAATATGTATTGGAGTAATTAACACTTTCAAAAAAGTTTTTGCGGGAAAGGAAAATTGAAATTAAATAAAATTAAATTGCTGTGTAATAATGAACAGTATTATAATATTTACAGCAAAAACTCATGTAAAAAATTATAGAACTACTAATTTTAATTATGTTTCAAAATATTTGCGAAAAAAATAATTTTGAATTTTTGACACAATTTTTCTCTGAAATCTTACGTGATAGTTAGTAATAGGGGGGAAGTTCATTATGAAACCTATATTGCACACATATAGATTTATTAAAAAAACCTAGTAGCTTTGGGGGTACCAAAATCGTGTAACGCATTGTTATCTGCGCGGAAAACTGTCATTTTGGTTACGTTACGTGCCGGAATTCTTAGATGATAAATTGATAACTTGTATTCATAAAATGAAGCAGTGGTGGCCGAGTAGTAGGGCGCCCGCCTCTGGCTGCAACGGTCCCAGGTTCGAATCCTGCCCGTGATACATGAGTTTGTATACCAATCTGACCTATGTTGGTTTTCATCGACCACTACTTGCTTCCGGTGGAGAAAAACATCGCGAGGAAACCTGCATTCTGGTTGATTATTATCAGTTAGTGTGTGAAATGGAGAAGGCAATGGCAAACTACTCCATTAAAATTGCCAAGAGAGCCGTTGTGTGTGTTTCATTCTATATAATGACCACGACCCTCAGTCATGAGGAAATACGACAGTTTCTTAAAATGGAAACAAATCAATGTCCTGATCGATAATGTCATTTCTAAGTAGAATACTGATATGTCGCAGCCAAATGGTTAAATTGGTCGTTCAATTAACTGTCTGGTCACTTAATTATATGGCGGCATTCAACTAACGACCGGAAAAATTATTTTGCGTATATTTTGTTTATTATTATAATACAGTGCGGGGTGCACAGGTAATAGGAGATACAAATGTTTTTTTTTATTAAATAAGTACATAACAGTAACAGCCTTCAATGGATACAAAATGGCCGATAAGGCTATATGCAAATCAATTAGGTGCGCCAAATATTAATTAATCCAAATTAAATATTGCTAAAAACTACCTAACCAAAACTCTATCTTCAAACCTTGAGAACCTTTTCTGATCTTCAAACCTCAAGAGGAAATAATAAGATGCTTATAAATAAGGTGATTCGTCTACCTTTGCCGTTGACAAACCGGTCCACATCGTTATACACTTAAGCACTATGACAACCACAATAACACTAGGATTTTCCTCAATTAGACACTCAATTCACAATTAATTAACCAAAGGGGCACCTACCATGTTTGGTGGTTGAAAAAACTGTCTTTGCGCGACGCGCGACTCCCGCGCTTCTCTATTTGAGAATGACAAGACAAAAGTATCATAGCAATACTAAGGTCAAGTTTAAGATAGCCGGTAGAAGAAGACAGCAGATTCCAAGCTCGCGAGTGAGCGAGATCACTATATTTCAAGCGTGCGTCAGAATGCAAGGGTGCGCTCACGCATACCAGTTGGCAATGAAGAAATAAGTAATTAAGTCAGTACAACAAGTAATTACGTTAACATGATATTTAATTTTAACTGTGAGTACGATTTGCTTGGTATCAGGCCCTTGATTCTACAAATTAAAAACGTAGATGTCGTGCCTCAGTTGTGTCTCAAAGGCCAAAGAAATCTTAATAAAACATAGAAGTCTTACAGAGATCTTGTCACTTTATTTCAATTTCCTTGGATCTTGAGACACAATTGAAACACGACATTTACGTTTGTAATTAGTGGAATCGGCCCCCAGGTGTGTCTTTCTTATCGAGTGTGTTTTTACAAACACTGACGCCAGTTTTTATTCAAGTCTCCTAGAGGCATCTAACTAGTAGCAGTATACTAGTAAACTGAACAGTCAACCAGGGTGTAGGTTCCCTCACGTTGTTTTCAATCAGTCACCGGAAGCAAGTGCGGTGGTCTAAGAAATAGTAGATTAACTAGGATCGAATTACATCAATGTTAACGAATGTTAACGATGTTAACTCTTAGTTCTTCTTTCCAATCAAACTTTTTGCACTACCTGCTACACGTTACTGTTTCTACATCACCCAGTTGGTTGACTAGTAGAAAAAGCCCCAGGCTTTAAGCCCGCCTTTTACTTTTGTAGTAAAGTTAAATCAATAAAAATAAATAAATCAATAGATACGAGGTGGTTAGACGCCCTCGCTGCGGTCGGGTGGCTATAATCCGAGTGTTAATTTATGTCATTCACCCGCAGTAAACGGGGTTTAGGATTTTTCAAACTAACATGGTATAAAGCCAATTTAAATAAAAGACAATTGACATTGTAACAAACATCGAAATTCGTTTGCGTGATTTAGTGACAAACATCCAAACTTTTGCATTAATAATATAAGTAGGATTAGTAGGATTTGGGACTACTACGGAACCATATATCATTCATTTTATAAGGGTTCCGAATTCAAGAAAGAACCCTTGTCAGCCTTTTAACGATATTCTAGACTACGCTACAGAATTCGATGCGGTTTTCACTGTTGGGAAGCTTTCTTAAGGATGATTTATGTAGATACCTAAGTATATGTACGAACGTAGACGGACAGACGGAGAAATAAGCGATCTTATAAGGGTTCCGTTTTTGCCTTTTGAGGTACGGAACCCTAAAAATAATTTGAGAGTAAAGAAATTATATAAATTGCACCTATACCAAAGACCTATACTGAGAGTCAGTATATCAAAGACTGCATTACATTAAATAGGATCAGTGTCAATTCACGGGTAGGTAATGTCGTTTGCACTTATCGTACGACATTGTGCATATTCGTATGATTTCTTTTTCTGTGACAATTTGTCAGCGGAATTCATAACATGTAAAACAATTCAAAAGAAAGACATTTTTCTTTATCTTTGGATACTTGTAGGCCTTCGAGCAACAAGGACTTCCGCGCGCGGTCCGTAAGGAGTCCGTGTTGCTCTATGATGTAGGCGCCTACTGTATACAATGTTTCCCGTCATCAGTGTCGGAGCCTTTGATGGTATGTTATGGTAATTCCTAGATTATTGAATCGCTTCTTAGTATAGATCAAGCCTATAATTCGCAAATCGTGACACGTCGGTGCATAGCGTGGTGCATCTTTTGACAGTTAAATTTGGTAGTGATGAGACATGTAAACTTTTCAATCATTAATGATGCTGTTTTTTTTAAGTATTTACTTTCGATTATAATAAAATAGAAGATAAATAAAATATTTGAGGCCTGTTTGCATTTTTATTTTGTAATATGAACTTTATACATTACTTTAAATTATTTACATGTAACAAATGAACTCCATATTTAAATGAATCTATTGATTATGATATATTTATGTGCGTGTGTCGGCTGTGCCAATCACTAATACATCTATCTTGTCATTTGTTTCTATCTTGTTTATGAATTTTCTGCTCACGCAGAAAACAATAGGATTTGGCTTAAACAATCACTCTAGTAGTACCTAGTAAGAAATTCGAAACTCAATAGGGTCATTCTATTCTACTGCAAAAAAAATGTGCAATCAAAAAAACATGCAAAAACAAATTAAAATCTCGGTTAAAGTTAGTTTAGGTAAATTCTTATATTTTATAAAAAAAAACCGATGTCTTTTATTTTCTAGTTTAATAATAAAATGTGTTTTGAAAATTCATATATATATTTTTTTAATGTAAATGTCACGTTCTGTTATCTGTGCATTTCAAAGGTGTTCACATTGAGATACCAAAAAGAAAAAATAAAGTGTGAGTTTTGGGACTTCTTAATATCACAAATATTGCATGAATACATAGAGCAACACGGACTCCTGGCCGCGCGCGGAAGTCCTTGTTGCTCGAAGCATGAATATAATCTAATGAGGGATTTTCAGAGACACAAATTGAAAAAAAAATAAAAAAAAATATTTTAGCGCCTTTCTAGCGCCATTGGCGCTTAATAAAAGGAGAGAGAAAAAGTTCCATACAAAAAGCAAAATATCACGGGATTGGCATTTAAAAAAACATTAAATTTAGTAAAAAAAAACTGAAAAGTATCAATATTGTGATTTGTGCAACTGTCAAACTGTTAGGTGATTTTTTGTTCTGCCTTTCGTTTACAAGAAAAAGCGCACTATATAGGTTCAACCATTATTACGACTCGGCTTTCATAAAACGCTATCTATTGAGACTTCTTTATACTGATTTTTTTTTCTTAATTTAGCTGTCACAAAATCGCTCATTCAAGATACTTCCAACGATATAAATGCCGATGTAATATAACAATACTTATTCCGCGATTCTACTTTTTAATCATTTCTGTGATTATTGCTAATTTCGTAAATAAAAGCTAGTAACATTTTACTTACCTGTAAAATTTTATGCAGCGACAAACTACATTATCTGTCATTTTTGGAACAACTGCAAAGTAAACAGAGCTTGCATTTGTTTTGTTACAAAAACAATTTTGTTTATAATAATTATCTATATCTATACATATAATAAAACAGTAATAGTAGATTTTACAACAAGTGCACAAAACGAATCATTTTTATCCGAGACTTTTAGCAGCACGAGCCGAAGGCGAGGGCTGATAGTAATGTCGAGGATAAAAATCGTTTTGTGGACGAGTTATAAACTCTGCTTTTCACTTCGATTGCGAGGAAATAAATCAAATTGAAGAAATTAATAAACGCACGAATAAACAAGAGCTGTTTCCCGCCGCTTAATTTTTAAATCTTACGACATTGATAGGCTTGGGTTGCAGACCTATACAGCCTACTATTAAATTAATTTTGTAATAATATTTTTCTTAAATTAATTAAATAACCTACCGTAGTTACTTGAATTTAAATTTTAATATCTTTTATGTATTTAAAAACACATAAGACAAATAAATTAAGAGTAAATATTATAAAATAACAAATTCTATCTATGAACTTTTTATCATGTTTGGCTGTATGGCTCATTTTCTTTGCCCTAATATAGATATATTTATGAGTAGATACGTTAATGCTCTTGTGCACAAAATTCGATTTTGTGCAGCCTATATCCTGCACAAATAAGCACTTTCAGAGCATGAGAAGTGAAAAAATATTTTGTCTGTACATTTAGTATTTTTGACTGAAATGGATAGAGGGACACTTAAAAAGAATAATAGAAAGCAAAAAAAAATTTTTGGAATTTCTTGTCTGTCTGTCTGTCTGTCCGTCTGTCTGTCTGTCTGTCTGTCTGTCTGTATGTATGTACGCGTTTCACGCAAAAACTACTGGACGGATTTGAATGAAACTTTTTTTGTTGTATAGCTGTTAAGCCTGGGCAACATATAGGCTATAATTTATTTTGAAAACTGGAACACCTGATGAAGAACCTTAACAGAACAGCTAAACTATAAGAAATATGGAAATGATGCCTTAACAAAAGTCGTTCAACCTGATGAGCATTTTCTGATGACGTATAAAAATTGAAGATCTGGAACATCTGATGAAGAACTGCAAGAGACTAGCTACACTATAATATACAAGGTGTAACGGAAAGGGTATTACTATACAAAGTGGAAAGATTCGTTACCGTGGGTAGATCCTTTATGTGAAGTTTCAGATTATTTTCAGCACTTTTAAAAAGGAGTGTTAAAAAAATGAATGATAATACGAAATCTTTGCCATGTAAACAAACACTGCACATCACTATTCAGGATATTTCAATGTCAAGGTGCCTTTGCACTGCTCACACACATATCACAACACAAATTATTTCACCTTCTCGGTTACTATGAAATCCTGGTACTTTGAGCAGTATCCGCTTTCGTCAGCTTCAATATTTTCACAAAGAAACCGCCTACACGTGCAGAGCGGCGGCGCAGCACAGCCGCGGGAATTCTTCAATTAATTACCTTACTTTAAATTGATTAATCATTGTAAAAAGAACCATTCGCAAGTCACTTTTCAGTGTTTTCATCATGTTTTTAATAAGAAATCAAATAACTCGCATACATATTTTTCACTTTGACAAGTCAACAACTCAGGCTAATACTGACAGTTACTTTTTAATATTAATGCTGTCCTGCCAGGTACATTTTCGGAAAAAGTCCAGTTCCGTCTTTTATTAGCCAAACTCACACCACCTTTTTGATTCTGCCGTCCTAGTACAAAATAAATAAATATCCTACTTAGAGCAACACGGACCTCTACGAAGTCGGTGTTGCTGATAATTAGGATATTTTTCCGAATGAACCTCCCATTGTTCCATGGATCCCTTGTATTAAACCAATACCTTTAATTTTATTGTCATGAATATTTTTTAAATTTAATTTTTGACCATACTAGGATCACATATCAGCCTAAGAAGGTAGAAGCGACGCCTTATCCAGAGTTCATTTGAAAATTTTGTCAAACCCTTTTTTTTATCTTGTCAGAATGTCAAATATTCAGACATGCTTCAGACATACAGACATTTGCAAAAAAAGAGTGCGGAACCTCTTTCGCAAATTCTAATTTATTACAATACCAGGCGCCGAATCAAGGAGGTGTGATTTAATTTTGATAGTTGTAGATGATTGACCTTGAATTCAACAGCTGTTTACTGTCATAGTGGTGAATAGTGGTGTGCCAATTCAAATTGGAAAAATGTGTGCCTGTATGGTTTTCTTAAAATTAAAAAATAAATCATAAACATACAAGACTAAAAATGTATGGAACTAGTTTAAAACCATTATCACAGTTAGCACAATCGATATGGATATAGGTATTCCGTTACACCTTGTATATGGAAATGGCGCCTTATTAAAAGTTGTTCAACCTGATTAGCATTTTCTGCTGACGTATAAAAATTGAAGATCTGGAATATCTGATGAAAAGCTCCAAGAGAGATTTTTCATCTAAGCGAAACTCACGCGGGCGAAGCCGCGGGCGACAGCTAGTTGTAACATTTATTTATTTATTATTTATTATTTATTTATTCAAACATTCCTTAACTATTATTACAGGTACACCCAATGCAATAGTATAGGTCTTAATTTACAAGTTATTTCTACTATAACACAGTACATACAATGTAACTCTTACGAATTCCGTCAAAGGACAACAAAATACGTCTACTCTCGTCGCTACCTCATTTAGTACTCTAATTGTTCGAGTCAGGGGGGTGTGCTTTAGCATCTTCGTTCGCGCTTGTGGTATTGCGAATAGAGGAGGCTGTCGCCGCCGCCATACGTACCGATTGGGCACGCAAAGCGCAATCCACTGCAATACAGCTTGGTTGCTAAGGCGCCCCCTTAATATTTTAAATAAATATTTAGCCAATGTTAGCTCTCGTCGAACTTCCAGCGAATTGTATCCGACCATCCCGAGAACGAATAGTGTTGGGTACATCAATGGGTAGAACGGATACACCCCATACAATTTGAGATACAGGTACCTTGTAAATTTGTTTTGTATCCGTTCCACCATCAACTTGTATTTAGTTTCCTGGGGCGCCCACACACACGCGCTCCCTTCCAAATGGCTCTTCACAAGTGCTTCGTATAACGCTCGCACCGCATTCAGATTTGAAAATTCTCTGCAATGGCGCAGTACGAACCCCAAATTTCGGTAAGCCTTCTTGCAAGCTTTCACTATATGCTCGCGGAAATTTAAATCACTAGTGAAATACACACCTAAATCTTTCGTCTGCTTTACACGCTGTATTGGGATTCCATCTATACAGTATTGGTGTATGCAGGGTTTTCGCAATTTTGTGAATGTCATTATGGTGCACTTGGATATGTTAAAGTGTAACCGGTTTCTGTGGGACCACTCCACCACTTTATCGATATCCGCTTGCAACTTCTCACAGTCTGTTGGACTTCTTATTTCCATTGCTATCTTTAGGTCGTCTGCGAACAGTAAACACTTGCACTCTTTAACTACCCTTGGTAAGTCATTTATTACTAAATTAAATTCTAGGGGCCCTAAATTACTCCCTTGATTGACTCCTGACCTAGTAAAGTATGGTTTCGACTGATATCCGGCCCAATCAACATATTGACGCCTGTCCTTCAGATAGCTTGCGAAGAACGCGAGAGTCTTTGGTGTGAAACCTGCTACGGCCAACTTCATGAGTAAGATATCATTATCCACGGTGTCAAAGGCTTTCTGGAAATCGAAATAGGCTACATCTACCTGCCCTCCCGCATCTATCGCAGGCACCAACACCGTCATCAATTGCAACAGATTACTTGTTGTGCTGCGTTTGGGGCGGAATCCGTGCTGTTCATCTGACAGCTGAGCCTCTACCTGTGAGTACACCGAGTGATTTATTGCTGACTCAAAAACCTTCACCGGGGCACTCATGATAGCTGCTGGTCTAAAATCACACGCGTTAGTTCCCCCTCGTCCCTTTGGCACAGGTACAACTCTTGATATTTTCCACTGCTCCGGGAATCTTTCATTTTCAAGACATGTGTTATATATATGCTGTAGTGGCAATGCCAACACCCCGCGACAGTCCCTCAAAATGAAAGGAGGAATTCCATCTGGTCCTGTGGAATGCTTCGGCTTAAGCTTCGTCAATGCTTGTTCTACCTCTGATATCTTCAACCTATGCACCTGCACTCTTGCTGCGCCCGACGATACCGACTTGCTTACCGAAGCAACATCTAACTCTGCCGGCTCCGTGTGGTACACAGAGTAGAAAAAATCTGCTAATTCTTCCACACACTCTCTACCAGAAAGTATGCGACCATCTTTTATCAAAGTTTGCTTGTTGATATTGCCTCTTTTCGCCCTGATAAAGTGCCAGAAAGCTTTCGGATCTTTTGCCAGATTACTTTGCAAACAGTCACTATGTTGGTTATGAGCCTTTTCTACTGCTGCTTTTATTTGAGCTCGACATAGTGAAAATTCTTTATAGTCGGTTTCCAGTTTACTTTCCTTATAGCGTTTATGCAGTTTATGCTTCCGTTGTATGTCCGATATAATTTGTCTTGTATACCATTCTGGATAATTGTATTTTGATTCAACTATTGATGTTTTTTTCCTAGGGACGCTCTTTTCTATGGCATTAGTAATTTGCTCGTAAAAATAATTAACTGCCTCGTCTGGATTTGATTTCAGAAACAGTTCACTCCAATTTATGTTCGCTATTTCTGTGTACAACCTCTGGATATCCGCTTTACGAAAATTCCATTGACGTGCCAACGAAGACGCGTGTTTTGGCCTTCTTCACGACTCGCCCCAATCTGTTCCTCTGCTTCCAGCGTGGCCACCGAGACCGCGAGTGGAGGATGGTGTTTGTCCACTGGCTGCAAGCCCTCCGTTTCGCTAACAGATACCACACCGCGCACGCCACCCCCTTTTAATACTAGATCTAGCTGCCTATTATTAACATTTGGTACGTTGTTGCTTTGACTGAACTCACAAAAGCTTTGTGCGCAGAGAATCCGGGACAAACGAAGTGGCGGGAAGATTCTGTACCGGAAAAGACCGGGTCTTAAAAACAGACCGGATCTTAAAATGGCGGTAAATCGAAATAACGGTAAGAACCTGACACGGCACTACGTCTGTCCGACTAGAGCCTAAAACCTAACCTATACGCAGCCTGCTACCACTATAGCTTATAAAGGGAGCTATAGGGCCCTATATAATAACCTAACTTAATAACTACAATTGCAAACCACTTACCAAACTAAATCTTCTTTCTCTTCGGATCCAAACTTGAGTGTCTTCGGGAAGGGGGGATCCCTAATCACCCTACCTAACCCATGAGATCTCAATTCCCCAGAACAAATAAATAGATTTCTTCCCGAAGTTGGCTCGGCAACAGATAGATGTGAGCGACCAGCCACGCGTCACATCTCACAGGAAAAAGTCACAATAACGGGTTACACAAACACAAACTTAATAGTTATTTAACAAACAGGAAATTCACAAATATAACTCAAACTAATTAACCATCAAAAGACGCGGGACCTCTCCGCGTATTAAAATCAAACCGATATAGCACAGGACAATGGCGGCCGTCCGCGACGCCATTTACACGAGCAGTGTGAGAACCCCGCAAGCCGGGTCCTTGCCATGAGAACCCCGCGGCAGCAATGCGAAACGCCCTGCGTTTCGTTCCAAGCAATTATATTACAAACATCCCCCCGTCCCGGTCTGAGAAGCAGACCGCTAGCTTACTCTACGGGAAGGCGGGCGAGAGAGGTCACACCTCTCCTTAAAATCGAACCGTCGACCAACACCTCAGCCACACGCGGAGTGCCATCTCCGCCAAGAATCAAACGTAATATGCGAGCTCGTCGCCAAAGCAATGAGGGCAAATTTGCCTCTTTTAACAATACTAAATCACCCTCCCTGGGAGGCTCAGTCCTGTCTGTCCACTTCACTCTTTGCTGCAGCAAATGCAAATATTCAAGCGACCAACGACGCCAAAAGTCCTGGCTCATTTGCTGCAACATTTGAAAACGCGACAACCGATATACGCGTTCGTCCTTCCACGGGTATTCGGGCAGGGCATTCAAAGGCCCTCCCACCAAAAAATGACCAGGGGTGAGAGCTTCCAAGTCATTTGGATCTGGAGATAGCGGACAGAGAGGACGAGAGTTGAGGACCGCCTCAACTTTACAAAACACTGTGGCCAGCTCTTCAAAAGTTAGAGCCGTTTCTCCGATAATGCGGTGGAGGTGGGTCTTTGCCGATTTCACAGCCGCTTCAAAAATCCCTCCCCAATGGGGGCAACTTGGGGGACTAAACTTCCAGGTTATTCCCCTTTGGGCAGCAATTTGACTTAAACTAGTACAATTTTTAACAATAAACACAGAAACATCCTTAAGATAATTTACAGTTCCCTTATAGTTTGTGCCATTATCAGACCTAATAAGGGAAGGTAGACCTCGACGCGAAACAAAGCGATCCAACGCGGCGACGAAGGCCTCCGTAGTCAGAGCCGACACCACCTCCAAATGGACAGCCTTGGTGGCCAAACAAACAAATACACACAAATAGCCCTTCACAATACGGGCATTACGAAAGGGAGAAGCCTTGATCGAAAAGGGACCGGCAAAATCGGTTCCAACGCCGTCAAACGGTCTCGAAGGTCGGATTCGATCAGCGGGCAAATCACCCATCTGTGGTTGCATCGTGGATGCCTTCAACCTATAACATGCAATACATCAAAACAGGACACTACGGATTGCTCTTCGGGCAGACAAAATCCAAAACTCGCGTTGCAAAATAGCCAACAAAGCATTGCACCCAGCATGGGCGTTACGAATGTGTCGATCAGACACCAAAAGCTGCACCAAGGGTCCGCCCTTGGGCAACAACAGAGGATGGCGAGTCTCATATGGAAGATCCGCCTTCCGGAGCCTGCCTCCAACCCGAAGAAGCCCATCCGAGTCGATGTACGGGTTCAAACGAGCGACCGCGCCCTTCAACTTAGCGCGTCCGTTGCGCAAAATCTGAAGCTCTGACTCAAACCGTCCGGTCTGCACGACACGGACCCAATGCAACAATGCGCTCCGGCGCTCTTCTGCACCTGCAATCGGCTCCGCACCTGCAATCGGCTCCAACCGCTTTGCCTGTGGGTTTCTACAATTATGTATGAAACGCTTAATCCAACTGGTAACACCCAGAAGCTTATCCAAGCTGCTATACCGAGCAAGTAGCCAATCCGGCTCCGACGTCGTCTCAGCGACTACAGCATGTACACGAAGCCCAGTCAAACTCAAAGAAGTAACATCTGTCTGACAGACAGGCCAAGATGTTTCTGATCCCATCAGCCACTCTGGACCCCACCAGAGCGGGTGTGACACCAATTCTGGTGCCGTACAACCTCGGGAAGCACAGTCCGCTGGGTTAAGCTCTCCCGGCACATGTCTCCATGTTATATCAATTCCAATATTTTGAATTTGGGAAACCCTGTTTCCAACAAAAACCTCCAAGGTATGTGGGGCCGCGCGCAACCATGCAAGCGCGACCTGGCTATCCGACCAGGCGAAGATGTCCCGTATCTCGACCGTGGCCGCCAGCTCACATGCAACGTGATGCAACAATTTAGAGAGAAGGTGAGCTCCACTCAACTCAAGCTTGGGAATAGTCAGCCTAGTCCTGATGGGGGCGACCTTGCTCTTCCCTAACAAAAGCGAGACATTGACCCGGCCATCGGCGTCAACTGTCCGCATATAGACTGACGCGGCGTAGCCTCGCTCCGACGCGTCACAAAAGCCATGCAGGCTGGCTCGATATTTCCCGGGGGCAATATTCGACGAGGCAAGGCAATCCGATTGACTTCCTTAATCGATGAAAACAACTCGAGCCAATCATCCAATGGAGGACCAAACAGCGGCTCGTCCCACGAGACGCCCAAAGTCCAAAGTCTCTGAAGAAGACACTTCGCAGAGAATATTACTGGACTGATCCAACCGCTTGGATCAAACATACGAGCTATTACTGACAACACCGTTCTCTTAGTCCAGACCTTTGGTATTTCCAAGTCCACTTGGAATGTAAAAATATCGGTTAGCGGCTGGTACTGCATGCCCAGCACCGCTATCCTGTTGGGATCATCCACATCCTCAAACAGGTGAGGGTTCTGTTGGTGATCCTCCGGGATCCCTTCTAGAACTCTAGGCTCATTGGACAACCACTTACGTAGCTCGTAGCCACCTGTCTTCAATATTTCGATCAATTCATCCCGCAGTAGGAGGGCCTCCTCAATACTTTGGGCTCCGGTGCACACGTCATCGACATACAAGTCACGTGACAGCACGGAAGCCCCACGGGGAAAGCGGATCCGTTCCCGCTCTGCCAATTCAAGCAATGATCTGATGGCGATATAGGGACTAGATTTCAAACCATACGTGTTTGTATTGAGTTCATACACCGTCACAGGATCCTCAGGCCGCTCACGCCAGAGTATCAACTGGAATCGCCTGTCCTCAGGATGTATGACTGTCTGGCGGAACATCATCCGGATGTCCGCACCAAAAACCACTTGATGTCTTCTAAAGTTCAAGATGATGTCAATTATGTCCCTATGCAATTTGGGACCTGAATGCAAACATAGATTCAACGAAACTCCGTTCGAAGTGGGTGCGGACCCATCGAAGACGGTCCTCAATTTGCCTGTTGAGGCCTTCACCACCGCGTGGTGGGGCAAAAAATAATGCTCAGTTGAGCTCCAATCAACTCGAGCCGGAGACATGTGACCCAAATCCTCGTACTCGCGCATAAATTCAATATATTTATCGCGAAGTACGTGGTCACGCTGCATACGTCGCTCCATGGACAGCAGTCGTTTCTCCGCAAGCGCCCTACTTTGCACTAGGCTAGGACGAGAGGCAACAAAGGGTAACCTAGTTACAAACCGACCGGAGGGCAACCTCTCCGTGGTCGATCGAAAAAGGGCTTCGCACTCAGCGTGTTCCGGATCCATCCTGGAACTCATAGGTGGCTCCTCCACCTCCCAAAACCTTTGCATGGTCTTGGCCAAGGACGCTGATGCGACGACCGGTGGCTCCTCCACGGTGCTATTATCAAACACAGGGCCCATCAGGGCGAAACCAAAGATAGTAGACACTGCCATCAGTGAAGACGAACCCAGAGCTTTCTGGGTACCCAACAAAATCCAACCCAATACGTCCGAGCCCAGGAGCAAGTCCACTGGGCCGGGATGAAAGACAAAGGGGTCGGCCAAATCCAGACCCGAAACCAAAGACAACACACCCGGCGGTATGTCTGTCGAGGGGTGCCAACCCGCAATGGTATCCATTACCATAGCCGAAGTCGTGATCCTCATTGTGGAGGACTTTAGCGAAGAAAAGGTGACAAGTGTCTGGCCCGTCAGACACTTCACTTGTATGCCACCAACTCCAAGAAGTGGCACAGGCGAGTCTTCCACGACTAAACCTAACTGGTGTGCCACTCGAGTGGTAACCAAACTGCTTTGAGCCCCTGAGTCCAACAGAGCTCTCAAATTCATGGCTTCACCCCACGACCCCATACGCGGACCACCGCGGTAGGGAGCAGAACCGTCCGCGGCTCTGTCCCAGCAAGGGAGCAAGCTAGTTACGGGCTCCCCACTCTCTCCAAACCAGGGGGGCGCCACTGACCCGGATAGTATGGCGGGCGAGTGCACATCCCTACCTGAGGGGGGGCATAGCCCGCGGCCCTGCCATACCTATAGTATGGCGGGTGGTACTCCAGCCGTGGGTACTCGTGCAGCGGCGGAGAAAACCGCTGCGGCTGCATGTGTTGGGTATTGGTAACCCGCGTGGAGGGGGGCGTCCCCACTCTCACGTCCGATCTAGGGCCCCCGCCCATGGGGGCCCTATCCGGGGCCTGGCCAGCCACATACTGGCCATGACCTTGAGGCGCGTGGTCCCGGTCCGCCAAGACCCGCGCAGGTACGCGACCCCCCTCCCGAGGGGGGTTGCGACGAGCGAAGCCGCGTCCTCCGTCCGATGGTGGAGGGCTTCGCGCAGGAGCGCCCCCGCCCATAGGGGACCCCTGCCTCAACAACCGGGGGCCATCCCCGTTCCGGTTCATGCAGAGCATCACGTGGTGCAGCCCACGGCATGCACTGCATGGTATGGCACTGGGACAGTAAAGTGCATAGTGACCGCCCAAACAATAAAAGCAAAGTTCATGCCGCTTTGCCATGCGGCGCCTATCTTGTACTGGCAGTCTCTGCCAGTCCCTGCATTGCAGCAGGCTGTGGCCCATCCGGCCACATTGCAGGCAGTCCGCGTCCCTCGCGACTGCTGCCGTGTGTGCAACCCGCACACCAGCTCCACGCGGTGGCGGTTGCCGTCCCTGTTGGGGCTTCCCTCGCCATGAGGGTTCCAAGGGCCTACGTTCAGGCGCTCTGGATGGCGCTGAGTCCGTCATGGTATTCTCAGCAGCCCGTGCCTCAAACTCCAAAAACTTCACCAAGTCAGTGAATGTTGGTAGGGTGGTGCTATCCCGCTCCGCATTCTCGCGCTCAAACCGCGAGCGGATGTCATTGGGTAATTTACCCAATACAATGTGCACCAGCAAAAAGGACCATTGGTCCACCGGCAGCCCCAGTGTGCGGAGCGCGTTACAGGCCACTGTAACGGGCGTGAGCAACTGCAGGCGCAACTGTGCCCTGTTGGCCACCTTGGGCAGGGCCATCAACTGTGCGGCGTGCGCACCCGCTAACAAACGTAAATTTTGGTAGCGGGAGTTCAATAACTCCTAAGCCGTATCGTACTGGTCGTCCTCCACCCGGAGGTGCTGGATGAGCGACCGCGCTTCATCCTCCAGAGTGGAGAGGAGGTAGGCCATCTTCTGGGCCTTCGACAAATCCTGTCGTGCTACGACCAGGGACTCAAACATATTTTTGTAGGCTACCCACTCCTCCATCCTACCCCCAAAGTGGGACAGCTGAAGGGTGGGGAGCCGACCAGTAACCGCTGGTCCTTCCTGTCTAACAGGTGTGCGAGGGGCTGGTCCGCCAGCCTGTCTCGCCCTTATTGCGGTCGCCGCCTCCGCGATATCATCGTGCAGATTTAGGATCTGGTCCATGTCCGCCATGTGACCTGTATAGACCTCCGCGGCAAGTTCGGCTTCGGTAAGCACCACCATGGCCGCTTCCGCGCTAATCAATCGTGAGTGGAGGTGATCCGCTCTTAGCAGTATGGCGCCCTCCCTGTCCTTCCGGGACAGGAGTCCTCCGGCCGTCACAAACCATCTCAATTCGTTGGCGAGTGTCGCCCTAGCATTGGAGACCTTCGCCATCGCGTCAAGTCACAAACAAAAAATAACAAAAGGTAAATAAAAAACAACAAAATCAAACAACTACACGAAGAACCGCGGTAGGTATGAGAATGGCACAAACCCGGAACGCACGGTACAAACCGCAAACAAATACAAAAAAGGTTACAAATATTCTTATACAAACAAACTAAGAAAAATCTAATAATTTTTACAAACAATTAATTATTTTTTACAAACGAACAAATAGAGGGTAGATAAACTACGCTCTGCTACCAGAAAATGTGCGCAGAGAATCCGGGACAAACGAAGTGGCGGGAAGATTCTGTACCGGAAAAGACCGGGTCTTAAAAACAGACCGGATCTTAAAATGGCGGTAAATCGAAATAACGGTAAGAACCTGACACGGCACTACGTCTGTCCGACTAGAGCCTAAAACCTAACCTATACGCAGCCTGCTACCACTATAGCTTATAAAGGGAGCTATAGGGCCCTATATAATAACCTAACTTAATAACTACAATTGCAAACCACTTACCAAACTAAATCTTCTTTCTCTTCGGATCCAAACTTGAGTGTCTTCGGGAAGGGGGGATCCCTAATCACCCTACCTAACCCATGAGATCTCAATTCCCCAGAACAAATAAATAGATTTCTTCCCGAAGTTGGCTCGGCAACAGATAGATGTGAGCGACCAGCCACGCGTCACATCTCACAGGAAAAAGTCACAATAACGGGTTACACAAACACAAACTTAATAGTTATTTAACAAACAGGAAATTCACAAATATAACTCAAACTAATTAACCATCAAAAGACGCGGGACCTCTCCGCGTATTAAAATCAAACCGATATAGCACAGGACAATGGCGGCCGTCCGCGACGCCATTTACACGAGCAGTGTGAGAACCCCGCAAGCCGGGTCCTTGCCATGAGAACCCCGCGGCAGCAATGCGAAACGCCCTGCGTTTCGTTCCAAGCAATTATATTACAAACAAGCTTAGTACATATTCAAAATAATTACGGACATCTTCCTTTGCTGAATACAAATTAAAGTCACCTACTACAATGACGTTATTTTTATATTTTACACATAATTTTTCTATGAGATTAAACATGACCATATATTCTTCTGTGTTAGTACTCGGTGGAATATACACCGCACAACAAACAAATAAATAATTATCACCTATAGCTACCCAAGCTGCTACGATTTCAAATATGTGCTTATCTATTTCGACGTTGTCCTCTGCTGGCAACCGATGAAGCTCATATCGGGGAGAGGCCACTATACACGTGCCGCCCTGCTTGCGGCCATCCGCTCGGTCACATCGCAATATCTGGTAACCTGGCGGTACTAGTTCCGCATCATGAAATGACGCATTCCATCCAGTTTCTGTGAACACCACTAAATCCGCTTCCGATGCTTGAATGAATGAGAATAATCTTGTTGTTTTTGTTCGCAAACCCTGGGCATTCTGGTAGTAAATTTCTATGTTCCTCTTCTTCACTTTGCTCTGAAGGGCTTGCACTTTTCCCATATTATGTTTGCTTTGGTTTTCCCTCTCTGCTCCTCCGAAAGTTATGCCTCCAAGGCTTAATGCAAATATCCGCCGCCCAGTTTTCCGGCTCCATAATCACCCCTGTTAGCCTAGTCGGTGCTCCTATCTTAAACGACGCGTAATTTCCACGCGATTTGAGCCCTTCTACTGTGCATACAGCTTCTTTGCAGATATTTTTAAGGTGATTCAATACCTGGTCATCCGTCGTTCCTTGTTTCACATAGAAAAGATGCAAATATTTCCATCTTTCGGATGCCTCTAATGTAGTCACTCCCGGGACTGCTGTACCTCGCAATATCGAAGCGTCTGACTTCCTTTGGTGTTTCCTCTTCACTTCTATCCAATTGCCACCTGTTGAGTCATCGTTTGCCTCAGTACTACTTTGGAGCGGCTGAATTTCTATATATCGAGCATGAGGTTCCTTAGAGCTTCCTTGGACTTCTGCCGCCTTTTCTTTCTTTGATGTCTCGTTTATTGATGTCACAGGTTTCGGTCCTTGTTTTGATTTTGGAGACCTATTCAGTGGGTGCTTCTGGTGAGCCTTGGCCATAATATTACTATTATGATCATCTGGTGGAGGTAGTTGGTGGCCGACTATCTTATTTGTTTGTGCTAGTGAGGCTATAGAGTCTACTTTATTTCCCAGTTCCTCTATTTTCTTCGACAAATCGTTTTTGCATTTGTTACATGGTTTGCTCCCTATTTCGGATTTTATCTCCATCATGCATTCCTTCACTATCTTAGTTATTTTCGTTGTTAAACGAGTTTCATATTCTACCTGTAGGCTTTTAAACTCCTGCATCATTGCCGAGCGCATTTTATTTAATGCACTCTCAAATCGATCCTTATCCTCATTAGCTTGCGCATATCGCGCACCGCGTACCGTCACGTTGTCCATACTGCCTATTGAAATATCCGGACATTCGCTAACGATACTAGTGTCATGCGCCAGCTGTGTCTGCCGTACTGGTGTTCGCGTGTTGTCTCCCTTGGGTATTTTGCACCGGCATTCCATGCATATCCAGGAATTTATATGTTCCAACGGTAAAGCTGCGAATGTTTCGCTGGTGTAATTTGCACACAAAATATCATAATGTTGTTTACATTTATAACAACGCATTACTTCGTTCTTGTTCCCTATTATCCCTCCGCATCCCGCGCAGCTAATTGCTTTTGACGCCATTGTCGCACTTTCAATGATTCCCGAACACTATACTACGCAGTAGACCTTCACCTTACGCCTTACTTGATATCGCGTTGATCGTGGTACCGGCCAGTACAGCTCAGCGACAGTTAGCGATAATAATCGTTCTCTGTGTCGATGTCTTGGTACGAGTATCTGCGGCCGGCTGACGGTGTTGCGATGGGCGATGATTCACTGCAGCGGCGTTGGCGCGGGTTGTCCTAGGTCAGGGACACCACCCGTCTTGGCAGCCAAACGGCTGACCAGTGATGCGAGACTTCTTGTCGGCTGGGTGTCGGCACAGATCAAGCTGCTGCCGACGAAGCCTATGCAGTGTTACCGCTGCCTTGAGATAGGCCACGTTAGCCAGAGGTGCACTGCAGACACTGACAGGAGCTCGCTTTGCTACCGCTGCGGCAAGCCGGGTCATAAGGCCGCCCAGTGCACGGCCGCAGCTGCAAACTGCGTGCTCTGCGCTGAAGCAGGCGAACCGGCGGAACACCGGGTAGGGGGTGCGGCATGCCCAAGTGCGCGCAGGAAAAGGGGAGGGAGGCGTGTTGCGTCCGCGGCTATGGCCCGGACCCAACCAGCCCGCATGGCTCAGGACGCCGAGGCGATGGAGACGGGGGCCATTCAATAGTTATGGCCCTCAAAATTCTCCAGGCGAATGTCAACCACTGCACCAGTGCGCAGGACTTGTTGTCTCAGAGCATGGCGCAGTGGTTGATAGACGTAGCAGTGGTCGCTGAGCCGTACTTTGTTCCTCCCAGAGACAACTGGGTGGCAGACCAGGATGGAGTGGTGGCAATTGTTTCTTCGGCGAGCTCTTCGCCTCCAACGTGTGTCGTGCGTGGCCATGGAGTGGTTTCGGCTCAGCTGGGCGACTTGGTTGTGGTTGGTGTGTATTTCTCGCCCAACCGTCCGCTCAGAGAGTTCGAGGCATTCCTGGCCCAGGTCGAGGCGCTTGTTCTTAGGGGCCACCCTCGCTCAGTGCTCGTCGCTGGGGATTTCAATGCCAAGTCAACGGCATGGGGATCTCCTGCGACTGATGCGCGGGGTGAGGCTATGGAGGAGTGGCTCATCACCGTCGGGCTGGCGGTCTTGAATCGGGGCGGGACGGTCAACACGTGCGTGCGTCCGCAGGGCAGCTCAATAGTGGACGTGTCGTTCGCTAGCCCGGCTTTAGCGCGCCGTGTTCAGGGCTGGAGTGTGTTGGAGGACGTGGAGACGTTCTCCGATCACCGCTACGTGCGGTTTGATCTCTCCACGTCCTCGGTCGCTCCGAGCGGCCCTAGCCGAACCCCGGGAGAGGTTGGCCCACGGTGGCAACTGAAGCGCCTCGATAAGGAATTGTTGCAAGAGGCGGCCATTGTGCAAGGCTGGTCCCATGCGCCGGTAAACGTGGAGGTAGAGGACGAGACCGAGTGGTTCCGGGGTGCGATGACAGCGGTGTGTGATGCGTCGATGCCCCGGGCCAGCACTCGTCCTCCCAAACGATGGGTGTATTGGTGGTCTCCCGAGCTTTCACAGCTACGCGAAGCGTGTGCGGTGGCAAGACGCCAATACTCCCATTATCGAAGAAGACGGCGCAGGGACGATGCCGAAGAGGCCGCCCTGTGCGCGGCACTGGTGGAGGCGAAGGTCGCGCTGAAGAATGCGATTGCAGCCGCTAAAGAGGCGGCAAGAGAGGAACTGCTGGCCACACTGGACCGCGATCCATGGGGACGTCCGTACCGGCTGGTTCGTAATAAGACGCGGCCGTATGGCGTTCCCCTAACGCAGAGTCTGGAGCCGCAGTTCCTCGATGAGGTAATTGCCTCTTTATTCCCGCAGGAAGTGGCAATTCAGCCCCCCAGCATGGCTCCGCCATTAACGGAAAGGGGCGAGGACCGGGAGGAAATTCCCGAAATAACCCGGGACGAGTTTGGCGCTGCTGCTCTAAGATTGCGCGCCAAGAATACCGCCCCGGGACCAGATGGTGTATCGGGTCGAGTGTTGG
The DNA here is from genome assembly GCA_018467065.1 of Ephestia elutella. Lineage (NCBI taxonomy): Eukaryota > Metazoa > Arthropoda > Insecta > Lepidoptera > Pyralidae > Ephestia > Ephestia elutella. The sequence goes on from CM031579.1 coordinate 3,521,338, forward strand.
TCCTCGCTCTGGATGTCCTGGAGGAGCGACTGAGGGGCTGTTCAACGCCTGCTTCGAGCAGGGAAAGTTTCCACGGGCGTGGAAGGCAGGACGTTTAGTCCTGCTACGGAAGGAGGGACGACCGGCGGATTCTCCGTCTGGCTTTCGTCCAATCGTTGTGCTCGACGAGGCTGGCAAATTGCTGGAAAGAGTCACTGCTGACCGCCTTGTCGAGCACCTCGAACGAGTTGGCCCGAACCTCTCGGATTGCCAGTACGGGTTCCGCCGGAGGAGGTCAACCGTCCACGCAATTCTGAGAGTGAAGTCCGTGGCGCAGGATGCGGTCTGTCAGGGTGAGGTGGTCGTGGTGGTGTCTCTTGACATCGCCAACGCCTTTAACTCCCTCCCCTGGCCTTGCATTATGGAGGCACTCCGCTATCACGGGGTGCCGACCTACCTGCCTCGAATCATTCAGGACTACCTCTCAGACAGGAGGATAGTCTTCCCTGCTCGAGACGGATGGCAGGAGCGTGCAATGGCGCGCGGTGTTCCACAGGGTTCTGTGGTGGGCCCGCTACTGTGGAACATCGGTTATGACTGGGTACTACGGGCGGCCAATCTTCCGGGAGTCGAGGTGGTGTGTTACGCCGACGACACACTCGTGACCGCCCGCGGTGCCACCTATCGAGAGGCGTCATTGCTCGCCACTGCGGGAGTAGCGCAAGTGGTGCGCCGAATTCGCCAGTTGGGTCTGGAGGTAGCTCTCCACAAGTCCGAGGCGTTGTGCTTTCACGGCCCTCGGAGGGGGCCCCCGCCAGACTCCAGCTTAACGGTTGGCGGGGTTCAAATCACCATCAAGCCGACGATGCGGTACCTAGGCATCGTCCTTGATGGCAGATGGAATTTCGGCGCCCACTTCGCGGAGTTGGTGCCGCGCCTGATGGCGGCGGCTGGTGCGCTGACACGGCTGCTACCAAATTTAGGAGGACCAGAGGCGTCCTGCAGACGCTTATATATGGGGGTCGTGCGATCCATGGCCCTCTATGGTGCCCCTGTTTGGGCAGAGGCCCTATCGAATCAAAATATCGCCCTCTTGCGTCGTCCGCAGAGGCTGATGGCAACTAGGGCCATCAGAGGTTATCGCACGATCTCCTGTGAAGCAGCGTGCGTGCTGGCCGGCAGCATACCCTGGGATCTGGAAGCCAGGACTCTCGCGTCTTTGTTCACATGGCGCGAGGAGGTACTGTCCCAGGGTGACCGGCTGGCTCCGAGAGAGATCGCAGGACGCCGCAACGAGTTGTGTCAGCGCGCCATAGAGGAGTGGAGCCTGAGGCAGGAGCAGCCCACTGCTGGGCGTAGGACCGTCGAAGCGGTCCGTCCAGTATTGGGCCAATGGTTGGCGAGGCAGCACGGCCTACTGACATTCCGCCTGACGCAGATACTCACTGGGCATGGTTGCTTCGGGAGGTATCTGTGTCGAGTAGCGGGTCGGGAGCCGTCTGCCGTTTGCCACCATTGCGACGGATGCCTGGACGAGGACGCCCAGCATACACTACAACCGCGCAGAGTTGTGCGCGGTCGTGGGGAACGACCTCTCACTGTCGACTGTCGTACAATGTATGGTCGACAGTGAGACGTCGTGGACAGCAGTGCAGGCCTTTGCGGAGAGCGTCATGCTCCGCAAAGAGGCGGCGGAGAGGGTGCGCGAGGATACCACAGACCTCGACATCCGCCGCCGGCGCCCGGGGCGCAGAAGGCGGGCTTACGGCCTGCTCCAGCTGCTCCCACAATAACGGCCGGTCGGGCGGCGGAAACGGGATTCCGTCATCCGGCTCAACGGCCCCGGGTAGAAAGGCGCGCCCGTGTCAAGCGTGCCTTTCCCCTAGCGGGAAAACGTGTAGGCTGACGGGCCATCCCGCTGGCCGCTCCGACCTTCTCGATGGAGAGGTGTTCGTGTGAGCGAGCCGTGCCGAGGCCGCCGTGGTAGCGGCCGCCGCGCTGGGACTGTGGAGCGAGAATAGCACATGGTCCCGGCACAAATGCGGTAGGCGTTGACACCGTGTGGTTTTAGTGGGTTCGACTCCCACATACCTGTCCGGCCTCCCGTGGCTGGATGGACGAGACGAGGGTCTTTCCACACGTAAAAAAAAAAAAAAAAAAAAGGTCAGGGACACCAACGGAATTTTCGAATATTTCAAACTAATCTTGCTTTAATCTGCCAAATTATTTCACTTTTTGAAAAACTTATTTAAAATTTTAGTTACTGGATGTCCACTACTCGTGATTATCACTACTCGAAGTTGACAATCGCGTTATTTATACGGGTTTTCGAATTAAATATGCACAGCGCTCAAAACTGATGCTTGCCTCTGACGGGCTCGGACGACGAGTTGTGTATAAGTTCGTGCGTCATCTCTGTTCAAGCTGCAAAAAGGTAAGTTTACAAAAATCTAAAACAGTTATACGCAGGCGGCATTGATTTCAATGTTTATTTATGTACATTAGGTTAAACAGGTAAGAACTCGACTTTGAATCCGACTGAGCGGGTATTTCAAAATTTTATCATTTCTGTGATCGTCACGTACATGGTCTAACTGTCAATATATTAAATAAAAAATAATAAATTTATGATTTTTTCTTTGTTTTCTTTATATTAATAAATCTCGATAGCTGAAGTGATCGTGTGATCACAGGATTTAATATTTGATAGTTTCTGCTGCAGTTATGGCTCCTCACACTCGGAAAAAGAAAGAAAATAATAAAGCAAAACGTACAATTCGTTAAGAACAAGTAAAGCACGACATCAACAAAAGATGAAAGAAGAAAAACTTGAAGGAAGAAGAAGAAGAAGAAAGGACCGTGAAAGTATGACACAGTTAAAGGATAACGAGCATGACGTCATTCCCGTGATCAAAATTTTAGAATTTTTATTATTTTTTATTCTTTAGTTTGATTTTAATTTACTTTGTTTTTGTTAATATGCCTTTGGCATCAACACTTTAAAATAATAATTGTTTGTTTTTATCGTTCTTAAGAATTACTTAAATACAAAATCATCATATCTGTTAAGTTTGGCATCATTCCTGTTAGCCGCTTATTTTCAATTTTGGTCTTTATCTCAGAAACTGTTGAGTAACGATCTCTGTTTAATAAAATAAAGTCAAAATAATTAAAGAATCACGAGAATTTTAAATCTTAAAAAAGTAGAATGAGAGTTATATGGCATTTTTTATGAACAAATCACCACTCATAACTTTTTTTCTTCTACTGTAGTAAAATGGCAGCCATTTTGTTTTTTTTTTCAAGTCAATCGTAACTACTCGTGTAAAAGTGCTATCGACATAAAATAGGTCTCATTTAAAAGATAATCATGTAGACAAAAATAAAATAAGAAATATGTTTCAATATCGCATCGCCTTCAGCTATACAAGGCACAAGTTAGGCCGCATATGGAATACTGTTCCCATCTGTGGGCTGGGGCACCTCAATACCAACTTCTCCCTTTAGACCGCGTTCAACGTCGTGCGATTCGCATCGTCGATGACGAGAATCTCGTCAGCCGTCTCGATCCTCTGGCTCTGCGTAGGGATGTCGCATCCTTGTGCATTCTTTACCGAATGTATCATGGGGAGTGCTCTGATGAATTGTTCGACGTAATACCTGCCGCAGAATTTCACCACCGTACCATCCGTCACAGGCTGAAGTTTCATCCATACCATCTGGATGACTGACTGTCAACCACCGTACGTTTTAAAAGACACTTCGTGCCACGTACGAGCAAACTGTGGAACCAACTTCCTGCGGCGGTATTCCCGAACCGATACGACATTGGAACCTTCAAAAAACGAGTCTACATCTTCTTGAAAGGCCGGCAACACTCTTGTGATACCCCTGGTGTTGCAGTAGTCCATGGGCAGCGGTGATCGCTTACCATCAGGTGACCCGCTTGCTCGTTTGCCGCCCTATGTTATAAAAAAAAAAAAAAAAAATGAAGGGCAAAAAAAAGAAAAACTTTTTTTGTATTTTTTAGAGTTATTACCTTCTTGTGAATAAACTAGCCCATTAAAATGTTTATTTTTTATTTCAAAACGAAATAAATAAATTTTAAAAAAGAAAAAAAATAAGAGAAGAAAAGTTTTGACTGGTGATTTGATTTGTCCATAAAAATGCCATATAACATACCATTAAAGCTCCGACACTGATGACGGGACACATTGTTTAGTGTGACCAAAATTATTTTGATATACTATAATAGTACCTAGTTCGTTCAAGTAAAAAAGTTCCCGTTTTATTTACATAGAAAAAGTTTTATTTAACATTTTTAATTTACTTAAAATAATTATTATTTAATTATTAAAAATAATAAAAAAAAAAATCTGTGGTATTTCTCGGATTTTGCAATTTTTATTCGCTATCTCTATTGCACGGTATCTATAATAGGAAATACTATATAAATAATATTTTACTATAGTTAGAAGCGTTGAAACGTGACAGCAAATGACAAGATAATTATGCAGGCGCTACAAACAAAAATTATGTAGGCGCTACGGAAGATAATTATGCAGGAACTACAGAAGTTTCGAAGTCATAACAAAAGATCATGCCGGATTTAACGAACACCTCAATTCTGTTCAGGATCCTTCCGTATGTCTTTGAATTCATCACAGCATGGTCCAACGTGTTTGCGTCAATGTCTTTCAAGAAATATTGGCCCTGGAACAAAAGCATTTATTTATTTTGGGCCATACGTCCCACTGTACACATCCCGTTTATTTTACTAGATCAAATTTTAATGTACAGTGGGCCACATAGAAAAGTATACTACTGAGATACGATCCACTATAAAATATGATATACTTTTCTATGTCGCCCTTTTTATGTACATAAAAAGTGTACTAACATACATTCGACAAAGATCTTGATCCTAACTAATATTATAAATGCGAAAGTGAGTTTGTATATGTTTGTTTGTTACCTCTTCACGCTTTATCTACTTACTGAACCAATCTTCATGAAATTTCTTATACACATAGTTATAAGTACGGAGAAGGATATAGGGTACTTTTCATTCCGGGAAAAAGCACTATTCCCGTGGGAAAATTCACGCGGGCGAAGCCGCAGGCAAAGAAAGCTGTATTTTTATAAATCTAACGGAGAAATCTCCATCCAGCGGTTGCTGAGCTGAGTACCTAAGTATATACTCACTATAGGCAATGAACAATGTTCTTCATCATATTTAAGGGCCAGCAACTTGAAGAAGAGACCGACCGCGCCAACGCAATCGTCACTATTGATCATATAGTTAAACTTCCATTTGCCGTTGTCCCAATTGTAAAACTTAATTTTGGCCTGAAAAAAAATTTCAAAAGTCTTACATACATCTCTTCTAGCCTCTACTCTCATCTATTTTACAAAAAGTAGTATATTATTATTTGGAAACTAGTTTCGGTTAAAGAAATATTATTCGTTATTCGAAACTGGTTTCGACATTTTGGTTTCGAAAGCGGCCAAAGGGTATAAAACACAGAATTTTTTTTTTATATGGTTTAAAAACATTTCTTTCAGCAAAATCTATAGATATTTTCTACGAGTCTTCTAAAAACTTTTCTGACAATATGTTTGTTTTTTTTTCAAGATATTTTATCACAAAGAGCCATAGCCATACAAAAAAAAAACAGAAGTGAACGTTCCTGATTTGCTCGGACGGAACGCCCGATGTCTTACCCGACAATATCATCAAAATCATATTTGAGAACTAGGCTTTTGTCGGTGGAGTTCCTTCCATTTTACTCGTTTGTATTGAGAAACGGAACGTGCAGAACGAATGACGACTGAACGAAATGCTAAATCTCGATTTAGTTAAATCGAGCGTAGTAGGTAACAGATTGCGCAAGACAAACTTATTGAGGTTTAAGTTAAGATTAGCGCTAATTCTAGTTTTAATAAAATCGAGATTACTAAGATTTTGCTGCATGTGGCCCATAATATCAGTTGAGTAAGGAATGACACAAGCCCCGCCCCTTTAGGTGACGACGGTGCACCATTGACTGTAATGTAACAGTGCACCATTAAATACAACGTGTCCTCTTTATATTTCGTGAATAGTTTGATGAATGAAATAATATTTATTCAAGTAACCTTGACTTAATGTTAGTAAACTTATGCTATGTTAGTAGGTAGGAATTATTAAAAAAATTTATTGCGGAGGCCATTCCTGCACTATCATCCCAGCTATATTGAAACAATGACCTACGTACGCACAGTCCAGCCTGCTTGCGATCATGCGCAAGATGCTGTTGTTGCTCTCTCACACTCGGCGCACCAGGGACGCACACCTTTTACGCATATTGTGTTAAAACAATCCACCCGTGCATCATCTTTTGACAAAGTCGGAATTTAAAAACAAAGTTCGAAAACGCTAAAATGTATGTTATGACATAAGGCCGCGCTAAATCACATAGTCGATCGCCTTAGAATCGAAACCTTAGAGTAACGAACTGTTTTATCGCTTACCATACATTTGACGTTCGTTTTCGCTTTGTTGAAAGAAGAAAATTGTTTTTGTCATCTGTAGAAACGAACGAATTTAGATATAGTATCGCTACGAATAAAATGAAACTTTGGCTACCCTTTTAACTACTTTGTGCTTTGGCTAAACAGCAAAGTTTTATCGCTACAAAAGCGAGGTAACCTAATGCGCCTAAAATAAGTTTTCTCTTCAAAAACTCTACGTATATTTACCATCAGATGCTTGTAGACTTGCTCCAAAGTAACGTTGACTTTGACTTGGTTGACTTTGCTGCTGGTGTTGTAAATTTCCACTTCGACCTTCGGCGGTGAGTCTGAGATGTATGGGGGCTTAGGTCTGATGCATTTACGCGACGACTGCACCTGGGACCTGTAAGGGCCCTGCGGAGGCAATATCAATGTTAACTTAAACCATTACTACAGGCCGGGCGCTTCATAGAAACGGGGCGTCAAATATACAGGGTGTCTCTCGATAGAGGAAGGATTTTGAAATTAAATTAAAAAAAACTATAATGTTTATCAAAAATATTTTAAATGTATTTGAAAAATCATAAGTTTGGATATCATTTAAAAAAATTACGTCTTCGAGATGACCTCCATCACGTCGCACGGACTCGTGGAATCTCGTCATTGCAATTTTCGTGACATGCGCAGCAAGGCAGAATCGATGTTCATAATTTTGTGGTGGATATTTTCTTTGAGCTCAGCTATATTCGTTACTTCCACAGGAAAAAATCCATGGGGGTCAAATCTGATGATAGACAGCGGAATATCAATTTTCTAGGAAAAAAACTCTCGAAGCTAGTCTGTGATGGCTGTTGCAGTGTAGTGTGGTGGCTCCTTCCTGCTAAAACTACGTCCGTGAACTGTAGCCAAAATATCCTTAAAGCTGGAGTATAAAATAACTTGATAACATTTGTCGATACGTTGATTTAGTAAGGTTTAAGGCCGATGCTCTTTTGCGTATCAACAGACGAGGATTGGGCCGAACGCTAGCGTCAACTTCGCTTATTGCTTCTTCAGATCTTGAAGTCCTGCTCGGGCCTGGGCGCGCCTGATTTATGGCTAATCCTGTACTACGCATTCTACCTAATACTGATAAAGTCTAATACTGTAAAAGTCTTATGTTGTAACGTAAACAAAACTGGCGCCGAGCCGTAACATGCGATGTTCCGCCCTCGAAAAATGCCTCGATAGTATATACACGGCCTGCGCCTGACCTCTATGATATATCCGCACGAACGATTAATCTGCTACGTACACCTCCCCGCGTCCATTTCCAAGGGTTTATAAAATATTCAATTTTATAATCCTTCCTTTTACGAGAGACACCCTGTCTACTACTACTACAAATTTATGAAATTGTATATCCATGAACACGTCAATGTGTGCGTTTTCATAGTCATAGCGTCCCAATACACACAAGAACGGGGGAGAAGTGCGGAAAGTGCGGGGGTGTGCCATATTGCGGGAGGGGCTTAAGCTTAATTCCTTCCTGTACGTAGTACTTATATTAATTCTGTGCCATTACAACAATATTCGTTCAAAAATAAGGGATCGGACAAGGTATGAGAATTGTTAAAAATATGTAATTTTGTGAAGGAATTATAATCAAACCTAATATTAAAAAATAAATATATTTCTGTGAATCAAACACATTTTGCGACTTTTAGCACGAGTTTTTTCACCTGAGTTTTATTAGAGCTCAAACTTTTTGGGAAAGTCCATTTTCTACGCGTGAAGTTACGTCATATGAATGTACGTTTCCTAGATTTTAATATTCATATAAGTATTATGTACGTTTAGTTATGGGCATTTTGTTATCTTCCAAACATCGTATCGTAATGTTTTTTTTTTTGATAAATATCCAAAAAACAATTCACATTTTTAAGCGAAATACTTTGGTTACTGATGTGATTCTGTAGTAATAATTCCATTATTAATGATTTTTAATACGGATACTTTACGGTTAGCGGGAACCGCCGACTAATTTCCACTTAATACGGAAGGCATTTTCAAGGCGCGTTAGGACCGTCTTTCCGGACAAGCTGCCGGCCGACAAAAATTTTTCCGACTTCCTCAACAACTAACGTCATATTTACTAATTTACCTACGTTTAGAAACGGATTTTAATGCAGTTTTTACTTAAAGATAGAGTGGTTCATGAGGTAGGTTTTAGTATAAAATTTGTTTAGGTTTTGAGCTTATCGCGAACAGATAGACAGACAGAAAATGTTATGATTACCTTTAAACCCTTGGCTTTGGCATCTACATAGGAATCAATTAAATATAAATAAATTAAAATACCAAAAACTAAATTCACGTTCATCTGTAAATTTTGATACTATTTCAGTGGGTACTTAAATAAAGTAATGAGGTTGATGTTATGTTTCTCATAACTAGGTTCAAAATCATCATTATTGAGCAAAGCTCGTTAAAAACCCATTAGGTACCGTAAACTGCTGCAACTTTGCACGGAATTTGACGTTTTTTGCGATTTTCTCGGAACCTACTCACAATTTTGACTCTCAATTGTTTTTAAATGGAAGACAAGCATATTGGCTTACTATTGAGACCCCAAATCTTATTAATTTCCACCAATTTTCTGAATTACAAGGGCTTAAAGTCGTAGGCAAAGTTGTATGTAAAAGACACAAGTTTGCCTAGAAGGATAATTCGATACTTATTGTACTTATCGTTTCCGTTAATTTTTTTTCATGTGCATGAGACAGCCTACTTGTCCCTGCCAATTTAATCAATGCAATATACTGTATATTTTTTTTATTACAGCTACTAGGCCAAGTTGTAGCAGGTTCTACAGACTTTCCATACAAAAATGTCGTTGACTATAGGGTTGTCCAAAAAAATACAGATTATTATTAATACTTTTTTATAAAAGAAAAAAACCAGATGGCTACTTTCATTAAAAAATACAATTTTAATGCTTCTTGGTAATAATGTCTCATCATTTTAATCAACAATTATTATTAAACTTAATTTTTGATTGTAGTATAAAAGAAAAGTATACAATGTGTTGAATCTCTTTTACAATTATTTCTACAAAAAATATTTGAATATTGTTTTACAAATTTACAACGAGCACTTCTAATATAACTAGAGGAAAAAAATTCTAAAATATTTTTTTAAGCATAATGTAAGCGAGATTCACACGAGTGAAGCTGCGAATAAAAGCTAGTGAACAACATTTGACAACCCTAGACCCAGGCAAAGTTATGTCACTCAAGTTTTCAAAACACTACACATGATTGCCTTCTAAGTTTTTTTTGATAAAAAAACAATCTTTTGCGTAAAAAAACAAGTGATACTAGAAGAAGACAATATTATCCTACCTTAGGCAGTTAATCCTGTGCGAAAACACAGCTTTTTAATAGTTAAAATTCAAAAGTTTTGGAGCGCAAAAAAAATGCTGCCTCACCCACCGATCTTTGTCGCACAACTGACAGAGTATTAATGGAGTTACAATTATAAAAAATGAAAAATATGTTGCCCAAATAATGAATAGTTACTACAGAATGGTAGAAAACGAGAATAAAGCAAGCGAATGCGATATATCGTAATTCAAATGAAATAGGCAAATTTGTGTGTAGTTGGATAAGTTGTAGCAGTTTACGGTACCACTAAAATTTTCATTGAATCACTCAATACGAATTCCAGTCCACTAGACCTTGCGTGATTGAGTTGTCAGTGAGGATGTTTGTTACTCGATCACGCAAAATCTACTGGATGGATTTCGATGGAATTTGGCACACGTGTAGAAAAATACCGGAAAAAGCACATAGCACATTTTTATCCCGAAATTCCTACGGGGGCGAAGCCCCGGGGCGCGGCTAGTATAGATAATATGCTTGTACTTACTAAATAAAAGCATATACTTACTATTAGATACTTCAGAAAAATGCGAGAAAACAATTACAACTTTAATATTTATCAAGCACATTAGTATTTTTCTCCAAATAATAAAACATCGCTTGCATCCTTTTTCTTGCTCCAAAATCTAACGTCAAGAACCCCAGCTGTCATTGTCGCTCTGTGACGTCACCGAAGTGTTGCAAGCCTATCAATCCATAATAGTACCATCTTAGTGTTGCCAGCGAACATATCCTTAATAGTCGACCATCCTGATGTAACCATACGGCCTCGTATGACCTGTAATAAGTTCATGTTATTTCACCTGTGTTAGGGCCTCAATTAAGTCGGCGCTGGTCCAACTACTCCAACGAACTGTACTATAGTTGATTGAACCAGCTCCGACTGGACTTCAACCTTGCACTTTAGAGGCGGTGGCAACCCTAGCTTCAACCGTAACTTCAAAAGCAACCCTTCTGATTCTGACGTCAACCAACTAGAAAACAAGTATACGACGATTTAAAAGTGCCTTCTTTTAGCCCATTTAAATAAAATCATTCATCATCATCATCATTTCTCATTGCATTTTTTTTTTTTTTTATTTCTCATTTCGTTTCATTTCTAATTTCATTTCTCATTTTGTTTCATTTCGTTCCATTTCTCTTTTCGTTCCATTTGTCATATCGTTCCACTTCTATTATCGTTCCATTTCTCATATCGTTTCATTTCTCATATAACTTTATTTCTCATATAGCTTCAATTCTCATATCGCTTCATTTCTCATATCGCTTTGTTTCTCATATCCTTTCTTTTCTCATATCGTTTCATTTCTCATATAACTTCGTTTCTCATATAGCTTCAATTCTCATATCGCTTCATTTCTCATATCGCTTTGTTTCTCATATCCTTTCTTTTCTCATATCGTTTCATTTCTCATATGGTTCAATTCGGTTCATACTGTCTGAACTGGTTGTGACTGACGCGGTTCTGGCTGAACTAGCCCTGACTGAACCTTTGGGAGCTAAAGCTGAACTAGCTTTGACTCATGCGGTTCGAGCTGAACCAGCTGTGACTGACGAGGTTCTGGCTGAACTAGCCCTAAGCCTGTGCGAACTGCACTAGCTCTAAGCCTGTGCGAACTGCACTAGCTCTAAGCCTGTGCGAACTGCACTAGCTCTAAGCCTGTGCGAACTGCACTAGCTCTAATGTGCGAACTGCACTAGCTCTAAGCCTGTGCGAACTGCACTAGCTCTTAGCCTGTGCGAACTGCACTAGCTCTAAGCCTGTGCGAACTGCACTAGCTCTTAGCCTGTGCGAACTGCACTAGCTCTAAGCCTGTGCGAACTGCACTAGCTCTAAGCCTGTGCGAACTGCACTAGCTCTAAGCCTGTGCGAACTGCACTAGCTCTAAACCTGTGCGAACTGCACTAACTCTTAGCCTGTGCGAACTGCACTAGCTCTAAGCCTGTGCGAACTGCACTAGCTCTTAGCCTGTGCGAACTGCACTAGCTCTAAGCCTGTGCGAACTGCACTAGCTCTAAGCCTGTGCGAACTGCACTAGCTCTAAGCCTGTGCGAACTGCACTAGCTCTAAACCTGTGCGAACTGCACTAGCTCTTAGCCTGTGCGAACTGCACTAGCTCTAAGCCTGTGCGAACTGCACTAGCTCTAAGCCTGTGCGAACTGCACTATCTCTGACTGAATCTGTGCTGTGAACATTAAAATTATACTAAATCGCAATTACTGTTTTAACAAAATTATAAAGTGACACAATAGTAATGAATATTCTTATCATTATAATCAATCAGATTTATCAATTACATTATCAATACCAGAAATTTGAGCTGTGTGGTTTCATTTTATCATCTGCTATGAAATTTTTACATTTTCCACCTTGTAATATTATGTTGAACCTGAGACATGTAATCTTCCCACATATTATGCCTATCACCCATTATTTTATTTTATTTTATACATTCGGAATACCAAATAACCGAAATACCTATTATTATACCTTCCCATTTGATAGCATTCATAAAATGTTTGATGTTTCTGCTAAACAATAATCTGCCATATGTTGATTTGTAACAAATTTACCATGATGATGTGAAGTTTTCATAAAAACAGTTCCTGATTCTAAACTTTTCTCATAGGTACTCTGAGATTATCACTACAACTTGATTAAGTCCACAATAAGAATAATGTCAGAAATTACAGACAATTTCAATACTTTATTTTCGACTGAGATCCGTTCTCCGATAGGGTATCATTGTTCAGGTCAACACCTAAATTTTCAAGAAGCAACAAGTTCAACAAATTCGATAATGTCACTACCTACAACTTTTATATATTTTTTTTTTCTCTTTTGACATTCACTAGCAACATCCATGTACTGTACTGTGCTCCTTTCTTTAAATTTATTACATACAAGTTTTACTCTAAGTTTGAGTTTTTATTCAAGCATCTGTCCACTGTGAGACAATTATTTTTATCATTTCGGGTAATTTATGTATCAGAGCATTATGCAACTCAAACCCCCTTAACAATGTGCAAACCTTAATTAGAAAATTAAAATTATTAACTGTCCCATGGCTGTATATTTTCAAAATATCTGTATTTCTCAAAAACTGTTACAACTAAACGAAGTGACATAAATTAGTTAGTTGTAGACATCCAAACAGACTTCAGTTACTTTCATCAACCACGGTAGTTAATAGCGGGGACAGCTTTTAAATGGCTGGTTAAACATTCAATTATGATATGTCTCCTCTCTGCCATTGATTTGACCATTGTTTTGATAATACCTACCTCATAAATAATCACTTTTGTAATAGCAAAACTTTCAAACGTTATTAGACATTCAACAAATAACTGGAGTAACCCATTTATGGTGAGCACCAAATGTTTTTAATACAATTTATATGATTTAGTGAGATTTCTATGATCTTGTTTTATTTGCATCTAGTATTCAATAATGCATGGTGTGATACTTTCACATGAACTTTTAATTTCTGCTATGATAAGAAAATCTGTTTTCTCCTGTTCTATTTCTCCTACTAGTTTTATAATTATTATATATTTTTTTTTTATTTTATTTTTTTTATTTTAGTTTATAACTTCTGGCTATTGGGACACTTTGTTTGGTTGAGTTTTTAATTTCTTACTTTTTTTATCTGGCTGTATTTATTTATTTTTTTATTGGCTTCTGTTTCTTACTTACACTATCTATTGTTACATCTTATTTTGTAAATCTTCCCAAATCTATTAAACAAATAAATATTTTTTTTTTTTTATTTGCATTACTTTTGTTGGCATGTCTGGTTAAATGCAAGAAACCATAAAATATGGCAGCAAATTGTACACATGTGGTGTAATTAAATCAAAATAAAGAATTTGTATTAATAATTCTCAACATTTCTAATAAATAATACTTTGCAATTTTTTTTTTTTAAAACAAACACAAGAGGTAAGTTCTTCTGTTGTTCAATCTGTATTTGACTTTTAACACAGAGGAAAGTAGTGAAGTATGGTCCAATGCCAGTGTTTAATTCTCCAACAAGAGTAATAAGACTACTACCATAGGCTCAAGTAAACAAGAAGATGCCGACTGTATTCTAAGGCAGTCAGTGATATAGCACTTAGTAAGAGTATTACAGGCACTATGCTATTAGCTGAATACCATTGACAATAACAACTGTTTATGATATTTCTTGTCATTTCCTTTTTAACACGCTTAACTCTCTATCACAATAAATAACTTGGATTGTGTACTCTGAGATGATTCTTCTTTTTTTTTTTAACAACTATATATTTTACTTGTATGGCCCATTCTATGAAATATATTACAGCTTTCTTCTTTGTAATCTGATATACCTAGTACGTCTAAATTTACTACTTGATCACATTTTCATTGCTCAATGGAACAAAATTATACCATTTTGAGGCTTTCCCGTGCCTCATGCCTCTGGGAGAATTAACAATTAATGTTTTACATTGACACCAACTAAACTATGTCTTGTTGATAATTGATGATAGCCATGCATTCCCTAAAAGTAGTAGTCATATGATAAATAAGGAGATGTTCATTAAATCTGAATCTAACGATTCTAAACAAAATAAACAATAACAAAATAACCAATTTTGACCTGTCGTTTGATCATTACTATAGTTCCCACTAGACACAGGAATATTGTCTGAACTGAATAATAATTAATTCATCTGACCTTAACTTGGTGAACAAACCATGATGGAGCTTTGGTCGTGGTCGGCGAACGTGAGATATCACAGAGGCTTTGCGCTACCAGCTCTGCTGCTTATTGACAGTGCTCACATCGGTCCCACGAGCGACACCAGCAGAACTACTATCATCGTTTCCCGCCTCCTGGCAGCTACGTTCTGGGGACTCCTCTCTGACACCAAAACTGCAAGCAGATCCAACAGCATGCAGCAAGGCAAAGTTGCAGACACAACATAGCTGGGGACACGCCATCATGCTTTCCGTGGTTTACAGATTCAAAACTTTAACAATAGGATTTCCATATAATCTAGTCTAGATTTTAACGCTCTTTTCTTGCATTTTGGTGATCATTCATTACGAGCGACCGGGAATGTTTTTCCATTGTATTGTTGTACTTCTTCACTTTTATAGGCGAGAGTCACAATTATCCCGCTTTCTGATCTATTAGATACTTCAGAAAAATGCGAGAAAACAATTACAACTTTAATATTTATCAAGCACATTAGTATTTTTCTCCAAATAATAAAACATCGCTTGCATCCTTTTTCTTGCTCCAAAATCTAACGTCAAGAACCCCAGCTGTCATTGTCGCTCTGTGACGTCACCGAAGTGTTGCAAGCCTATCAATCCATAATAGTACCATCTTAGTGTTGCCAGCGAACATATCCTTAATATTACATATATTAAGAGAGTAAAAATATTTTGTCTGTACATTTAGTTTTTTTGACTGAAATGGATAGAGGGACACTTAAAACGAATAATAGAAAGTAAAAAAAATTTTTTTGAATTTTTTGTCTGTCTGTTTGTATGTATGATCACTCTAATCTCCGAAAGTAGGTACTGAACCGATTTCAATGAAACTTTTTTTGTTGTATAGCTATTAAGCCTAGGCGACATTTAGGCTATAATTGATTTTGAAAACTGGAACACCTGATAAAGAACCAGAACAGAAGTATAAAAATTTAAGATCTGGAACACCTGATGAAGAACTGCAAGAGACCAGCTACACTATAACGTATATGTAAATGGCACCTTAGTAAAACTCGTTCAACCTGATGAGCATTTTCTGCTGACGTATAAAAGTTGAAGATCTGGAACACCTGATGAAAAGCTCCAAGAGACTAGCTACACTATAACATACTTATATGGAAATGGCGCCTTAGCAAAACTTGATTAACCTGATGAGCATTTTCTGTAGACGTATAAAAATCGAAGATCCGAAACAGTCTGGAACACAAAAAGATTTTTCATCTAAGCGAAACTCACGCAGGCGAAGCCGCGGGCAACAGCTAGTTATCTAATATGTTCTTACCTAAAAGATTATAATTTCGGCCGCCAAGATTTTACTCTAGGACACGCTTCTATTAGAAAAATATATATACATTACATATTTTTCTTTATTCTCATGGGAAAATCAGGATTTATTATCTCGATTTTCCCACGGGTGTAAAAATCGGGATAGCAGTAAAAAAAATATTGTAAGTAATATCCATTCTACCAAGTTTTTCTTTGTTAAACTTCGTTCAGTTATGAGACGTAATTGTGTAACATCCAAACTTTCACTTCATAGTTTTATATCACATCGAACACAACTTACCTACTAAAAACTATGGAACAGAAAAACATACAAGTTGTAAAGAGGTCCACAAAATTATTTGTATGGTAACATTGTAACTCCTACTAATATTATAAATGCGAAAGTTTAATGTGAGTCTGTGAGCATGTTTGTTGCTTAATCACGCAATATCTACTGGACGGATTTCGATGTTTGGTACACGTGTAGAAGAATACCGGGAATAGCACAAAAGGTACTTTTTATTACGAGATTTCCACGGGAGCGAAGCTCCGGCGCGCGGGTAGCTGAAATTGTATACAACTTGAGTGACAAAATATGTGGATTTAGATTCAAGATTTCAGATCAAACAAAATTAATAATAATGATGAGTTTATTCGGCATCGTATGATCTGTCGATCCGTAGGAATCTAGACTGTGGATCCTCGTGGACGGAAGGTGATCAAACGGCTCCACTACAATGGCTCGACCAGGTCGAAGAATTCCCAGCAGTCCACTAGCCCAGCTGGGCTGATCACCTCGTCTCTCCACATCTCCTTGCCGTAGACCTGAGTGGGAGTCCACAGGTGGCCCACCTTGTTGATGTCCAAATCTTTTACGATATAAGTCCCCTGTAATTAAATAAATAAATATACGTACAAATCACACAGATTGAGCTAGCCCCAGCGTAAGTTCGAGACTGGTGTTTTGGGATACTAACTTAACGATACTACTTATATTTTATAACAAATACATATACTTAGGTATAGATAAACATCCAAGACCAATCTGAAAAACATCATTTTCCATCTTGATCCGACCTAGGATCGTCGACCCCGGGACCGCCGGTGTGACAGTCCGGCGTGATGACAGTTGCCACGGAGGTCGTCAGATTTGAGGCAAAGATTCTATGATATAATCTAATAATAAGTATCTGTTGTTTTGGAGTATAAACATGCCAATGGTCTTACTACTAAGAATACCGAAGACCATGAAAAGTGGAGAAGGAAAGCGGACTCTGGGCTCCGACGCGTATGCTGATGCAACTGGGAAAGCACTCAGATGAGATAGAGAGAGAATATAAGTATCTGTTGTAGCCGTGGATCATGTCTGGATTGTTTTCATAGATTGTTGTCAGGGTCTACGAGAAAAAGTAGGTATTTCAAAATCACAAATTTAGATACCCATTCCTATATGTAAGAGAGAAGACCAACGTATATTTGTAAACGCATTTACTAAGTATGTAGTTGGATGGACAAAGGGCATTCAAAGGACCTAAAAAGCACAATATATGTCACCCATCACTGAAAATGGAGTATCCTTTCACTCAGAGAAACGTTAGTCCAACGGTAGTTTTAGTTTCTTATTTGTCGTTTCCTCATGGTTGGGATTGGGGGACATAACTACCACAATCGACTTCTGACATAACTTTCTCCATGCGATCCTGTATTTAGCCAGACGTATTACTCTAATGTGATTTTAGTGGCTTCCTGTAAGTACTGTGTCCGCTCATTAAACAGGTGGCTTTCCCTTTTTACTTTCGACGCGGCCAGCAGCCAATAATGAACGCAGTAAAATACATTCTGGGTTAACTAACCAACATAATAGTACAATGCTTAAAGTCAAAGTCGGCCCCCATCGTGGATACTAGTATCGTGATGAAGATGCCTTGGCAGCCGCTGCTATGCAACACCAAGCTGGATTTCCACTTCCCATTCACCCATATAAATTGCTTGGCGGTTGCCTGAAAGTAAAATATGTATTGTATACCTATGTTAAGTTATATGCATATCTACTACTAGAAACAGCAGTAGTAGTTAAGGATAAGAACAAGAAAGAAGATGATACAAAGTTATTTATTTATTTTTTTTATTTTTTTTATTAAATATGGTTTTGCTCTTGACCACAATCTTGCCCGAGAACAGAGATGAGGATATTATAGGATATTATAGGATGAGGTTATTTTAGGAATTAAACAAGCGAATTATTAAAAAATAAAAACACGACTGACAAATCACATAGAAGGAATGCAAGGAATCTAAAAATACCTCTCACATCAAAAGACTTATGTAAAGAAACTTACATACATGAACCCTGAAACATAACACTTTTGGTCAGTCGTGTAAAAATCATAACGTTTTTATCAAGCTTTCACTTATTTATGTACAGTTAGATGAGAAACCTATCTCACCAAATCCTATCTCACCAGGGGTCAGGTGTCTCTGCATCTGACTGTACTAAATAAACCTTCAGTCCTTGTTGGAAATCATATTTAGCTCAAACTTAATCAAGTTTGGTCCTCCATCCCATAACATCATCGGTTGGCGTTGATTGATAACAAAACACTTATCGATACAAAACACCGTCGATTAATCACATGGCCACCTTCCGGTTCCATGATCAAATTCTAATCCAAAGCACGGCGGGCGGAGGTCGAGATAATAATGGTCACCCATCTCGTGACGGAACATTGCTAATGTTGTATCACAGGCCGAAAGAGCGCTAACGATTACGCTCCCAAGCTCCTCCGTGATCAGATGAATTAGGGTTTGAACGTCTATTTCCCCAGAATGGCCACATCCCTTTAAAGACCACATATCCCTAAACGGGGAGGTTTGTATGTATGCGTCCAATCTTAAAAATTCTGTTTGCGTTATTTAGCTTTTTATAGTATGTATGTAGATCATAGAAATTTGAACAATATAAGATATAGGAAGTTGTTATTCATGACTTTAATGCCATCTGTCGCACAGATTCTGTCGGGAATGTTATGATAAAATTCATATTCCTTTATTTGCCAACGTACATGTTGGTGTTGTAACGCCACAATTGCAGGATTCCAGATCAATCGGAAACAAGGAAAAGTTAGTAAAACTAATATAATATACCTTCCACTGGGACGTATCTTTCAAAATAGTGAAGTTCCCTCGCATCAGCTGAACTCCATGGGTATTGTTGAAAGACTCAAGGTGCAACAAAGCTGATGGATCTTTCTCGTATGGCACCTTATGCCTTGCACATCGACGAAAGGATAAAAGTGTCATTTTGAATGGACCCTAAAAAAGGAGACTATCAAATTGCTGTCTTATTCAAAGAAAGTTAACAAACAAAAACCTATTTTGGTTAAATTATGTTTTGTCCCTATTTCTCTTTCCGATATTTGACATTGAATGAACGAGACAAAACATTTTTTGACTAAAATAGGTTTTGATGCTTGTTAACTTATTATGAAAACGGTATGTCTCTTGGATCTAAGAAGAAAAACAGTTTAGATTGTTTTCTGTGTTCCTAGACCTGAGCATCTGTGATTGCTTAATGATCCGTCTTATTAAATACTTACATTTACAGATTTCGTACCATGTTTTCATTTACCTGTAGCTAGCAATCTATTTCTTCTTCTTCCTTTTCAGCCTATATTAGCCCACTGTTGGTCATAGGCCTCCCATTTTTCTCGCCACTTATGTTCCTGTGCCAGTCTCATCCATCGCATTCAAATTACGCAGACAATGATATCTGACCAGCGCACAGATTACTAAATAGTTACTTCGCCAGCGGGCAAGTGGCTTACTTAATTCTCGAGCTGGGGATTAAGGATTCACGTCTGAGTGGAGCACTCCTCCACGGCACGAAAACGAGAATGTACATAACGTCCAGGCTAAGCTATCACGTGTAAAGTGCACCCCTAGGAGGTGCACCCAGCCCTTAACTCTTGCAGTTTAACTAATCACTGGCTAGGAGGGCACAGAACAGAACAGCGGGCAAGTGGCACTTGATGGTCGTCTTCCCTGTCTCTAGCAATCTATTAAATTTTCCATTAATGATTCAGACTGAGTGGGAATCAAATTTAGTGCCTTTCGATCACCCTAACTACTCAACCACCTACATCAACGAGTTTGGGACCTGTGTTATGTGACACAGTCGAAGCGGTGGACTTAGACTTATGTGTCCAAGGTTCAAATCCTAATCGTGCCTCATGAGATTTATACCAATCTGTAAGTACTTACTGTAGTTTTCATAAATCACAACTTAATTCCTGGAAAGGAAAATATCGTGAGGAAAACTGCACTCTGGAGTGAAATTAAGAGAGAACCGGAATGTAAACACAATCAATTCAAATTTCCAAAAAAAATGTTTTGTGTATTTCTTACCACTCCACGTCTTTACGTGGAGTGGTAAGAAATACACGAAACCGATAAAAGAAAGACGAAGTGAATTGTTACACAGACAGAACTTCAACCTACGTTTTTTCATCAAAATCAAATTTTACTCACAGATTTTCTTTTTAATACAGCTGCATTCTCAATTTTTATAAAACATAAAAATAATAACAATAAACACATCAATTTCATATTGGGTATACCGGCTAATATTAATGCTGGATAAAAAAGATAAATAACGAATAGTTCAATTGATTCATTAAAAACAGATTTAAAATCCATTTAGTATCTGCATTTTGAATATCATACAAGGTTGTTGCTATAATGTATGTATTGAAATTAGAAAGGCACTTTTCCACTTTTTGGTTTAATTAGGGAAACCCCGAACTTCTGTAGCCTCCATTTTCAAACTCAAACATCTTTATTGCGATAACTGTGTAGGTAAAGGTATAGATGGTCCATAGAAATATAAAATTCAACAGTTTGCCCTTTCAGGCATGCTTTCTTTAATAAAATATAGTGAGAGTGTTAAGAGTGAGCCAGGGGAACGACCAGCTCATAAAACTCCCAACACTCAGCCGTGTGTACGCCTTGACACACCTCGATCCTGGTTTTCGTTGATCCATAGATCTTGGTGTTCGCCCATGAGTGCTCGAATTGGTCCGTATCAATGTCCGCAAAACTGTATGTGCCCTAAAAATAATAATATAATCAGGAGATAAAGATGAAGTTAGCTCAGTTAGATCGGAGCTTGAATCAAGCCCAAAGTAACGATCGAATGGGGGACCGAACAACATTTTTACTTCAATGACAATTTAAAAAATATGACAATTATAGAATCACTAGCTTTTGCCCGCGGCTTCACCCTCGTGAATTTCCCACGGAAACAGTGCTTTTTACCGGGATGAATGGTACCCTATGTCCTTCTCAGTACTACTAACTATGTGTATGCGAAATTTCAGGAAGATTGGTTCAGTAGATAAAGCGAGAAGAGGTAACAAACAAACTCACTTTCGCATTTATAATATTAGTAAGAAAGTTATTATAGGATCAGTGAAAAAATCACATCAGCAACCGAAGTATTTTCGATATTACAAATAACAATTCACATTTTTGTGCGATGTTTGGACGATGCTAAAACGCCCACGACGTCACGCTTAGAACATGGGTTTTCTCACTTTAATCTCTAACGTAAGCTAGTAAATTACCTTCTTGATCAAACATTTATCCTTGTCGTAATCCAAGCCCATGACAGAGGAGAATAGGGTCAGGAATACCCCTCTGCAGCCGGCACTATTCGCTACATAGCTGATCTTCCACTTGCCGTCCTCCAGGACGTACGATTTTGATTTTATCTAAAGAGACCAAATAATTAGATCACTTTATACATTACGAAACACAATTTTTACGGTTTTGTACCTCAAAAGGCAAAAACGGAACCTTTATAAGATCACATTGCTGCCGTCTGTATGTCAAACTTTTTTTTTCTCAGGAACCCTTAAAGGTATCAAGTTGAAATTCATATCAAATACTCGGATCCACGATAGAGATCGTGGATCCGAGTATTTGATATGAAAGAGTTCAGCAAAAAAATAATCAAAATTATACGTTAACGCGATCAAGAGATATTATACTTTAAATGTTGCGATTTTAGCATCTTTTGCGATTTAAGGCAGCAATCAAAACCTATGGGATACTACTTCCTGTTGATCTAAAATTATGAAATTTGGCAAAAAGCAAGGTCTAACTAAATCTGAAAATTGTAAATAATATGTTGTTGCAAAGTCTAAAAAAAGTGTTACAAACTTATTTTTACGCTGGATTCAGTAATTAGGTATCGAACTGCAAAGCTAAGTTTGTGTTTGAAACTAGTTGGTCTTTTAGTTAGGGCTATAATGTGAGATTCTTTGCGTGTGCGGAACCTTCGGTGCGTGAGTTTGACTAGCACTTGGCTGGTTTTTTTAAGGAGTAATTGTACTATAGTTGATTATGTCTACAGATTTATGTGCTATTTCGACTTGATGAATAGTGAACTCGATAAAGGTCTGAGTTTTCCACAATCTTTAAAATTTTTATACACGGGCACACGGGGTAACGATGGGGTAATAATGTTAATGTTTTACAGCGGGACACCGATAGCTAAGTAAATAAAATTTTTAACCAAAATAAATTAACCAACTTCATTACTATACTCAAAATTGAGAAATTTTAAGGCTACCTTTTGAGTAGAAGTCTGTGTCAAGTAAGTATAGTGGGGAAATATTACAATTAGGTACCTAAGTACGAGTATTTGGGTACTGGGTTGGTACGAGTATGCGCGAGTACGAGGATTTGGGTCACATGTCTCCGGCTCGAGTTGATTGGAGCTCAACTGAGCATTATTTTTTGCCCCACCACGCGGTGGTGAAGGCCTCAACAGGCAAATTGAGGACCGTCTTCGATGGGTCCGCACCCACTTCGAACGGGGTTTCGTTGAATCTGTGTTTGCATTCGGGTCCCAAATTGCATAGGGACATAATTGACATCATCTTGAACTTTAGAAGACATCAAGTGGTTTTTGGTGCGGACATCCGGATGATGTTCCGCCAGACAGTCATACATCCTGAGGACAGGCGATTCCAGTTGATACTCTGGCGTGAGCGCCCTGAGGATCCTGTGACGGTGTATGAACTCAATACAAACACGTATGGTTTGAAATCTAGTCCCTATATCGCCATCCGATCATTGCTTGAATTGGCAGAGCAGGAACGGATCCGCTTTCCCCGTGGGGCTTCCGTGCTGTCACGTGACTTGTATGTCGATGACGTGTGCACCGGAGCCCAAAGTATTGAGGAGGCCCTCCTACTGCGGGATGAATTGAACTACGCTCTGCTACCAGAAAATCAGAAAATGTGCGCAGAGAATCCGGGCAAACGAAATGGCGGGAGGGTTCGGTACCGAAAAATTTACCGGGTAAAAAAAATACCGGTAAAAACCTCGACCCGGCACTACGTCTGTCCGACTAAAACCCTAACTAACTTAAACTATACGCAGACTGCTACCACCATAGTTTATAACGGGAACTACGGAACCCTATGTATTAAACCTAACTTAATAACTACAATCACCCACAAACTCAAGGGTCCACTTACCAAACTTAATCTTCCTGCTCTTCGGATCCAATCTTGAGTGTCTTCGGAAAGGGGGGATCCCTAATCACCCTACCTAACCCATGAGATCTCAATTCCCCAGAACAAATAAATAGATTTCTTCCCGAAGTTGGCTCGGCAACAGATAGATGTGAGCGACCAGCCACGCGTCACATCTCACAGGAAAAAGTCACAATAACGGGTTACACAAACACAAACTTAATAGTTATTTAACAAACAGGAAATTCACAAATATAACTCAAACTAATTAACAATCAAAAGACGCGGGACCTCTCCGCGTATTAAAATCAAACCGATATAGCACAGGACAATGGCGGTCGACCGCGACGCCATTCACGAGCAGTGTGAGAACCCCGAACGCCTGGCGGCGACAATGGGAAACGCCTGCGTTTCGTTTCACCCATTATATTACAAACAGTATATATTTCACAAAGTTGTGCTACGATTTGCGTTTACACTTGGCACCGACTTCTACTCAAACAGTACTTATGTAGCCTTATAGACCGAGAGGTCACGGGAATTTTCGTAACGATCAGGGAAACGGATAGACTTGCTTTTATGGGTTGTAGAGTAGTCCCCTAATGTGAATGATGTCGGTCTGCCGGCTCTCAGTGGTAGCTTCTTCGAGCTATAGGGCCTGGAAGGTGCTTCATTGTTGCGAAAAAAAAACGATCTGAGAAATGGTTAGTTTTAGTACATATTCAAAGTATGGCATCTCCGCATGTGAAACAAGTTGGTCTGCCGGCTGTCAGTGGTTGCATTTCAGAGCTATGAGGCGCGCAAGTCACTGCATAGTTACAAAAAAAAAAACGATAAGAGAAATGGTTAGTTTTAGTACCAATTTGAAGAATGGTGTATCCACAGATGAAACGAGTTGGTCTGCCGGCTGTCAGTGGTTGTATTTCAGAGCTATCATCGTTCACGTAAGTCGCTTATTTGAGGAAAAAGTGTAAAAAACATTGAAAAGCGGGAAAATAGGCGAATTTTTCTAGTTCATGCCAGCCGCTGTCGTATCTGCGTATGTTTGACCCAACCTCAAACTTGCGCCGCGCACCACCGCACTGTGGGGAAAAAATTCGACTCTAGAGAAAAAAAGGTTTTCTTCAGAAAATCTACGTCGATTTTGGTAAAAACTGATTATGTATTTTATTTTTGATCTTAATAAGAAGACTTTTTATTAATACTATTTTTGCTAACATTGCATTCTTTTAATCTATACATATAATAAAACAGTAAAAATATTTTGTCTGTACATTTAGTATTTTTGACTAAAATGGATAGAGAGACACTTAAAATGAATAATAGAAAGCAAAAAAATTTTTTTTGGAATTTCTTGTCTGTCTGTCTGTCTGTCTGTATGTATGATCACGCTAATCTCCGAAAGTACTGAACCGATTTGAATGAAACTTTTTTTGTTGTATAGCTATTAAGCCTGGGCAACATTTAGGCTATAACTTATTTTGAAAACTGGTACACCTGATGAAGAACCTTAACAGAACAGCTAAACTATAAGAATTATGGAAATGGTTCCTTAACAAAAGTCGTTCAACCTGATGAGCATTTTCTGATGACGTATAAAAATTGAAGATCTGGAACATCTGATGAAGAACTGCAAGAGACCAGCTACACCATAACATATATGGAAATGGCGCCTTATTAAAAGTCGTTCAACCTGATGAGCATTTTCTGCTGACGTATAAAAATTGAAGATCTGGAACATTTGATGAAAAGCTCCAAGAGAGATTTTTCATCTAAGCGAAACTCACGCGGGCGAAGCCGCGGGCGACAGCTAGTAGGTACTAAAACTGACCATTTCTCTTACCGTTTTTTTTTTCGTAACTAAGCAGTGACTTTCGCGCCTCATAGCTCTGAAAGCAACCACTGACAGCCGGCAGACTAACTTGTTTCACATGCAGAGATGCCATACTTTGAATATGTACTAAAACTAACCATTCCTCAGATCGTTTTCTATTTTTTGCAACAATGAAGCTCATTCTAGCCTTAATAGCTCAAAGTGGCAACCACTGATAGCCGGCAGACCAACTTGTTTCACATGAGGAGATGCCATATTTTGAATATGTACTAAAACTAACCATTTCTCTGATAATTTTTTTTTTCAACAATGAAGCCCCTTCCAGGCCCTAGGTATAGCTCGAAGTGGCAACCACTGAAGGCCGGCAGACCAACTTGTTTCACCTGTGGAGACACCATTCTTTCAATAAGAACTAAAACTGACCATTTCTTTTACCGTTTTATTTCGTAACTATGCAGTGACTTTCGCGCCTCATAGCTCTGAAATGCAACCACCGACAGCCGGCTGACCAACTTGTTTCACATGCGGAGATACCATACTTTGAATATATACTAAAACTAACCATTCTTCGGATCGTTTTCTATTTTTTGCAACAATGAAGCTCCTTCTAGCCTTTATAGCTCAAAGTGGCAACCACTGACAGCCGGCAGACCAACTTTTTTCACATACGGAGATGCCATAATTTGAATATGTACTAAAACTAACCATTTCTCTGATTGTTTTTTTTTTCGCTACAATGAAGCCCCTTTCAGCCCCTATAGCTCAAAGTGGCAACCACTGACAGCCGGCAGACCAACTTGTTTCACATACGGAGATGCCATACTTTGAATATGTACTAAAACTAACCATTTCTCTAATCATTTTTTTTCGCAACAATGAAGCCCCTTCCAGGCCCTAAGTATAGCTCGAAGTGGCAACCACTGAAGGCCGGCAGACCAACTTGTTTCACCTGTGGAGACACCATTCTTTCAATAAGTACTAAAACTGACCATTTCTTTTACCGTTTTTTTTCGTAACTATGCAGTGATTTTCGCGCCTCATAGCTCTGAAATGCAACCACTGACAGCCGGCAGACCAACTTGTTTCACATGCTTACTTCACATGTTTCACATGTTTAATGCATACTTTGAATATGTACTAAAACTAACCATTCCTCAGATCGTTTTCTATTTTTTGCAACAATGAAGCTCCTTCTAGCCTTTATAGCTCAAAGTGGCAACCACTGACAGCCGGCAGACCAACTTTTTTCACATACGGAGATGCCATACTTTGAATATATACTTCTTCTCTCAGCCGAAAGACGTCCACTGCTGGACAAAAGCCTCCCCCAAGGATTTCCACAACGACCGGTCCTGCGCTGCCCGCATCCATGCGCATCCCGCGACCTTCACCAGGTCATCGGTCCACCGAGTGGGGGGCCTGCCAACACTACGTTTTCCGGTTCGTCGTCGCCACTCGAGAACTTTTCTGCCCCAACGGCTATCTGTTCTACGAGCTATGGGCCCCGCCCACTGCCACTTAAGTTTCGCGATTTTGCGGGCTATGTCGGTTACTTTAGTTCTCCTACGGATCTCCTCATTTCTGATTCGATCACGCAGGGAAACTCCGAGCATAGCGCGCTCCATCGCCCTTTGGGTGACCTTAAGCCTTCTTATGAGGCCCATAGTAAGCGACCACGTCTCAGTTCCGTATGTCATTACTGGCAACACACACTGGTCAAAGACCTTAGTCTTGAGACACTGCGGTATTTTGGACGAGAAGATATCGCGAAGCTTCCCGAACGCTGCCCAGCCGAGTTGGATTCGACGGTTGACCTCTTTCTCGAAGTTGGACTTACCTAACTGAACTGTTTGTCCCAGGTATACATCATTGTCAACAACTTCGAGTGTAGAGTCTCCAACCTTCAGAGGAGTGGGTGCGACACGGATATTAAACATAATTTTCGTCTTGTCCATGTTCATTTTTAGACCCACATGTTGAGAGGCTCTACAGAGGCCATCGAGCATTGTGCCTAGGTCTTCCAAGGTCTCAGCCATGACTACGATGTCGTCAGCGAATCGAAGGTGAGTGATGTACTCGCCGTTGATATTGATGCCGAGTCCGCTCCAGTCCAGAAGCTTGAAAACATCTTCCAGGGCGGCGGTGAACAGTTTTGGAGATATCACGTCTCCCTGTCTCACCCCTCGCTGCAACTGGATAGGTTTGGAGCCTTGATCCTGGAGACGGACCGACATGGTGGCGTTTTTGTACAAACACTTCAGCGCTTCGATATATCGATAGTCAATTTGGCACCGTTGGAGAGACTGTAGCACAGCCCAGGTCTCGATCGAATCGAAGGCTTTCTCGTAGTCCACAAACGCCAAGCATAATGGCTGATTATACTCCTCAGTCTCTGTATAATCTGCCGCAGCGTATGTAAGTGGTCTACGGTACTAAAGCCTTTTCGGAAACCGGCTTGTTCGGGAGGCTGGAAGTCGTCAAACCTGCTAGCGAGATGATTCGTAATGACTCTCGAAAACAGTTTGTAGACATGGCTCAGAAGTGAGATAGGCCTATAATTTTTCAATAAGGTTTTGTCGCCTTTTTTGAAGAAAAGTACCACCACACTTCTGTGCCATGCCGTAGGCGTTTGTCCCTCGAGTATGACTGAATCAAATAGCTTCTGAAGAGCTTTTAATACCGGTGTTCCACCTGCTTTCAGAAGCTCAGCCGTGATTCCATCATCACCCGGTGCCTTCTTGTTTCTTGGGACTGTGGTGTGGCCCTAGAATAGCACCAACCCATCTTTTCCCGTGGGTGTCGTAAGAGGCGACTAAGGGATCTTAAACACCGGAGGATGGGCAGCAGCATCTTTCCGCGTACTATGACATCACACTGCGATCGCCAACCCGCCTGCCAAGCGTGGCGATTACGGCAAAACCCCCCTATGGTTGATACACCCACAACACGGCCCCTAGTCCCCGGCGGCCCCGCTATTCCGGACTCTGGTAGCGGTCACGGTAACGGCGGGGCAGGGGGTGCTAAGAATCCCCGGCAGATGCCAGGCTACCAACCCCGACGAATATATACTAAAACTAACCATTTCTCTGATCGTTTTTTTTTTCGCTACAATGAAGCCCCTTTCAGCCCCTATAGCTCAAAGTGGCAACCACTGATAGCCAGCAGACCAACTTGTTTCACATACGGAGATGCCATACTTTGAATATGTACTAAAACTAACCATTTCTCTGAGGATTTTTTTTTCGCAACAATGATTCCAGGCTCTAGAGCTCTTAGTGGTAACCACTGAAAGCCGGCAGACAGACTCGTTAACCTGTGGAGACACCATTCTTCCAATAGGTATTAAAACTGACCATTTCTCTTACGGTTTTTTTTTCGTAATTATGCAGTAACTTTCGCTCCTCATAGTTCTGTAATGCAACCACTGATAGCCGGCAGACCAACTTGTTTCACACGCGGAGATGCCATACTTTGAATATGAACTAAAACTAACCATTTCTCGGATCGTTTTCTATTTTTTGCAACAATGAAGCTCCTTCCAGGCCCTAGGTATAGCTCGAAGTGGCAACCACTGAAGGCCGGCAGACCAACTTGTTTCACCTGTGGAGACACCATTCTTTCAATAGGTACTAAAACTGACAATTTCTCTTACCGTTTTTTTTTTTCGTAACTATGCAGTGACTTTCTCGCCTCATAGCTCTGAAATGCAACCACTGACAGCCAGCAGACCAACTTGTTTCACATGCGGAGATGCCATACTTTGAATATATACTGAAACTAACCATTTCTCTATCGTTTTTTTTCGCAACAATGAACCCCTTCCAGCCCCAATAGCTCAAAGTGGCAACCACTAACAGCCGGCAGACCAACTCGTTTCACATGTGGTGATGCTATACTTTGAATAAGTAAAGGTGAAACGAGTTGGTCTGCCGGATCTCAGTGGTTGCCACTTCGAGCTTGTTGCGAAAAAAAAATGATCAGAGAAATTGTTAGATTTATTACATGTTCAAAGTATGGCATCTCCGCATGTGAAACAAGTTGGTCTGCCAGCCGGCAGACCAACTTGTTTCACATGCGGACAGACATGCGACAGCCGTCAGTGGTCGCATTTCAGAGCGATGATGCGCGAAAGTCACTGCAT
Source organism: Ephestia elutella (assembly GCA_018467065.1). NCBI lineage: Eukaryota > Metazoa > Arthropoda > Insecta > Lepidoptera > Pyralidae > Ephestia > Ephestia elutella. The sequence continues at coordinate 3,550,760 of CM031579.1, forward strand.
AGTTACGAAATAAAACGGTAAAAGAAATGGTCAGTTTTAGTACCTATTGAAAGAATGGTGTCTCTACAGGTGAAATAAGTTGGTCTGCCGGCCTTCAGTGTTTGCCACTTCGAGCTATACCTAGGGCCTAGAAAATTGCCTTGAGAAAATGGCCTTCATTGTTGCAAAAAAAAATAATCAGAGAAATGGTTAGGTTTAGTATATAATATATATATTCAAAATATGGCATCTCCGCATGTGAAACAAGTTGGTCTGCCGGCTGTCAGTGGTTGCCACTTTGAGCTATAGGGGCTGAAAGGGGCTTCATTGTTGCAAAAAATAGAAAACGATCCGAGGAATGGTTAGTTTTAGTATATATTCAAAGTATGGCATCTCCGTATGTGAAACAAGTTGGTCTGCCGGCTGTCAGTGGTTGCATTTCAGAGCTATGAGGCGCGAAAGTCACTACATAGTTACGAAATAAAACGGTAAAAGAAATGGTCAGTTTTAGTTCTTATTGAAAGAATGGTGTCTCCACAGGTGAAACAAGTTGGTCTGCCGGCCTTCAGTGGTTGCCACTTCGAGCTATACCTAGGGCCTGGAAGGGGCTTCATTGTTGAAAAAAAAATTATTAGAGAAATGGTTAGTTTTAGTACATATTCAAAATATGGCATCTCCTCATGTGAAACAAGTTGGTCTGACTAACGTGAACGATGATAGCTCTGAAATACAACCACTGACAGCCGGCAGACCAACTCATTTCATCTGTGGATACACCATTCTTCCAATTGGTACTAAAACTAACCATTTCTCTTATCGTTTTTTTTTGTAACTATGCAGTGACTTGCGCGCCTCATAGCTCTGAAATGCAACCACTGACAGCCGGCAGACCAACTTGTTTCACATGCGGAGATGCCATACTTTGAATATGTACTGAAACTAACCATTTCTCAGATCGTTTTTTTTTCGCAACAATGAAGCACCTTCCAGGCCCTATAGCTCGAAGAAGCTACCACTGAGAGCCGGCAGACCGACATCATTCACATTAGGGGACTACTCTACAACCCATAAAAGCAAGTCTATCCGTTTCCCTGATCGTTACGAAAATTCCCGTGACCGCTTAGTCTATTATTATTTCTCATATTTTGATGGAGTGTGTATGGATAATGGAACGAATATGAGATAAATACTTAGTTTCATGCAGGGCTCTATTGTAAACCTAATAGATGTAGGAATTTTTAACAGCATTCTAGCCTACCCCTTGTCGAAGGGCGCAATGATGCAATGTCTTTATCAAATCGTAACTGTTGGCATGAAACGCCGTTCACTATATTCATAGTGATAATTTATATGTAGCATAGTTGTAACTGGTTATAATTTCACTGTGACTGGGTGACTTTGTCAAAATTGATAAAACTCTTCTTAAATAAAGATTTTGAAAAATACTTAATTATTTTACCTTATAATTGGCATACTCTTTGAAAATTGTGATGTTTCCTCTCATCAGATTTGTCTTTTTGGTGGTGTTGTACACTTCAACAAAGAAAGCCACTGCAGGCACCTTCTGGTAAGGCAGAGAAGGACGCTCGCATCTTGAGGCGTTTAGCATGATCGATCTATACAAACCCTTGAATAATAAAAAGAAAATTCCGAATAAGAAAGAAGATAGACTCAGTACAGCGTCAAATTCAATTACATGTGCAGTTTAAGTACTAGTTAAACTAGCTGTAGTCTGCGCCACTGCCGTGACACAGTTGAATACCGGACTTAGTCAGGTGATCCTGTGTCCACGGCTCTATGCGACGAGAGGGCGCACCATGTGGTTTTAGTGGGTTCGAGCCCCACACTGCCTCTCTCCCGTCCCCGCGGGAGATTGGCGTGGGTCGGCCATTTCCACATGTAAAAAAAAAAAAAAAGCTGTAGTCTGCGCCAATTAGTATAGTGGTATTCATACTATCTTTCACCCCTCATTGCAACCTGTTGGGCGATGATTTAATAAATATAGCCTACTAGCTTTCGCCCGCGGCTTCGCTCGCGTGAATTTCCCACGGGAACAGTGCTTTTTCCCGGGATGAAAGGTACCCTATGTCCTTCTCCGTACTTCCAGCTATGTGTATGCGAAATTTCAGGAAGATTGGTTCAATAGATAAAGCGTGAAGAGGTAACAAACAAACAAACCAACAAACAAACTCACTTTCGCATTTATAATATTAGTTAGGATGTTTAACCTCGGATCGTAAACTATATCTATCTATACCATTTTTTTTTCAAAATCCGTCAATTTATGGAGGATTTGTTATTTATATTTTAAAATCCAGTTTATCTACAGGCTTTGGGGGTAAAATTTTAATATTACTTACAGACTTATCATTTACTCCTGCAGCCTCATAAAAAATGATAAAACATAAAATTGCAAATACTAAAGCATTATTTTCCATCATTAATTAAAAACTTGAACCTACACCATACATAAATTTTGCAAGATAGATGACAGTATACAAATTAATACCTACGGGAAATTATATATCATTATAATGGCAATTTTTTAAGTCAATTTAATAATAAATTAATGATACGATCAGAAGGAAATGTGTTTTTAATTTTGATCAAGTAAACAGCATGGGCAACAGCAAAATCGCGAAACTTAAGTGGCAGTGGGCGGGGCACATAGCTCGCAGAACAGATAGCCGTTGGGGCAGAAAAGTTCTCGAGTGGCGACCACGAACCGGAAAACGTAGTGTTGGCAGGCCTCCCACTCGGTGGACCGACGACCTGGTGAAGGTCGCGGGTTGCGCATGGATGCGGGCAGCGCAGGACCGGTCGTTGTGGAAATCCTTGGGGGAGGCCTTTGTCCAGCAGTGGACGTCTTTCGGCTGAGAGAAGAAGAAGAAGAAGAAACAGCATGGGAATTGAATCAGTTTTATTTTGGTTTTATATCACAGACGTACTCCCAACAGACGAGGGTCCCAGCGTTGGAGAAGATTTCTACCCTCCACAAGTACTTGCCATACATGAAGGATTTGCTCCATATCTGCTGAACGGAGTCAAAGTCCAAATCTTTGTAGGTGTACATGCCCTGAAAATAGAAATATTTGTAAAAGATTTATAATCGGCGGAATATTTTTACAGGCGGTGAGTCGTACTCAATTATGTTTACAAAAATGTGAGATCTGAGATATGTACATAAAACCTTTTTCTAAAAAAAATGAGCCTTCAGTACGACGACGCCTCGGTCTTGAGATAACGACGCCAGTCGCAGCGGTGTGCGTTCTGCGGTATTGGACACATAATTGCAAAGCGTTGAGGGGTGAGCACGGTGAGTGGGGAGCGGTTTTTGCGCTAACCCGTGAGTCTCTGATTTTCGAGGTATGAAATTAAAACACAGGGCTCAATGCATCAACTTTAGGTAAAGCTACATAAAGAATTATAAGAGCTGTCAGTCACACCAAAAAAATAATATTGCCTGTGCATAAGGTGTGGTGATTTACTTGTAAGAACAATGACATACCTTCGGTATGCATGACTGTGCGTGGCTCTGCACATTGAAAGCAAATTTGATGACCTTCATAATCATTCCGTGGCATCCCGCTGAGTTGGCGATGTTCATGATATTCCATTCACCATCATCTTGGACGTACCCTCTGGCTTGTATCTGTTACAATGTAATCATCCTCCATACATTTAAAATTTGTTACTGAGTGACTGACAGATAACGTACAGTCAAAACTGCTGGGCATAGGAAACTGAAATTTGACATGTAGGTTCCTTAGGGAATGTAGGGGAGCACTAAGAGAGAATTCCCGAAATTCCCACGGGAGCAAAGTCCCGGGTTCATGCTAGTGTTATATTTTGTTTCATGTACTACCGTAAAATACAGAGTAAGATAAAAGTTAAAAATCGAAATGAGAGATTGACATGATATAGATGAACAAAATGATAGCAGAAGCCGGAATAATTGCGATTTATTTTGGCGTCAAGACAAGTTTTTACACGACTGGCAAAAAAGGAGTGTTACGTTTTCAGGGTTCTATCCTTAGTAACAAATTAAAATTAAAATCAAAAATCAATAATAAAATCTCAAATTAAAATTAAAATTCAAATTAAATCAAAATTAACATTAAAATCAAAATAAAAATAAAAAATAAATCAAAATTAAATTGAAATTAAGTCTAAATTGATTTAAAAAAATAATAAAATAAATATCATAATTTAAAAGTAAGTTTCTTTATTCCACCATAAGTCTTGAACGGCTGAACAGATTTTGATGTAAGAGGAATTTTTAGATTCCTTGCATTTCTCCGAGTGACATAGGCTATGCGAGTTGTCAGTCGTGTTTTTTATTTTTTTAATAATAAGCTTGTTATGTAAATGACTTTATGCTTATTTCCCTAATTTTTTCAACAAACTTAACTGTAAAAGTAAAAATTGCCTTGCATAGCACGCGAGGTGCTTGAACCTCGCGCAGACACCAAAAACTAGTTATTTTTTTAATTTGGCATACATCTTAACTATCCAGCATTTACCTTCAAATTTTTGATGACCTTGACAACAGTCAGGTTCCCTTTCAGTAGTTTCTTCCCTCCAGAAGTATATATTTCACTGTTGAAATATATCGCGGGATTTTTATCAAAAGGTTTTGATGGAACTTTGCATGCCTCCGATATTAATACGTTGGCTTTGTATGGACCCTGTAAAATAAAATAAAAAAGTTTTACTCTTGGTAACACTTAATATACATACCTACTAGATTTTTCCTTCGACTTCGCCTAGATACATAATTTACGAAAACTTACCCTATATGACATACATAGTATATACATTGACATACGGAACAGAGACGTGGTCGCTTACTATGGGCCTCATAAGAAGGCTCAAGGTCACCCAAAGGGCGATGGAGCGCGCTATTCTCGGAGTTTCCCTGCGTGATCGTATCAGAAATGAGAAGATCCGTAGGAGAACTAAAGTAACCGACATAGCCCGCAGATCGCGAAATTTAAGTGGCAGTGGGCGGGGCACATAGCTCGTAGAACAGATAGCCGTGGGGCAGAAAAGTTCGCGAGTGGCGACCACGAACCGGAAAACGTAGTGTTGGCAGGCCTCCCACTCGGTGGACCGACGACCTGGTGAAGGTCGCGGGATGCACAATGCGCATAGATGCGGGCAGCGCAGGACCGGTCGTTGTGGAAATCCTTGGGGGAGGCCTTTGTCTAGCAATCGACGTCTTTCGGCTGAGATAGAGAGAGAGAGAGTATAAACATACACATTATCACGATTTTTTCCCGCCTTTTTGCTGGGCTGGCAGGCAGAGACTAGCGATTTCCACTTTCTACGATCCTTACCAATCTCTCTTGCTTCATCTACACTAATTACTCTCTTTTCGTACATACTCTCCGGTAATGGGTGCTCCTAATATATCCCTTTTTAAGTAGGTCCGCAATTAGGTCGAAATGCGTTCTCCGTGGTCGACCCTGACCAACTCTTCCATTCACCTCTGCTTTATAAATACATACGCTATTAAGTACAGTCTATGTTAGAGGAAGTTTGAAGGTTGCGCCTATAGATGAAACGTTAAGGAGTAACAGATTGATCTGGTTTGGTCATGTTATGAGGAGAGAAGACGAACATCTTGTTAAGAAGACATGGAATAAGAAGGTGGAAGGCTAGAGGGGTAGAGGGAGACCAAAGAAGATATGGTTGGACTGTGTGAGGGACGATATGAAGGGGTTGGGAGTGGATGTTGGTATGACGGGAAACAGAGACATGTGGAGGGATAAGACATATTGCGCCGACCCCAGATGATGGGATAAGGTGAGGAATATGATGATGACGCTATTAAGTACTTAGATAACATCTCTACAAGATTTAGTGGTTTTGTCTGTGCCTGAGTTGATATCTTAATCCAAAGATGACAATACAATAGTTTGGAACCATCGAGCTAATCTCATGATTGATTCTTTTCTCGTCAAAGAAATGGAGCTCTGGAATGCCTACTAGTAAACCCATTAAGTTTTGGTATCATCATCTCCTGATAATGAAGACGTTACTTCATACATCTTGTTAAGTTTTTGATATTAAGTATCCGTAGTTGAAATACGTTTAAATAAAGTATAATGCAACGAAAGGTATATTATTTATATTAGTTTAAATAGACAACATTATGTAGGTATAAAACCAGAATTGACAAGAGAAGAATAACAGATGGAAGGTAACTATAGTAACTAGGTATAGATAATGAAGGAACGATATATGATCTCTTCACACCCTCCAAACTTTAAAAGAATTTGGAAATTTCATTTGGAAATTCTTTTCAATCCAATCGTTCCACTCAATTCTTCTAATCTTGGACCAAAAAGTGGCTTAGTTAGCATATCCACCAGTTGTTTGGAACTTGTTTTACTAGCAGTTCTCCGTTGGTAACACACTCACGTACAAAGAGATGTTTCAGTTTAATGTGCTTAGTACGTTTGTGGCACTCATATTTTGGATAATCAATCGTTTGTCAATAGAATCTAAATAGAAATTTGTCTGGAGAATTCTTACGTCTTTCGAAATAAGTGACTTGTGTTTATTTGGAACATATACCCTGTACGCCTTGCTAGAATCAGAATAACCGACAAATACTCCTGGAATTGCCTTAGGTGCAAATTTCGAACCCTTAGCTCTACCTTTCATAAGCACAAATGCTTTAGATCCAAAAGTATGGAGATGATTTACGCATGGTTTTCTTAGAACCCATTTCTCAAATGGCGTACTGTTTCCTATAGCACTGTTTATGCTTCTATTGGATATATAGTTTGCCGTATTGATAGCTTCTGCCCAAAGAAACATTGGTGCTTTTGCGTCGATAAGCATTGCTCTTGCTTTCTCCAATAATGTCCGATTTTTCCTTTCAGCGAGACCATTCTGGTGTGCGGTATAGGGCGCAGATAAACGTCTTGCAATCCCATGTTCCTGTAGATAGGCTTTAAATTTGTCGTTGACATATTCTGTGCCGTTGTCTGTTTGTAAGTGCTTTATCTTATTTCCAGTAAAATTTTCCATTTCTTGTTTATAGACCTTAAAATTATCTAATGTTTCAGACTTATTTTTCATGAAGTAGACACGTCCATATCTACTGTAATCATCAATAAAAGTGACGAAGTAACGGTTCTTTCCGTAGGAAGATTCGATAGGACCACATACGTCACTGTGGACAATCTCCAAACGTTCAGTAGTTCGTGGAGTTGTTCTTTGTGGTGGGCTAGGAACCCGTGTCATTTTAGCTTGAATACAAGCGTCACAATCGGACAGAAACTCATTTTTATCAAAGTTTAATCCAATCAAAGTCTCGTTGTTGAGAGCTAGATGAAGATCTTTGTCATTCATATGTCCAAGCTTCTTGTGCCATTCCAGTAAGGAATTCTTTTTCGTTGAAATTGTTTCAGTCGTTGCTGCGTAATTTCTTTCATCTTTGACGTTTAGCAATTTGACGTGGTAGAGACCATTATTTGTGGATTTTTCTGCAGTTATAATTAAATCTCCACTTTTATTATGAACAAATGCTTTGTCTTTTTTAAATGCAACAGTAGCTCCGTTTTCTGTCATTTTTGTCACTGATAATAAGTTCTTGCAAAGTGACGGAACAAATAAGGTGTTGTCAAGATGAATTATGTGTGTTTTATTTTTCAAAGAAACTCTCCCTTCTCCTTTGATATCGGTTGAGTGATTTTCTGATGCGAAGTTAAGTTTTCTAGAAGTAGTTGATATACTTTTAAAGTAATGACGTTGATAAGTCATGTGTGAGGTACAGCCGCTGTCGAGCACCCAGTCATCTTGGTTATTTTGGTTTGAAGTACGAGTAAGAAAGCACTCTTCTGCGTAGAGGGAACTTTTAGAATTAGAATTAGCTTTATTTGCTTTACTTTTCTTCCAGCAATTAGAGCAAATCTTATGCGTCTTCTTCTGAAAGATTTTACGTCCCGATTTCTTGCAGATTTTACAAGACACATATAGTGCATCTTCGTCTTCGTTCTGTTGCGGGCTTACTTCGACGTTACGGTGTCGGGCATCACTCTCTTCGATAATTTATATTTTAAGTTCATCTGGTTTCGGTAGTACGTCGCGTGACTCCATTGCAACACGAAAGTTTTCGTATTCCGGGGATAGACTGTACAGCATTAGGATAGTGAGTAAGTCCTCGTTTATGTTTACATCCATATCAGCAAGCTTGTCTACAGTGTCCATAAATTTATTCAGGTGTTCACGAACGTTGTTGTCTTCGAGTTTTGTCATTATTACACTCTTAAGAAGAGTTGCCTTTCGCGCGGGTCCTTTACTTGCGTGTATTTCCTTTAGTGTGTCCCATAGTGCTTTAGCAGACGTGCATTTTTTGATATTTTTTAGTTGCGAGGGAGCAATCAGCAGAATTAGTTCTGATTTTGCCTCTCTGTCACCGTCAATCTGAGCGTGTGTTGGAGTTTGGGGTAATTGGTCCACTACAAACTTCCACAACTTGTTCTTGACGAGCACGGCTTCAGCTTGAATCACCCAGGTATCATAATTGTCTTTGTCTAAAGGATCGATATTATATGTTGTTTTCGGCATTTTATGTTGCACAAGTTTAACACTTTATCGAACTTCGAATACGTTCTAACGTGTGGTTCTAACGCTCTGCTACCATGTTAAGTTTTTGATATTAAGTATCCGTAGTTGAAATACGTTTAAATAAAGTATAATGCAACGAAAGGTATATTATTTATATTAGTTTAAATAGACAACATTATGTAGGTATAAAACCAGAATTGACAAGAGAAGAATAACAGATGGAAGGTAACTATAGTAACTAGGTATAGATAATGAAGGAACGATATATGATCTCTTCACACATCTACATATTATATGAAAATCGACGGTATTACAAATACTTTAAAATCAAACAAAGTTTAGAATACCTATTAGTAAAATTATCAAGTTTAGACTCATTAGATTCACCTCTACGAGGTCTGTTTTATTCCTTTGCTTGACGTAGACCAAAAGCGTGTTTATTTATTATAGTATTAACTTTTTTTTAGTAATTAACCACTTACTTACCATACTCAAATTATTTTGAGCGTAACAAGAAAATATGACCATAAAAAAACTTAGAAATGCAATGCAGATGTCCATTTTGACATTAAACGTTTTGCATACCTACTTACTCATTTATGTAGCTAATGTAAAAAAAATGGATGTTAACTACTAAATAATATCCCACCAAAAACATTCTGTAAAAAACTAGCCAAGTCTCGATGGAGCTGTTTGTTCATCTCTAAAAAGTAATGAAATCTAGACAAAGTCGTTCCAAGTCTAAGGTTCCTTACTGCGATTTCTTTATTATTATATTTAATGTTGTGTGATTTGGCCGTTGAAGGGCACACAAGGGTACAAAACCAGGTGCTCCATGACACCATTGCACTAATCTGTCGCCAGAACCGCTACCCATTGACGATGGAAAATTGCCACTTGGAAAACGTTGATTCAATAACCAGTCAATTGTAGGCTTGATAAAGCCACTAATGTATAAAGAATGTTCAACGGCCAAGTCACACAACATTAAATATAATAATAAAGAAATCGCAGTAAGGAACCTTAGACTTGGAACGACTTTGTCTAGATTTCATTACTTTTTAGAGATGAACAAACAGCTCCATCGAGACTTGGCTAGTTTTTTCCAGAATGTTTTTGGTGGGATTTCACTTCTTTTTGTAGAAACGTGAACATATTGATTTATTTTATTAAATTTTCTTATTTGACACAGTTTTTTTCTTTTTATGAGTAGTTTTATTATTTATTTTTTGGATATTTGAGCATCTCAGATGCAATTATTAAATTTATTATTATTACAAATCTTTCTTTTCTTTTTTTCCGGTTCTGATTCTTGTACAGTAAGCAACAGTTTTTCGTATTGCCCATTCGCGTTCATTATTTAATCTTTTAGACGGTTTAGACCTTTAATTTCTGTAAGATCGGCGCGGTATTTACGCCTAAGCCGGTTGTATTCGGTGATCGCTGAAGCTTGAGCTTTTATACTCTTGAAGTCAATAATTATGAGATGAACCATACCATACCCATGAAGATTGGTTACTAGAATTTTAGAACATAGAGCTAGCAAAAAAATGTTTAATTGATTTTATTTCCTATGTCTATGTTCTAGAAATTTATTCCACAGAATATTGCATGAAAGTAGTAAGTACTTTGTTGTACGAAGTACTTATTACTTCAATGGAATATTGTAAAGAATACCTGAAAATTAGCTCGATTCCAAGGAAAAAAAAGGAACTTCATCGAAGTTTTATTTTTCCCATGCAATAATACAGCCAGTGTTCTAAAAACCAGAGACCAAATAAATTAAAAAAAAAATGGTTATTGTCTGTCATTATCATTTTCTGTTATTATTTCCGATCACGAGCAGGGTTTCCAACTTGTGGCTTACCCCAAACAAAAGTAAATAATATTTCGTTTGTTAATTTGATATGTAGGGATTTTTTTATTTGACACTTGATCAGTGCTATCAAATTGAGGGTTTTAGCCCTAAATCAAGGGTCAAAATATACTTGATGAGTATTTTTTATTTATTCCTCAGCACTTTGACAATTTAAATGTAACAATATCATTTAAACCACCATAATCATTACCAATTTTCGACATAACTGGGGCCTCATGCAAGTTGATAACCTTATTTTCGTCATCAATCATTAGGAAGCATAATATTTTCAATTTTTCATACTGAACTTAGGGTAATTTTTGAAGAAGCGGGCAACTCTTAAAAGCAAAATTAAAACAGACAACAACGAAAAATTTGTCTTTTAAGTACAATCGAAATACAACTTGGTACAATATCCCGATGAATATGTACGGTTATAACGTATTATAGAGGTAACGCGTATGGCAAATACTTGGTATTTTCTGGCCAGAGATCATCTCCAAGCGTGAGCTCTGGGAAATGTGCAACGCTATAGTTCGGCCACACGCTTCGAAGAGACCCATATACTAGGCAAGCTCTCGAGTGGATACCACAGGACAAGAGAAAATTTGGTCGAGGAAAGGCAGTTGTTCTCTCCTGGTCAGAAGCAAAGTGCATTGCCCAGGACAGAATCCGATGGAGAAGCACTAAAACTAATACTTAGATGAAGAAGCACTAACAATAAAAATGTAATTATTATGGTAGTAATAAAACTAATAAAAATGTAATTACTCTTTTATTATGATTAAGCAGAAGGGGAGACATTCGCTCAAAAGTGGGACGCTATAGGCTAGATTAAATAAGAAGATGTGTCCCTCTACGCTGGACTTTTGCAATGACAGTCGATTTTTTTATGTAGCAATAGAAGGGGGCGTTGCCATAGAGATATGGTAATCTCTAATACAGCTGAGACAAGCTGAGGGTTCTTCATGAGATACTTCAGACCTTCGATTTTTGACATCAAATGAAGCGGCCCACCAAGTTGAATATTTTTTGTAAAGGCGGTATGTCGATCTCTAATAGTTTGGTTGGGCTCTTGTGTTTTCTAATCAGGGTCACCAGGTACTCCAGATCTTCGATGATCCTAGTTTTTATAGTTTTCCCTTTATGTGGCCATTAAAACCAAACTCTGTACCAAATTTCAGCTCTCTGAGTTTATGGGAAGTACTAGTTCTATTTTGATGATCATGAGTGAGTGAGTGTCGAAAATGCGAAACTTTGCTTTCGCTTATCTTCGGAACTAAATGACCTACAGACTTGAAATTTTGGATTTTAAGTATGTGATTATAGCTTACTGGATGACGAAAATTTCTTCGTTCTGGTCTTATCCAGAGGTTCTCAAATAGGGGCCTGAAAATGCGGCGAAATGGTTCCTGTAAAGGATGGTACGGCAGTGTTTGCTTCGCGCTCGACTTGGCGGGGGCACTGCCGTGCCCCCTGATATGGCATGGCTGCTTTCATAATCACAATCACAATCACGATAATGGTGTTTTTTGAACAATTACCAAAGCCCTGAACTAAATTTATATTTAACTAATGATATGGTGGATGTTCACTACCGGTTTAAACTGGTATTTTTCGGCATAAAACGAATAGGGAGTTATTTAGGACCAGAACCGCGGTTTGAGAGTTACGTCAGGACCACGAATAAAGAAATAAGGGAAAAGGATAAGACCCCGGTCCAGGAAACCCCTCCTTTTTATTAAATAAAAGGAGGGTTCTTGTGACCTTGGTCTTAGTCCCAACACCTCCGCCCTACACCATGAAACGTAGCCTTTTCTATCTATTGAACGCAATGAAAAAAAAAACTAAGGTATTTTATTCGGACTTGCCCAGTGGCATCTATCTATGATACACTCGATAAGAAGAAGAATGTCATTTGTTGTAGCCTCCTCCTTATTTTCACTTGAGTCATAGAATTAATATAAGTACTACGTACAGAAAGGAAACTTCCTGCAATATGGCACCCCCCGTACCCTCCGCACTTCTCCCCCGTTCTTGTGTGTATTGGGACGCTATGACTATGAAAACGCACACATTGACGTGTTACTGACGTGTTTTCGGATATACAGTTTCATTTGTAGTAGTAGGTATACTTGACGCCCCGTTTCTATGAAGCGCCCGCCCTGTGCTTGAGTTAAAAAAATGTTCGTTTATTATACCATAATTTCACTTTACTCTCTTCCTATCATCAGATGAAGCGGTGGTAGCCAAGTGGGCGCCCGCCTGTGGCTGCAAAGATCCCAGGTTCGATACCTGCCCGTGCTACATGACCATTTTGACTCATGTAAATAATGTTAGTTGTCATCGACCACCACTTGCTTCCGGTGAAGGAAACATCGTGAGGAAACCTGCACTCTGGTTGATGATTATCAGCTAGTATGTGAAATGGAGAAGGCAATGGCAAACCACTCCATTAAAATTGCCAAGAGAGTTATCCTAATTTATTTTTTAACTAGCTGTTACCCGCGGCTTCGCCCGCGTGAGTTTCGCTTAGATGAAATGTCTTTTTGTGTTCCAAACTGTAGTAAACTAAACTCCAGTACTCAAAATTTCAGCCATTTCGTTATACCGTGTCCCGCGGGAATATACGAGTGAGGAACGGGAACAGATGTTCCAGATCTTCAATATTCTTCAATATACGTCAGTAAAAAATGGTCATCAGGTTGAACGACTTTTGCTAAGGCGCCATTTCCATATATGTAATAGTGTAGCTGGTCTCTTGGAGTTCTTCATGAGATGATCCTGATCTTCGATTTTTATACGTCAACAGAAAATGCTCGTCAGATTGATAAACTTTTGCAAAGGTACCATTTCCATATTTCTTATAGTTCAGCTTTAGCTGTTCTGTTATGGTTCTTCATCAGGTGTTCCAGTTGCCCAGGCTTAATAGCAATACAACAAAAAAAGTTTCGTTCAAATCCGTCTAGTAGTTTTTGCGTGAAACGCGTACATACAAACAGACAGACAGACAGATAGACAAGAAATTCCAAAAAAATATTTTTGCTTTCTATTATTCTTTATAGGTGTCCCTTTATCCATTTCAGTCAAAAATACTAAATGTACAGACAAAATATTTTTACTGTTTTATTATATCCTAACTAATATTATAAATGCAAAAGGGAGTTTGTTTGTTTATTTATTTGTTTGTTTATTTGTTACGTCTTCCAGCTTTATCTACTGACCCAATCTTTCTGAAATTTTGTATACCTACACCTTGTTAGAAGTACTGAAAAGGACATATAGGGTACCTACTTTTCGTTGTGGGAAATTCACGCGGGTGAAACCACGGGCAAAAGCTAGTTCCATATAATGACCAAGACCCTCAGTCATGCAGGTTGGTTAAAAGAATCATCGATAACTTTGGTTGCACCCTTATCCTAACTATATGTTTGTTTGTTACCTTCTCACGCTCTATCTACTGAACCAATCTTCATGAAATTTCGCATATACTTAACTAGCTGTCGCCCGCGGCTTTGCCCGCGTGAGTTTCGCTTAGATGAAAAATCTCTCTTGGAGCTTTTCATCAGATGTTCCAGATCTTCAATTTTTATACGTCAGCAGAAAATGCTCATCAGGTTGAACGATTTTTGCTAAGGCGCCATTTCCATATATGTTATAGTGTAGCTGGTCTCTTGGAGCTTTTCATCAGATGTTCCAGATCTTCAATTTTTATACGTCGGCAGAAAATGCTCATCAGGTTGAACGATTTTTGTTAAGGCACCATTTCCATATTACTTATAGTTTAGCTGTTCCGTTATGGTTCTTCATCAGGTGTACCAGTTTTCAAAATGAATTATAGCCTATATGTTGCCCAGGCTTAATAGCTATACAACAAAAAAAGTTTCATTCAAATCCGTCCAGTAGTTTTTGCGTGAAACGCGTACATACATACAGACAGACAGACAGACAAGAAATTCCAAAAAATTTTTTTTGCTTTCTATTGTTCTTTTTAGATGTCCCTCTATCCATTTCAGTCAAAAATATTAAATGTACAGACAAAATATTTTTACTGTTTTATTATATGTATAGATAAGGAATACAGGGAAGGATATAGGGTATCTTTCATCCCGGGAAAAAGCACTGTTCCCGTGGGAAATTCACGCAGGCACAAGTTAGCGATAAATCAGCGTAACTTTAAATAATTATTTACTATCTGTTACCCCGCGTCTCCAACCGAGGCAATAAGTATATCTTACTATCTATTTGTCTGCATTACCTAGGTGAAGGCGAGTCAAACTCGATGATTCATGAAAGCTCGTTTGATGATCACTATATAGTAAAATCCGAATATACAGATTGCTGGTAACAAACATTTTTGTCGCGGGTAAAAGTGTTGATGTTATACTAAAGAGGTCGTCAATCCATCAAAAAGTAATATTCAACAAAAAAGAATCGAAAATCCGAATATACAGATTACTGGTAACAAAACATTTTTGTCGTGGGTAAAAGTGTTGATGTTATGGACTCATCGCTGAAATGAAATTAACAAACAAGTAACAAAGTACATTTTTATTTTATTTTAGCAATACATTTGACTTTGTCTATTCCAGTATTGGAGTGATGTCAGTCTCGTACTGCCAACAAACGTCGGTGCCAGCACCAGACAATATCTGCATAGTCCATAGGAACCTGCCATACATGAAAGTCTTCAACCACTTCTGCTGGATCTCGTTAAAGTCCAAGTCATTGTAGGTATATGTGCCCTGAAAGAGATTCAAAGTCAAAGTCAATTATTTTTATTCATATTGGCTTAAAAATAGCACTTATAAATCGTCATATTTTTGTTTTTTAGTTAGTTGACGTCATAAAATTACTTAAAGCTAAGTTTACCACCGCCTCCAAAGCGCAAGTGGAGAAGAGGCGGCGCAACAAACTCCACTGCTGCATTTTCTCCAAAGACGTCACTTTACAACATATGTCTTACAATTAAATGACTGTATATGTGGACGATTCAGACAAGTAACAAATTTAAATTATTTGAAAATACCCACACAATGGAGAAAAGGCAGCAGTGGACTTCTGCGATACTCCTGGTGTTGTAGTTGTCCATGGGCAGCGGTGATTACTTACCATCAGGTGACCCGCTTGCTCGTTTGCCGCCCTATGTTATAAAAAAAGTGGAGTTTGTTGCGCCGTCTTCTCCACTTCCGCTTTGGAGGCGGTGGAACCTTAGCTTTAAGTAATTTTATGACGTCAACTAATTACAAAACAAGAATATGACGATTTAAAAGTGCTATTTTTAAGCCTATTTAAATAAAAACGATTGACTTCAACTTTGACTTTTAATTGCTTAAAGCCTTATTTACATGAAAACAAAAAAAAAAACAAAATTATATTATTTTCAATTAGAATCAAAACCTTCCCATTGACCTAGAATTATGAAATACTAGCCACGCCCCAAGGCTTCGCTCCCGTGGGAATTTCAGGTTAAAAGTACCCGATGTATTATTCTCGGTGTTTGTCTACCCATATAGCAAATTTCATCATAATCCGTTTAGTAGATTTTGCTTGGTTGAGTAACAAACATCCTCACAAACTCATCTAAATATTCGCATTTATACTCGTAGTATTAGTAGAAAGTAGGATGGCAAGAAGCAAGGTCTAACAGTACTTGTTCATGAATAAATCTGAAAACTGTAAATATGTGTACGGAACCCTTCGGTGCGCGAGTCTGAATCGCATTTGCCCTGTTTTTTTTACCTTAGGTATACATAACTCGCTGCTCTGGATTTGGAAGGCGAGCTTAAAGGCATCCATTAAGAACGTCCGACAACCGACACTTTTGTTCATGTACATGATCTTCCACCTGTCCCCTTCTTTAACAAAAGCTCTTACATTGATCTGGAATTACATCCTAAAGATTTACCTACGTATAGCGATGTGCAAGAATTTCCTGTTACCGAAAATATCTTCCCTTGAAAATTTCCCAAAATTCTCAGAAATTTCTCGGGTTTTTAGGAAAATTTTCCGTTCTCTAGAATATTTTCGTAATATATTTTCGCAGGCCTCCCACTCGGTGGACCGACGACCTGGTGAAGGTCGCGGGATGCGCATGGATGCGGGTAGCGCAGGACCGGTCATTATGGAATTCCTTGGGGGAGGCCTTTGTCCAGCCGTGGACATCTTTCGGCTGAGAGAGAGAGGGAGAATATTTTCGAGAAATTTCCAAGAAACTTTTCGCTGTTTCTTTGAAAATTTCGGGAACGGCACTATACGTAGACTTTTAGTTATTTTGCTACTCCTACATATCATTAGATGGATTGAGATGAAATTTGATTTAGGGAGGGATGAACCTAGAGGTCTTTCAGGTTCTGCCCCTCCTAAACAGTCAGCAATGGAGTATTCCCAATACGCAGAGCCAAAACTGCTGAAAGTAGAAACCTGAAAAATTTTGTAGACAATTTTTTTATATAGCGTTCCGTTCAGAAATTTGACCCTATCAGGGTCGAGAACAGCATTCACACGGGCAAAAGATAGTTGATGATACCAAAACCTAAGTTTGTAAACGCTTTTCCTGGTAAAACATATTGATATATGTAATATAGCTAGATCTGCTACTTTATTCACATATCGTTAGAGTTCTTCCTACCAGTGATGACAAAAAACTGAATAGGTCACGAGACAGTGACATGAGATTCTTTTATATTAAAGATGAGTTTGCTTTTGACCACAATCTTGCCTGAGGGTCTTGAGAGAGGTCTACGATGTAGCGAGCTTACCCAGAAGCAGCCTATTCACTCTGGTTTTGAAAAGAGTCAGGTTGTTTGTGCTCGGGAACACACACGCAGAATGTTGTTTGAAAAGCACTTGGTGCGTGCGGCGGGGACTATCAACCAAGATAGGAATCGTTTGTGCTCAGGGCCTCTAGCGCAGTTTTACTTACCCGTGGTACAACTCGTTGGACATAGTCGTTGGACCACGGGTCGGTAGCGCTCCAAAATTGATTCCCCCCCCTCTTCAGGCTTTAGTCTTGTCAAAGAAAAAATTGGTCTTGTGGCATTTCGCCATCTTGTCACTTGCCAGTTATTGTTATGCTACTTACGTTACAGGGAAAAGATGATGTACCTTTAATTGAGGATTGATTCTGACCACCGTGAAGTTAGCTCTTAATAACGTCTTCCCTCCTGATTTATACGCCTCACAGTAGTACATGTAGGCTGGGTTTTTTTCGTATGGCGTTGGTGGAGTTTCACACTTTCCTGTTGTTACCACGGTAGTTTTGAATGGGCCCTAAAAAGTCATTTTGAGATAAATGAGATAATTAATATCAACAAAAACAGTATCAGATGGGAATAAATAGATATTTATTCTTGATCTGATTCCCTGCAAGGTCGGATCCAGGTTTTTTTCCGGGGGGAGGGGCAGCATATGGTATTACAGCGCCAAATACCCCGTTTGTGACTGACTTTGGCGTCACGGCATCTCTATAAAAACTGTGATAAGATGGTAACGGGAATAACTTACAAATTTCAAATTATTCCCAATATTCCTATCGTGGGAAGCATAAGTTGCAAAGGTAAAAAAAATCAGCAACACGATAATGATGTATGTCATTTCGCCGCTAAACTGTTTACGTGAATGCTTGATGACTATTAAATACCATTATCATTTAGAATGCTTGATGACTATATTTTGCTGTACCTATAAAGTTATATTCAAAAACCTTCATTGTACATAATGACATTCTAATCGACTACCTATGATCTTGTTTAACTGTGCATCATCAAAGTCATGGTAAAAGTCATAAACATTAAAAAACAATGTTCCTACCTACTTTGTTTTTATATTAGTGACAAAGCAATATTATGGTGATAAAATTAGGAGGAGAATTAATTCTCGAAGCGCATCCATTGTCAAAAGCTTTGAAGCGATAGACTTATTTTCAGTACACATATTATTCTATACATTATATAATTTTACCACACTTATTTGTGTAGCAGATATTATATAGGCAGAGACTATAGACTTCCACTTGCTACAGTCCTCACAGATCTGTTTCCCATCCTCTACACTCGTCACTCTCTTCACTTTAAAGTTTGCGTAAAAAAATCTGTGCAACTGTGCTGAATGGTTTTTCAGCTCAGTATCTAAATATACTTCCTATCCTACTATCTACACTTCTACATGGGTAGAAAACACCGGGAAAAGCACACATGGTACATTTTACCCCAAAATTCCTAAGGGAGTGAGACCCCAGGGCGTCATCAGCATCATCCACAGCCTTATAGGTAGGCCTCCTTCTGTCTACGCCAACCTTCTCGATCCTGGGCAATCCTACTCCAGTTGTTGCCAGCAATATTCTTAACATCGTCGACCCATCTAGCTGCCGGGCATCCGGCAGCTAGATGGGTAGCTCCGTTATATATCCGTATATGCCGTATAAGCCGTATCCGTATAAGCTCCGTTTTCCGTTTTGGGGGTAAATAGCTCGTTCTTAATAAAAATTGCAAAGGAAGTAGACGAAGCACTGAATGTCACTTGCCGTTTTTAATTACTGCCACTTTAAAGGCTACTCCACTCTCGCATTTTATATATACTGTCCGAAATAGCTCCGCCAGGCGTTCGTCGAGACGTTGCGTGTGCAGTGGAAAAAATAAGCAGATGGTAATACTAGAAATCCCCTTTGCGGTCATGTTCCAACACCCCGCCTTAAGCGACGACTTCGAGAATCCGAGACGTCGCAAAGCCGCTTCCCACTCGCCGCTCTTACCTATCAATGTTACGCTGATATCGACGTTACAAGAGACCATTCTCAACGTTCTTCATACAATTATGTATCCGATAGGATCTGTAGCTAGTCGCTGCGACTAGCGTTAATATCAAAAGACCAAGCCTTTAAAAGTCACAGAAGCTGCTTTAGACAGTCCAGTTTACAAGCCAAAGAAGCCAAGACAAGTATAGATCAGTGGAAATGGTCGATTTCCATCGCAATCAATGGACTTTGCACCAGCAACTCTCACCAGGAGGTGATCTTCCGGCCCGGTGTCAGGAGATGCCGTGAAAACAGAGTTAGGTGGGGTTCTCGGCTAATAATTTGTGTAATTGCGGAGCTTCCATAGCCCATCTCCTATGATGACCCAACTGCCCTTGGTCTTGTACAATAGAGGACCTTAATGACGCCAACGATAGGGTGGTTAAAGTTGCGACATACTGGTCAAAGGCTGATATAATTGTAGCCATTTCGACTCGATAAGAAGAAAAATAAAAATTGCAACCTGATTCATCAATACTTAATCGATACATATAATAAAACTGTAATCTGGTCTGTGTCTGAACATGGAAGGCATTTAAGAAGAAATACTATGAGGGATCTTCATTGGCTAATAGAAGACAAAACAATTTTTTGTAGAATTTTCTGTCTGTATGTTTGTATACGCGTCGCCAACCAATAGGTATTATATCATGGTATAATTATCTATTAAACCACGATTGATTGACAACTTTAGAGAAAAGGCAGCGATGAAGTTTGTTGCGCCTCACGGTGGGCTGAAAATCGGCTTTCATAAAATGTCATTTCTGTTTTTGATGTGCCGCGCCGCCTCTTTTTCACCTGCGATTTGCAGACGTAGTAAAATAAGTATATTATAATACTAATTAATTATTATAATATAAGACTCTTACCTAGCACTTTAAAGTTATCGCATATTTCACAAACGGATCCCTAAATTAAAAAATGGTCTTCCCATAGGTCCTCATAATATTTCTAAAAGACCTATCAAACAATACACCACATGATCGTATACCTAATCGAGAGAAAACAAAGTGATCATATAAGGGTTTCGTTTTTGCCTTTTGAGGTACGGAACCCTAAAAATCATCCTACTTTAGATGTAGGGGAGGCACCCAAAAAAATTTTTTCCTGATTTTATTCTACAGTTCGCTCCTCGTTAATTAATTCTATACTAAATCTCAGCTTTCTAGTACTAATAAATAGTCTTTGAGCTAAACCTCGGACAGAGAGACAGACAGACGGACATGACGAAACTATAAGGGTTGCTTGTTTACTTCGGCACCCTAAAAGACACGTCACACGTATTACCTAGGATGTAATTAGTTTGTCCATGGAAGTAATAAGTACCTTCTTACTACTTCCATGAGTTTGTCTGTGTCTGTAAGGTATCTCTGAGCCAATATTGTTTGTACAATCATAACTTGTTGCTTGTAATAAATGACAAAAAAAAATAAGAGGTACAATTAATAAACTTTATTATTTTAAGGAATCGAGATACCTAGAATTCGAGAGATTCAAAGGTACAGGTGGTCACAACCTTGGGAATCCGTCGACCGAGCCCACTTGAACTAGACCCGCGACACAGAATAAATAATAGTACTATAACGTCCAGAGCGGCCTCTCTCGCACCCCACCCCGCACTTCGTTGTAGACATCACTGACACTGAACCATGGTTGGCGCGTAATCGGCGCACTCGTCCTATTATGTCACTAAAAACATAAAAGCCGTATTTTTTAAATCATTCGTCTAGCAATGTTGCCAGTGATAATGCGAAAATAATGCGAGAAACAATTTCTGCTCCATTCTACGCAACGAAAACCGAATCGGTAACGAATCGTTAAAAAAATGTTCGTAAATTTTTAATCAAAGAGAACGTAAGCGTTAAACGGAACGCAAAAATTAAAATTCTAATAGACTCCATCTATATCCGTATCCGGTTGTCTATGTCATTCAAGATCGACTACTAAATCATACGAAAACGAGTGGTCTAGACCACTCGTTGCGAATTATTCGACATAGACAATTAAAAAATACGGAATTATTGATATCGAATGAAAAATCATTCGGCTCACGCTTTTTTGGTGAGTCACACTTTCAAAAATAGGGCCCCACGACACGCAAGCAGCCCTATTATATTTCACGCACACATTTGCGCGTGTACAGTACAAACGTCATTTGCCTATGTAGTAGAAAATTTGCGAGGGTTGTACTGTATGGACTGTCCGGGGTTTAGCCGCAGGGCCAATTGGCGGATTGAAGATGTTTATATAGGTGTAGTGACAGTTTGGAATTCCCAACAGATGGAGGTGCTGGTTCGAATCCCCGCCTGAAGTCTCCACAGGTAGGATCCGTACTTGATTGTCTTTGACCACGACTGCTGTACAGCGTTGAAATCCAAGTCTTTATACGTGTATGTACCCTGGAAAATATATATAATGCATTATTTACATTACAGAATTATATATGAATAGGTACTTACTAGTAATTTCGAAGATATCAAGAATACGTGTAGCAACTATCCATGGAATTTTTAAGTTCGTTGCGCAACAAAATCGGTTCAGCCGTTTTTGAGATATACGCATATTTGTAAAATAATAATCGCGAGGTCTTAGTTCGCGGCGAACCACTAGTAGTAGGATTAGGATAACCACGTAGTATTCCCATAAGAAAAGGAAATTAACTATTCCTAGGTACCTAGGTATATACATTTATACTCGTTGCTTTAGAGGCTGAAATGCAGACCTTTGTCCAGTAAGTGATAGGTCAATTAACCCATTCATTACCACTGTTTTAACAACAATACATATGTAATTGTTTATCACACGGGCGTCGCGTCTCGTGGTATAGCAATGCACCTGTTAACAAGCTAATTATTAAAATAATAAAAATAAAAAACACGACTGACAAGTTTTTACTCAAAAAATACATATAAACATATAAGTTATATACATTTTTGAAATCGCCTTTTAAAGCCCTTTAATTTGATACCCCACTCGATAAGATTGATCAAATTTTATTTTTTTGGTCTGCTATTTATCGCATATATAATCCGCCATTTTGTTTTTATGATGACGTCATATAGCCTATGTCACTCGGAGGAATGCAAAGAATCTAAAAATACCTCTCACATCAAAATCTGTTAAGCCGTTCAGGACTTATGGTGGAATAAAGAAACTTACATACATACATACATACATACATGAACCCTGAAAACATAACACTCCTTTTTTGGTCAGTCGTGTAAAAATATACTTGTTTTTCTACCAAAAATAGAAAACATTCAAACGAAATTCCTCTCTTTTTGTTTCCCTATCTTTTTTTTTTATAAAACAAACGGCGAACGAGCACGCGGGTTACCTGATGGTAAGTAATCAGCTGCCCATGGACAACCACAACACCAGGGGTATCGCAGGAGTGTTGACGGCCTTTTAAAAAGATGTAGGCTCGTTTTTTGAAGGTTCCAATGTCGTAGCGGTTCGGGAACACTGCCGCAGGAAGCTGCATGATTCCACAATTTGGTCGTACGTGGCAAGAAGTGTTTTTTAAAACGCACGGTGGTTGGCAGCCAGTCATCCAGGTGGTTTGGGTGAAATTTCTGTTTATGACGGGTGGTACGGTGGTGAAATATGTGTTTGTGCGTGCAATAAACGAACCTTGGGCACACAACCTTTGAGGTGTGGAATATTAAGTCCAAGTTTGAAGATCCTCATTAGGACTCCGTTGCAGCCTACAGCATTGGCGACGTATATAGTTTGGTATTTGCCATCTTCCAGTATAAAGGACTTAGATTGTAACTGGAAAAGTCGTTAAGTTTTTTTTAATGTAAAATTCAGTTTAAAAAAAAATAAAAAAATAATAATATGGGTTCCCCTTTTTTATATTTTTAAATGTTTTTTTTTTATTTTTTTGTAATATTTTATATTTAAAAATGTAAAAAAAATAACAAATAAATGAATGAATAATAATAATAAAATAAAATAAATAATATTAAATTAATATTATTAAAAAAAGAAATTAAAGTATCTTAAAAATACTACCTACTATAAATTTAAAATAAATACTATAAATTAAAGATCTAACTCTAAATTTGTTGCTCCTGGCAAGGTGCCCGTCAACCAGATAGCATTCCCGCGCGTAGTAGCAATAGCGAGCAAGCTGCCCGCGCGAGGGTCACCTGTTGCCTGAGGCAAGGCAGGCAGGCACACAAGGCAGGATAACCTGAGGGAGGCAACTTGCCTCCCTCAGGTTATCCTGCCTTGTGTGCCCCCTGTGGGGTTACCCCCCATGTGTCCTATGTGCCCCATGAGACTAGAGTCTCGACGCCAAAAGCCATAAATTGTATTAAGCAACTATACATTATTGGTTTTTAAGCGTTCCCGGGCATCTGCCGCCGCCCCGGCCTGTCTGCTTGTTGCGGTGAGGTAACGCAGCTAGGGCATTCCAGACTAGCGCCACAGATTAAAAAAATATACTGATGGAAAGCTTCCTAAGAGAGGTCAAAATTCATACATATTCTTATAGGGCTGTCACTTGGTTATTAAAAAAAAATAAAGATACATATTATTTCTATTCTTGATATATTGAAATAAAAACAGTTTAGCTTTGAAAGTTATACTAACTCTACTTACTGGGTTACTTAAGTTGTACTTACGGGGTTTTTCGATAACAATTATTTAACAATGGACACAAGTTTTGTGCTCTATCGTGTTTTCAAATAGCACATTCTTTAAAAAAATATTCCTATATAAAATTGTATATTTTTTATATTACTTTGTGCTAGCGCCCTACCCAATTTCCAGGGAATTTAAAAAGGTGAAAAATTATTTCTGCTTATAATAGCCACATCTGCATATGAGGGCTATCTGGAATCCCAACAGACGCGATTTTTCTTTCGCTGTTTGGTAAATAGTTGGACAATATTTTCCACTTTTGTAGACCGAATTATTTCAATTTATAATTTAAAAAAAATATCTACCCATATATGAGGGTCTACTTTGACGACCGTTAGATTTCCTCTCAAAAGTCTCCGTTTCCCAAAGGTATATATCTCACTGGTCAAATAAGCCATCGGGTTCTGGTCATAAGGCTTCGTAGGATTCTTACACCTTTCGGACCTCAACACTGTGACCTTGTATGGGCCCTTGAAGAAAAAAAATCACAAAATAAATTGTGTATCGTATAAAACGTTCAAAACTTATCTAAAAAAAGTAAATTACAAAAAATATCTTGAAAACTTTCGTGGGCCAATTCTAAGAATTTTCTTTAGAAATAACTAGTAACTTTGTATCTGTTTTTGTTATTAACAAAAATAATAAATAAATTAAAAATATTTTATCCTTGGCACACTCAAGCATGATTTTATATAAAACTAGCTTTTGCTCGCGGCTTCGCCCGCGTGAATTTCTCACGAGTCCTTTTTTCCGGGATGAAAGGTACCCTATGTCCTTCTCAGTACTTCTATGTATATGCGAAATTTCAGGAAGATTGGTTCAGTAAATGAAACGGGAGGTAACAAACAAACTAATGAATAAACATACTCACTGTCGCATTATTAATACTAACGCCACGTGGCTTTGCTCCCTTGGGAATTTCGGGATAAAAAGCTGTTCCCAGCTTTTCTACCCGTATATCAAATTTCATCGAAATCCGTCTCGTAGATTTTGCGTGATTGAGTAACAAACATCCTCACAAACTCACATCTAAACTTTCGCTTACAATATTAGTAGAAAATAGGATTGTTAGGATTACCTTTATAAAATCGATTATTTTTTGCGTTGGTGAGAACTGTGAGTCTGACTGATGAATAAGTAAGTAATTTTCATCGACCACCCATGAAATTAATAAAATCATGAAACCTACCACTTATCCTTGCCACTGCCTACTTCCGGTGACAGAAAATGTCAAGAGGTAACGTACAGTCGACCGCACCTCAAGATACCCTGCATGATCTCTTATGCCGCGGCCGCAGAGTCGAATTTGCAATGAATTTGAGTAGGTTGATGTGCTGTTGACTGTACGTACGTACCTACACTTTAACTAGATCGCTAGTACCCTTTTAACTAATCATGTGTCGCTAGAGTATTACGTAGGCTAAATGGCGGTTATTTAGCTAAGCGTGGCCTTCGAGTAGCACTTTTGGCTCTGTCTACCCCGTAAGGGATAAAGACGTGATTCTATGTATGTATGTATGTAATTGGCGGTAGTCGTTCACTAGAAAGAGAAGGAAGACCACTTTAACATCTTATCAGTCCTATCCCGCCCCACAATCCTTACTTACATTTAATTTACAATTTACAATTGTACAAAAGTTATAATTTATTCTTCACTTCACAGTTCACAGTTTTAATTTTAGTTCATCGCAGTGGTAGATATACCTAATTATGTTACAGTTTATGTGCAAGCGATGTTTGTCTATAAAGATTGTGCAATCAGATCTATTTTTGGTGAATGGTGATTGTTATTTTCCATGTATTGTTGTAACAATTGTTGACAAACTTAATAAATAAAATAAAATAAAAAATAAAATAAACACTCCCAATCTCGTCCCAACTGGTTTCTCGAGTTGGGGATTAGGGATTCACGTCTGGTGGAGCACTCCTCCACGGCACGAAACCGGAAATGTACAAAACGTCCAGCCTCGGCTCTCTCGAGGAAAGTACACTCCTCGGAGGTGGACCCAGCCCTAAACTCTTACTTACTACAAAACGATGTCTAAAGTTAAGTACTTGTTAAACACTTTACCATTACAATAAAAATACACGTGCTTTGATGACATTTTCTAGTTGTCAGTATCTTTTTCTTATGAACGGGTAATGTGTTTAGCAAGTATTTAACTTTAGACATCGTTTTGTAGTAAGACAGTTACAGTTTAACCACTGGCTGGGAGGGCACAGAACAGAACTCGAAAGAAAAGGAAGACCACTTAAACTTACCATTTCTGCTTTACTAGCATTCTGACTGTGGTGTACTTATACTTGTAACACTGTTTTGTAGCGGGTAACATTCATGATGAATAAAGCAGTTGTCAGTTGTCATCCAAATGGCGTCTCATTTACACAACATGGTGGCAGCGGTAAACGAAAAAAACATATTGATTTTCTATTTTGCTGTTTATGGGTCGTAAATATCGTTTTATAAATTGCGGAGACTGTCTACGTGTATTGAGTGATAATGGAACACGCGCGACCGCCGCCCGAATTAAGCCTGGATGGCAGCCCCGTCAGCCGGGCTGACGCATGGAAGCGTTGGAAAACGCAGTTCAATTTATTTCTGAAAGCATCGGGAGTCGCTAAAGAGGAAGCCGGTGTTCAAGCTAGTCTGCTTATAAATTTAATTGGGCCCGAAGGCTTTGATGTCTACCAAACTTTTGTGTTTCAAGATGGCGAAAAAGAAAAAGATGACATCGCCATTTTGTTTAAAAAATTTTTGGTGTGAAGCCAAACATAACATTGGCAAGGTATAATTTCTTTAGCAGAAACCAAGAAAAAGGGGAATCAATTAATCAATATGTCACAGCGCTGAAGTTGTTAAGTAAAAATTGCGAATTCAAAACGTTGGAGGACGAATTGATTCGAGACCGCATTGTTTGTGGAATTGGCAGTACGATTGTTCGAGATCGACTGCTAAGAACGGAAGAGTTAACATTAGATAAAGCGATAAAAATTGTTCAGGCCAATGAGATGTCACATGATAGTGGTCGCCTGTTAGAAAATCGCGCGGCGGGCCAAGGGACAGCACAAGTGGATGCGGTAGGAGTGCGCGGTGGCGGTCGAGGTCGAGCACGCGGATGGCGCGGGCGCCGTGGAGGACGCGCGCTGCCTGCAGCCTCGCGTGTAGCTGGTGCGGCCGGGGGCAGCACCAGGCGCGCTATGTCTGGTCAGAATTCCTGTTTCAAGTGTGGAGGAGAATGTTCAGACCCCACTGAGTGTCCCGCTATTTCTGTGCAGTGTTATAATTGTGAAAATTATGGTCATTTTGCTAGGATGTGTAAGGTAAAGAAGAGTGTTAAAAAGTTATATGATATTGGTGTACAAGAAGAAAATTCGGACTCAGAAGAAGACTGTGAGTCGTTTTACATATCTGTTTTATACAATATTTCGGAAATAAATAGTTCATCTGAGGAATGGTTTGAAACATTAAGTGGGGAGTTTGGAACAGAGAAATTTAAATTAGATTCGGGTGCAGACATTAATGTTTTATCTTACAAAAAAATTTTATTGTTGGGTTACAATATAAATATTATTAATACTAAGATAATGATAAAATTGCAATCATATAGTGGTGAATGTATTCCCATCAAAGGTGTTTGTTACTTGAAATGGTGGTACAAGGATACTCCATATGAATTAAAATTTGCAATTGCCACTATAGATTGTCAAAGCGTGTTGGGATTACAAGCATGTTTAACTTTAGGTTTGATTAAAAGAATTCATGATATACACTTGTCGAAAAATGAAGATTTATTCAATGGGTTAGGTTGTTTGCCTGGGGAATATCACATTGTGGTAAACAAAAATGTGTCACCGGTAGTGTGTGCCTCAAGAAAAGTACCATTAGGGTTACGTGATAAATTACAGGATGAACTAAACAGAATGATAAAATTAGGCGTTATTAGGAAGGTTACTCACCCTACTCCATGGGTCAATGCATTAGTAGTAGTGGCTAAGAAAAATGGTTCTTTACGGGTATGTCTAGACCCCAGACCACTAAATGTAGCCATTCAACGTGCTCATTTTCAATTACCTACGATTAATGAAGTTGCCACAAAGCTTAAAGGTGCTCAATACTTTTCAGTCTTAGATGCTTTTTCTGGTTTTTGGTCTGTTAAGTTAGATAGTGAGAGTTCTGATTTGTGTACCTTTAATACGCCATTTGGGCGGTATCAATATTTAAGATTACCCTTTGGACTTAATTGTGCTCCGGAGGTCTTTCATGCTAAGATAAAACAACTGCTGGAAGGCCTGGATGGGGTTGACTCTTTCATCGACGATATTATATGTTGGGGATCATCAAAGCAGGAACATGACAATAGATTAATGGAACTATTTAAAAGAGCTCGGGAAATAAATTTAAGATTTAATAAAAGTAAGTGTCATTTTGGGGTCAAAGAAGTCAGATACTTAGGCCATGTGTTTAACAAAGATGGGATGAAAGTGGATGATGAGAAGGTGAGGGCTATTCTGGACATGCCAGAGCCGACTGACAGAAAAAGCTTAGAGAGGTTTCTGGGAGCAATTAATTATTTGTCTAAATTTATACCGGATTATTCTGATAACATATTTCCATTAACAAGATTGTTAAAAAGAGATGTCACTTGGAGCTGGGAAACTGGGCACAAGAATGCTTTTGATCGGCTTAAAAACTTGATAAGTAATGCACCTGTATTAGCTCTTTATAATGTTAGTGGTGAAGTACTTCTATCGGTTGACGCAAGCAGTGTGGCTTTTGGTGCAGTGTTAATGCAAGGGGGGCGCCCTGTTGAGTATGCATCGCGGACGCTCACTGAGACGCAGCAGCGATATGCTCAAATAGAAAAAGAAATGCTTGCCATTGTTTTTGCATGTGAAAAGTTTCATCAATATATATATGGTAAAAAAAACATTGTCATTGAGTCAGATCATAAGCCGCTTGAAAGCATTTTTAAAAAACCTTTGAATTCAGTACCAGCTAGGTTACAGCGTATGTTGTTAAAATTACAGGGATATGATTTTACAATTACTTACAAACCAGGAAAATTTATGTATATACCTGACACATTGTCGCGTGCGCCACTTCCAGATTTATATAATGATAATGTTAGTAAAGCAGTATTGTATCAATTAAGGATGGTTGTTGAAAATGTGCCTATGTCTCAAAGTAAGCTTACTATTGTAAAAAGAGAAACTGCAAAAGACAAAATGTTATGTCAACTATTGTTATATATTAAAGAAGGTTGGCCTGATCATAAGTATGTGATGCAAAATAATTTAAAATATTTTTGGTCTATTAGAGATGAATTATATTCAGTAGATGGTGTGATTTTTAAAAATAAGCAGGTATTGATTCCAAATTCTTTGCAAAGTGAAATGTTAAAATTGATCCATGATGGGCACTTAGGAATAGACCGTTGTAAAAGGCGCGCACGTGAGGTTTTATTTTGGCCTGGTATATCAAGAGATATTGAAACATTTGTGAAAAGATGTGAAATGTGTCAGGAAAGTTTAAATAAACCAAGCAGGGAGCCACTGATTCCAGTATCTGTTCCAACTTTGCCTTGGAATAAGATTGGTACTGATATATTTGAATATAGGAAAAAGTGTTATTTGATTTTAATAGATTATTATTCAGGTTTTGTTGAAGTGGCTGGATTGAGAGATACATCATCAAATTCTATTATTAATATAATGAAGGAAAATTTTGCTCGTTATGGTATACCAGATACAGTAATTAGTGATAATGGACCACAGTACAGTAGTCATCAGTTTAAAAAATTTGCTTGTGAATGGGGTTTTAATCATATTACTTCATCTCCATACTATGCCCAGTCAAATGGAAAAAGTGAAAGAGCAGTACAAACCATTAAAAGAATGTTAAAAAATCTTTGGATAGCCAAACTGATTTTTATTTGAACTTATTAAGTTATAGAAACACGCCACGTGAAAAATTAAATTCTCCTGCCTTACTTTTGATGGGTCGCAGATTAAATTGTAGATTACCAGTGCATCCAGAATTATTGATGAGAAGTAATTGTAATGATAAAAAGCAACACAAAAATTTAATTAGTAAGCAGTTAAAAACGAAATTGTATTATGATCACCATGCGAAACCATTGCCCAAGTTAAGTGTTGGTGATGATGTTATAATGATAGAGAACAATAACGAACGAATTCGTGGTAAGGTTGTGGGAAAAACGCCTTATCCACGCTCTTATGTGTTAAAAAATAAAAAGGGCATATTCCGCCGCAACCGCCGGCATTTAATTAAAACTAATACTGATCACAGCAATGTTGACACTCATGTGTCAATTTATAAAAAAGAGAATGAGGGTAATGGAAATAAGGAGCATTGCTCGCCTCCTCTTACTCGGAGAAAGGCCAAGATGTTAAGGGATGATTGAATATCTAGGTTTATTTGTCGTTATTCTTTAACATTTGTTTTTTTTAAAGGAGAAGATGTGTTATTGTTTAATACTCATATTATAGAGGGAATATGTAGTTTACTTTCAAACTTTTTTATTGTTTAATACTTGTTATATATAAAAGGAAACATGGGGTGTACTTTCAAACTGCTTTCAAACTTGTTATTGTTTAATACTTATTTTAAAAAAAAAGAAAACATGGGGTGTGCTTTCAAACTTGTTATTGTTTAATACTTATATTAAAAAAAAAAGAAAACATGGGGTGTACTTTCAAACTTTTTATTGTTTAATACTTATTTTTATAAACAGAAAGATATGGTTTACTTTAAGGCTTGTTATTGTTTAATACTTATGTTTTATAAAGGGAAAGATGTGGTGTACTTATACTTGTAACACTGTTTTGTAGCGGGTAACATTCATGATGAATAAAGCAGTTGTCAGTTGTCATCCAAATGGCGTCTCATTTACACAACACTGACTAGCATTGCAGAAATCAAAAAAAATTATAAAAGTGTAAAAACTCAAAAGAACTATTAAATCCATTGCGTGTTAACTTTGCATAGTTTATATCACGAAATTTTACAAACAAATACTATGTATGTACTATATCATAGTATTGATACATATTTGTAAAGACGTGTTCACATTTTATTTTATTATTTTATGAAAATGATTTCAGATTTTTTTTTAAGTAATATCCGGTGAATCGCTTGCTGTTTTTTTGTCAGTAAATCCTCTTCTGTGATGCGAAAGGGATTTGTGGAAAATTAAGTCTACAAATCCCCTGCACTCGGTCAGTTGTAAAAACATCCTATCTCTCCTATCCTAGCTGCCCCGCTCCACATTCCCAATCTCGTCTACATGCCCAACTGGTTTCTCGATCTGGGGATTAGGTATTCACGTCTGAGTGGAGTACTCCTCCACGGCAAGAAACCGAGAATGTACAAAACCTTTAACCACTGGCTGGGAGGGCACAGAGCAGAACAGAAGAAGTCTACAAATCCCCTATACAGAGGATCATCTAAGACTTTAATAAGCCGTTAGAGGTTGGGCAACATGGAAAAGTGTACCAGTTTTTATAGTGAATCGTTTTTGAGGTGGTACTTCCAAAATTTCCTAGAATTATATTCACTGAACCTCCAAGAACACAGTTCAGAAACGTAAATAGATGAAAGATACATTGTTCAGATGGTCAAATCACTCAGAGCTGTCTCTATTGTGGAAAGTTCCTAATATTTGTTGAAATATCCATTAACTGAACATTTAGGCGAATCATTATGTTGTTTACATAGATTCTGAGGGCCAATGGTATTTAAAACGTATACTATTTACCCGGTACACTCAAAAAAAATTCTAAACGCAGTGACAAAAATCCCTTAACAAATGGGAGCCGTCTACGGACCACAAATACATCGACAGAACAAATTTAGACTCTCAATGACAAATGAACTTTGTCACCGGACTTTGCCGCTTCGTATTAATAATTTGTTCTTTCAACTCTGTCTCAAACGTTGTATACATGACAATGCTCCTTTGTCCTTACATCTAAGGTGATCTCCTCTATTACAAAGGAACTTCGTCACTGCGTTCGTGTTTACGTTGTCAGTATGACAATTTTCCTGTAGCTCCTCGTTAAGACGGTGTCAATTTGACAGGACGAATTGGGCCGTAAGTCAACGGCGTGTTGTCACTGTGACAGTGTATAGATGCTACTTTGTCCCTACGTTTAAGTGGATAAGCCTATAATACAAAGGTACTTTGTTGCTGCGTTCTTGGAACGTTGTCAGTATGACAACATTCCTTTGGCTCCTCGTTAAGACGGTGTCAATTAGATAAGACAACTAGTCCTCAGTGTTTAAGGTATATTGTCCGTAAGTCAACGGCGTGCTGTCACTGTGACAGTATAGGCTGTCCCTACGTCTTAGGCGATAAGCCTTTATTACAAATGACATTCGTCACTGCGATCTTGGCACGTTGTCAGTTTGACAACGTTTCTTTGACTCCACGTTAAGCGGTGCGGCATTTTGACAACATAACTTTGGCTCTTCTATTGTTACTGTGACAGTGTTTTTTGTCCTTACGTCTACGGCGTGTTGTCGCTGTGACAGTGCTTTTCTGCCCTTACGTCTACGGCATGTTATCATTGTAACATTGTTTTTCTGTCGTTAGGTCAAAGGTGTGTTGTTCCTGTGACAGTGTTTTGCTGTCCCTACGTCTAGGGTATGTTGTTGCTGTGACTGTGTTTTGTGTTACTACGTCTACGGTGTGTTGTTACTGTGACAGTGTTTTGCTGTCCCTACGTCTAGGGTATGTTGTTGCTGTGACTGTGTTTTTGTGTTCCTACGTCTACGGTGTGTTGTTACTGTGACAGTGTTTTGCTGTCCCTACGTCTAGGGTATGTTGTTGCTGTGACTGTGTTTTTGTGTTCCTACGTCTACGGTGTGTTGTTACTGTGACAGTGTTTTGCTGTCCCTACGTCTAGGGTATGTTGTTGCTGTGACTGTGTTTTTGTGTTCCTACGTCTACGGTGTGTTGTTACTGTGACAGTGTTTTGCTGTCCCTACGTCTAGGGTATGTTGTTGCTGTGACTGTGTTTTTGTGTTTCTACGTCTACGGTGTGTTGTTACTGTGACTGTGTTTTGCTGTCTCTAAAATAAAAGAAAAAAATGATTAGGTCACTTTTATTGTCTAACAATTTTTCTTAAAAAAACAGAATAAAATACAAGATATTATTTCTGGAAGAAATCAAAAATTAAAATTACTACAAATACTTTGAATACTTTTCTTCAGCATTATACAAAATATTAAAAGTAACTGGGTAACCTCATATACAATTTTACCACCAGAAGGTCGCCATACACTTATCATCTCCGCACACACATAGTTCCGCACACACATAGTTCACAATCGTGGATGTAAAACAGAGTAATGCTGTGCGAAATAAGTGTGCATCAGAATGACTGGCCAAAATAACCGAACCCATTAAAAAATATTACTAAAATGTAATACCTATTTGCTACTATTAGATACCTTTGTTTAAATATCCAACCTAATTAATAAACGAGAAAATCAAATAAAAAAATAGGCATTCATTCTGACGTCAAGATGACCGCCCACACTTAGGATTTCCACGAAAGTGCTTTGAAATTTCAATTCGAAATTCGCCTTTACAAAACTTTAAAATTATATTGAGGTACGAAATAGGTACTGAAGTTTTGTAAAGACGAATTGAAATTTCGAAGCCCTTTCGTGGAAATCGTAAATGCAGGCAGTCATCTTGACGTCAGAATGACTGCCCATTTTTTAAATTTATTTTCTCTATTATTCATTAGGTACCAAATATTTAAAGAAAGGCATCAAATAAATCTATGGACTCTACATTTTAGGGAAAATATGTAATAAGATTTAGCTAATTCCTATCTCTATATAAAGCAAATAACCATATTGAATAGAGAAATATAGTTTGATTCTATGAACATTAGCATACAATATTAATTAAATTAAACTAAACTCTTTCCACAAGTAAACAAACGACTGTGTTATTTACTTGCGGAGAGGGAAAGAAATAAGTAATACTTTTAAGGGTTGTTGTTATGTTGTCGGTACTCTGCGAAATAATTACACCGTAAAGGCCGGCAATACCTCCATCATAACAACGCCAACACAAATACATAAAACAACGACAAACTTACAACATTGTAAACATCAATATACAATATTAAATGACTTAAACTAAACTCTTTCCACAAGTAAACAAACGACTGTGTTGTTTACTTGCGGAGAGGGCAAGAAATAAATAATACTTTAAGGGTAGTTGTTATGTTGTCGGTACTCTGCGAAATAATTACACCGTAAAGGTCGGCAATACCTCCATCATAACAACGCCAACACAAATACATAAAACAACGACAAACTTACAACATTGTAAACATCAATATACAATATTAAATGACTTAAACTAAACTCTTTCCACAAGTAAACAAACGACTGTGTTGTTTACTTGCGGAGAGGGCAAGAAATAAATAATACTTTTAAGGGTAGTTGTTATGTTGTCGGTACTTTGCGAAATAATTACACCGTAAAGGCCGGCAATACCTCCATCATAACAACGCCAACACAAATACATAAAACAACGACAAACTTACAACATTATAAACATCAATATACAATATTAAATGACTTAAACTAAACTCTTTCCACAAGTAAACAAACGACTGTGTTGTTTACTTGCGGAGAGGGCAAGAAATAAATAATACTTTTAAGGGTAGTTGTTATGTTGTCGGTACTCTGCGAAATAGTTACACCGTAAAGGCCGGCAATACCTCCATCATAACAACGCCAACACAAATACATAAAACAACGACAAACTTACAACATTATAAACATCAATATACAATATTAAATGACTTAAACTAAACTCTTTCCACAAGTAAACAAACGACTGTGTTGTTTACTTGCGGAGAGGGCAAGAAATAAATAATACTTTAAGGGTAGTTGTTATGTTGTCGGTACTCTGCGAAATAATTACACCGTAAAGGCCGGCAATACCTCCATCATAACAACGCCAACACAAATACATAAAACAACGACAAACTTACAACATTGTAAACATCAATATACAATATTAAATGACTTAAACTAAACTCTTTCCACAAGTAAACAAACGACTGTGTTGTTTACTTGCGGAGAGGGCAAGAAATAAATAATACTTTTAAGGGTAGTTGTTATGTTGTCGGTACTCTGCGAAATAATTTATGGTTAAAAGAACTTACCTAAGTGAATTTCAACCAAAATTATACGAAATATTACATCCGAAGAGATTTAATACCAAGTAGTACGTGTCTTTTCATGTACTTCCTTCACACAATACAAAGCATATATTCTATAAATAAATAAGAACAAAAACGAACTTTTTAGGTCATCATACATTCACTCATTGATACAGTTCCTTCGTTCACCGACTGTTAGCTAATGTCATTCTTTTTAGAGCTGCTGTTTGCATTCTGCAACCCTGGGCACATAAGACATGGTAGCAGAGTTCTACGAGCGAGCATGTCAAACGGGATGGGTGGGAGATTAAATCTCTTCGGATGTAATATTTCGTATAATTTTGGTTGAAATTCACTTAGGTAAGTTCTTTTAACCATAAATTATACTTCAATATTACATCCTCGAGATTTAATACCAAGTAGATGTTTAGCGTAAATATGTTGCAGAATGAAAGAAAAAGGTTATTCAACACTTTTTTTTTTTTTTATAATAATCTGATTTGACAGGATTGTGTTAGCGAATGGTGTATTATCTAACTCATTTAAAGGCAGTTTATATAACTACTTTACTTTGCAAGATAAAGAGAGTTTTCAGTCTTGCCCACTGTCCTCTTGATCAAGTCGATGGACAGTCCAGCCCGGCTAGTCACCTGTGTGTCCGCTACGCGGTGAATGTGTTCACATTTACGCAACTTTCGCGTAAGATTTGTTTATTCATCGACTTATCATTGAAGAGGTGACGTTATGATTATAGTTAATACCAATTTACGTAATAATTAATAAATAAATAGTTTATTTTTCTCTCCAAATTAGGTTTACAATACCTAATGTATTAGTACTTGACAATAAACGAAATTGGAATGTTCATTTCAAATAGCTAAGTAATTAATATTTTTATCAAAATATGGGATGTTGAGTTCCGAACTGGAATAACTAGGAGCGGAGGATATAATTAAATCATTAAAACAAAGAAATAAATTATTATACGATTCTTTCTAAAAGGTAATTAATAGTACCAATTAATAGTAATTATGTCAAGCATGCATAAGCGTCTATACGCATTGTCCTGTTGATACGCGAAAAAAGTGTTTTGGCTGATAAATCAATTGTAACAGAATAATTCGTGTAGATATTATTACACATATATTGTAAAACAATGTCGGGATCCCAGGTTTATATTTTTATTTTAAAAATACTTTTAAACAGTCTAATTAATTGTTTTTTATTAATTCTGATTATTGTTTATCAATTTTATCCTTAAGGTAAAATAAGTCCATAATATGCACCCTTTTCGACTTGTTGAATTAAAATATATAATCCTAATTTGAAGGCGTAGAATAATAATTTACTTTATTCAATTGACAAAAAGAAAACCATCGTCTTAAGTAACGTTATACTGACTAAGAATATCATTGCCTATACGCTTGTCGGCCAATGTAATGCAAGGAACGGCTATACCACGAGGGTGCAGTTGTCTAGAAGATGATAATGAAAGGTTTTTATTAGGTCTCATAAACGATATTTCAGAAACTGCAAACTTTCCAACAAAAAGGTGATGCCATTATTGGGCTAATATGTACGAGCCGTATCTCGTGGCCTTCTTTTTCAATAATTTATTCTACGGTATTTTAAAAATGAAAGCGAAAAGTGGAAATGCGTAGAAGAAATACCTACTTATTGCAATTTCCGACGTCCGTTAAATGCGTCGATTTCATAAGCATTTGGGTCCCGTTTTCGGAAACCCTAGGTGCAAATAGGTCAATGACCAGCTAATCAAACGTGGTAAATGATTATGATTATGACGTATGTAAAAAGCAAATATATATATGTTTCACATTACTATTGCCTCGTATTTCTCTCATTAGAGAGAAGAATTATATGCCGTCCATCCTTTGTAAGAGATAACAGAGATGTGGTCGATTCTGAGCAATACACAAATTTTTTTTTTTTTTATTATTTTTTTTTTTTTATTATTTCCACAAAGGATTTAAATCCTGTAATTTGTAATTAATGTAATGCTAACAACGTGTATCACGTTGCAATCCAAAGAACGCACCTAAAAGTTGTAAACAATTAATGTGGTGAGTCATTTCAAATGCACTCCAATTACCTCGAATGACCTCGCCAACACAGAAAGAATCATAGCATAATTCGTAAGAACTTTTAGTTCAAAAATTATAATGTTTTTCGATAATATAGACCCACCAAAAAACGTTGACAATAAGAAAAAATCCTGTATTAGCTCAGTTATTTACTACTAAGAAAAGTAGGTAATGATTAAAGTATAAAGTAATTACAATATTTATACTAACATGTTTGAAGCCAAAGAAACTTCTCGCGCTCAAAGCGTTTGGTACTTATTCAAACCAAACATAATTGTAAGCATAGCTAGTCTATAAGTATATAGTTCAATTTTTTTTTTTTTCATAAGTACACAATAATTCCACTGCCCTTTTCATTTTTGTTTAACTGTGTATCCTTGGTAGCAGGTACAATAAAGATATTACAAATAAACAACAAACATAATAATATACCTACTCATGTATAATAAGGTATAACTGTTTGTTAAAAAGGTGAACAATGAAATATTGTTATTATTATCCAACCGTACGCAATCTTGAAGGTACCGATGAAGTCGTATAATGATCGAATTTGTAAAAGCAAAATAGTATTTAGAAGTATTGTAAATAAAAATTTTTTTTTTTTTTTTTTTTTAATCCTTTAAAATATGAACATAAGGACTTGCATAATTGCATAGGTTAAATATTTCTTCCTTTATTTTTATATTTTCATACTACTGAACCAAAAGGGAGCGTTAAGCTTTCATGTATTTATATGATGTGTAGTCTAAGCCGATACAAATTATTATAATAATTTAACAAATAGGCTACCAATGGCCAGCTTGGCCTCTCAGCAAAGATTAAAGCGGTTTCAAAAAATTTGGTCAAAATGTACGGGCCTAGCAAAGACCTAAAGTAAGTAGTTAAATTCATATAATTGAATGAATTTGAATCTTAGGCTTATAAGTGAAAGGTCACCAGAAAGTTGACATATTTAAGGTCAGTTATTACCATATGTTCAATGCGGGATATTAGTCGGCATACGGTACATATGTTTCCATTTTAAAATGAAGACAATTGATGGATTCATTTAACTTTCATTAATTTAACATAAATCAAAAGCTCTTTAATTTTTAGTGTTAAAAATTCTGGAGAAACGAATTGATCTGGTAACTCATGTTAGGGTGGCATGGCACCGAGATTACAAGTTAATAAGGCGTTAAGCATTTTAATTTCAGGAAAAAGACTATTTTTAGTTCAGTAGTCTAGAACACACATTGACGTAGAACAGCAATACTTGATCGTCGATAATTGTTCGCCAGTTATTATAAAAGTACTGAATATGACCAGCGGCGTGTGGTAGGTACCTGAATTGGCGCCGGTGATCACGCGACTTGTTGATGCGTGCAGACGCGTGCAGTCGAGCTCCTCTTTGCTGGCAACGCTGCACTGCTACAGACACTGGCGTGTTGGCTGCTCGAAGCTATTCGTACCTTTGTGTACGTCATGTTGGAGGAAGGCGTGTGTTTTCTCAACTTCATTAGTGGTTTTGTTAGAAATTCAGGTGCGGGCTGCTTATTTTGTTGATTGGATTCATATGTCAATTTCTTAAGACATTTTCATATTGCATATCATGATATGAGTATACAGCAACAACGTAACATCAACATGACTTGGCGATATTTGGGTTTAAGTTGATAAATGATACAGGAACAAAAAAACCAATGATCTCAGTGGTTTTTGAAACGCAACATATTGTCATAATATGTTATTTTGTAATTTGTAATAATAATACATATAATTAAATAAAAAGTTGCACGAATTTAGATGGATTCTAAATATTGTATCATTGAAAAATGTTTATGTGACCACCAGTGATTAACAGTAAATTGAACATTTATTTCTTATTGTAGGTCAAGAAGACTTATCTTAATTTGATTCTATCAAATCTTTTGTCAACTTATGAGTAATCAAGCAATGTCTGAACCTAATAAATTGGCCTTGGGCACTTTCTTACCTCTTATCCCGATTTCTCGCAGCCACTGACACAACAGCGATTACTTCTCCAGCAGGATCTTTCCCCAGCGTTCAGAGACCTGTCCAAATAGTTATATTATTTCATCCGGTACGGCCGCCAAGGGCTTTCATTTTTCATCGATGTTGATTCCAGGTCTTGTACTGGATCCGATCGGAACTGGCAGATCCGAATCTCGTACTTTTCCTGGATAATATCTCGTATTACCACGTTAGGAAAGTAATAGATTATCCCTGGATAATATCTCGTATTACCACGTTAGGGAAGTAATAGTTTGATTCTGGATGATATCTCGTAGTAACTCGTACTAATCCTGGATAATATCTCGTATTACCACTTTAGGAAAAGTAATAATTTTGTTCCTGGATAATATCTCGTATTACCACTTTAGAAACATAAAATCCCCGGATAATATCTCGTATTACCACTGTGGGGAAGTAATAGTTTGGTCCTGGATATGTCTCGTAGCATCTCGTACTATCCCTGGATAATATCTCGTATTACCACGTTAGGGAAAGTAATAGCTTGGTCCTGGATAATATTTCGTAGTATCTCGTACTATACCTGGATAATATCTCGTATTACCACGTTAGGGAAGTAATAATTTGGTCCCGGATCATTTTTGTACCCTAATGCTTTTTGCATTAGTCCTTGTTGCATCTTGTACTGATGACGTTAGGAAAGAAATAGTTTATACCTGAACAATATCTCGTATAACCACATTAAGATGGTAGAAAACCATGATTTTTATCTTCTTAGATTGTTGATAACAATTGTCAGACCACGCTTCCAAGCGTATTATGTAATTTTAATACTTTTTCAATAAGTAAATTTAAAAATAGCTATTGCGAGGGTAGGTTGGCTGATATTGTCGTCTTCATATCGTTTGAAGCGATTCAACTTTTCCTCCAAGCAGCATAGTTTATGGCGCGGCGAGTTGATACCATAATATCTTCTTTATGTTTTCTCTTCTTTTCCGCGTGTTAAGTAACTTATTAAACTTGATAGATAGAAAAAATAATAATAATTTGAACGAGAGTATGTGTGACGGTGCGCACA
The DNA here is from genome assembly GCA_018467065.1 of Ephestia elutella. Classification (NCBI taxonomy): domain Eukaryota; kingdom Metazoa; phylum Arthropoda; class Insecta; order Lepidoptera; family Pyralidae; genus Ephestia; species Ephestia elutella. The sequence continues at coordinate 3,590,993 of CM031579.1, forward strand.
CGAAACACGAATGACATTAGCTAACAGTCGGTGAACGAAGGAACTGTATCAATGAGTGAATGTATGATGACCTAAAAAGTTCGTTTTTGTTCTTATTTATTTATAGAATATATGCTTTGTATTGTGTGAAGGAAGTACATGAAAAGACACGTACTACTTGGTATTAAATCTCGAGGATGTAATATTGAAGTATAATTACACCGTAAAGGCCGGCAATACCTCCATCATAACAACGCCAACACAAATATATAAAACAACGACAAACTTACAACATGAACCCTTGTTAACTAGCAGCTCCAAAAGTCGTCTCTTGACTATTGGGAAATTCTCATCAAAGGAAAGTTGATGCCAGAGGATAACTTTTTTCGAAATTGCTCCCCAACTGGAACAGAAAAGAAGTATGAAATAAAATGACTAGGTACTCTTCTAGGAATGAGTGTTCTATCCAAGATCATCAGTGAATCCAGGCGTTTGAATATCTATGGTAACAGACATACAATTTAAAGCATTAGAAAACACAACTTCAGATGCATATGTAAATGTTAAATAACTAGAATGATTAGAACTAGTGTTGAATATTTTTTTAATTACATAAAATGATATTTTTAAATCAAACAGTTTTTATTTTAATTTACTTTGAACATTTTTTCGTTTGACTGTACTGTTTTATTTTTAACTAGCTGTTGCCCCGCGGCTCCGCCCGCAGCATGTTTTTCATACAAACTTTGGGTTGATTCCTGAAAAAAAAATTTAGCCTATATTTGACCCCGGGTCTTCAACTATATTCATACGAAATTTCATCAAAATCGGTCCAGTGGTTTAACTGTGAAAGCGTAAGACAGACAGACTTTCGCATTTATAATATTAGTATGGATTTATGAGTGGTCCCAGTCGCTGGAAGAAAAATATTTTTTTTTTTGTATCCGGCGACTGGGACCGCGGTCCTAGTTGATTGCGGTCCCAGTTGACGGCATCCTTTAAATGACCAAATAAGTAGGTATAAAGGATATTTGGAAATGTCATAAATATTATGCCCTACAATAAAACTACCTACACTGAAAATAATTTAAATATGTTTTCACTTACCAATTGGTGACCGGCAGGCAAACACAAGCCAGGAAACTGCTGGAAATAATCTTCGATTGGCTTTTTCTTTCATATTTTTTTCTCTGGCCTTATATGAGGCTTGCCATTTTTTTAAAACTATGTCGAATGGTGATGAAGAACCTTCTAGCCATTCAATGATGTTGTCAAAGTCTTCGTCTTCCGGGCAGTTATCCGAATCAAAGGGAAGGGGTCGCACACGTTTTACACCTGATTTCCCACTGCTGGGGCTGCTGGTGCCGCTACTGCTTCTTCTTTTAGAATTACCCTCTAGGTTCAGCAATCGATGGTGGGTAATTAACTGATTATGAAGCAGACCAGAGGCAGGCAAGGCCTGCCGCTCTGTTACTCGGTATGGAACATAATAAATATCAGGGTGTTCAGCTTTAAATTGTGAGCATATTTCTTTAGCCCAACTGGACCACACTTCTTGTCGAATAGTATCTTTGATACTCGGTAATATGCGAAGCTGATGTTCAACTATCAGTTGCACCAGAGCTTTTCGCTCTCTGGGAGTGAGAAAATTTTCTTCTTTTTGCAGCAAGGACTTTCCAAAAGTTGTAAGTTCTAACAGTTGTCTGAGGGGCTTTCTTTCTTCGAGAGGGCCTATTTCTTGGATAAATTGCCACTCTTCATCTACCCAATTCTGAAATAGACAAAACATTATGAGTAAATCAGACAATAGTTACCACAAAATTTTGGAAATATCGAGTAATTACACCAAAACCTTCTTCATGAATCACTGTCTCAATCAGTTTTTGAGTTTATCGCGAACAGACAGACGGACGCGGCGGGGGACTTTATTGTATATAGTGATGGGTATCTCATAAACGTAGTGAACCAACATTATTTTAAAAAAATTGAACTTTATTAGAGAAAAGTCAAAAATATAATGTAGAAATCAAAACTCTGTGAAACAAATGTCTATAAAGGGCTTTATTATTATTATATGTATAAGTGATGAACATGTTGTGTAAAAGATATCTAGTTGTATACTACTAGCCTTATTATAATGACCGCCCGGAAAACGTGACTGTACCGAGTGTATGTTCAAGTATTTTTACAAATTATCTAGACATTATGAATAATACACCTTAAATCAAATTGTCCATCACATAATGTGTATAGTGAAAAATAATTAGCTTACTGTCAAAGTATTCTGTGTGCAGCTGCCGCTCAGACCCGGCTCAAGCAATTCCAGATCAATAATTTTGCTTCCAGGTGGACAAGTTGCGATGGCTACAGGCTAATGAATGAAAAAATATTCATTAATTTAATTTCTGTCATTCATAGTACTAAATTAAATGGTCCCATAGTCTTTTGATCCCTACATGACAGTATGACTGATAGGCATAATTTGTTTATTTGGTATTTTAGTATTTTTTGCCGGCTACATTTTTTTCAAAATCTGTGAATTAATTTTAGAAAATCTTCAAAAGTAATGGATGGTCTCCTAGTAACTATTATGGTTAAGGTACCTGCCCTTACTGTCCTGTGACCCGTCTCAAAAATCCACCGTGTGTGTAACATCCATTATTATGAAACTTTATTCAACAAAACTTAAAAACTTCTAAGTTCAGAATTTTTATCGCAAAGCACTACTTACATTTTAAATTTAGAACAACAATTATTTGAACGGCTAAATTTTTTTTTATTTTGTATATTTTTCCGGGATTCGAACCCAGGACCTTGCAATCTGTAGTTGAGCAAAACAAAATTCCCCACATTTAAATTAGTCAACCACTATTAAAGCTACAGTGCCACAGACACACAGAGTCTTTACATTTATAATATCTGTTAGGTAATAAAAATAGGTCTTGTGGTAAAAATTAAAAGCAAATGAAACCAAAGGAGATTTCAAGCATGGGGAAAACCAAAACAAAATATTTTACTTACCGGCACAGACTTTTGATTTTGAACGTCAATAAGTTCCACATTAGCACTAGACGCTGGCGAGGGGGGGTTGGAATTTATGTCAGCCTAAAACACAAAGTAATTGGTTATATTTAGAATTGGAGAGAACTCTTAGCTTACAACTTTTTGAGAGATTTTTCAGTAATAATTGCTGGCTTCAAACAATGTTTTAGAGCACTGGCCCCCAATGACAAATGTATATAGGTACAATATCAGGTTTTGGTTTGAACAGCAAGCATCTATGATTGATCAAATTTTATATTCTAAAAATTAATTCAAATGTGTTTCTGACCAAAGGCAAAATAGGTAGGTAATCAAAATAGTTTACCCACCAGCAATGAAGGAGACTGTAGGAATCGGTCACCAGTAATCTCAAAGCTAATGCTTGAAGCAGTAGATGTGGGATCAATGTTTTCTGTTTCAGCCTGAAATGCATATTAAAGTCGTCATGCTTTAAAATATTGTAAGAAGCATGAAAGTAATGATTATTTCTTACAATTTTAGAATTCATATTCTGGTCATTGTTGTTTGTTTTTGCAACTCAAATCATTGTCTTATGCAATACATAAAATATACAATGTAAACTGCACCTACGCTGCTTACAGCATCTTTTAGAGATGAATGAGGCCACTGATGATGATCCTATCACATTTTTAGTTTAACTATTGCATGTACTTTAATTTAATAAACAATACAAAATAAAATTATAACTAAACAAAGTCGGCACAAACCTTCCGATACAGTTCTATAGCACTCCGCAGTTTTATTTTGTCTACCATGCGGTTTGAGACCAGTTCCCTTAATTCACTGTCATTCGCTAGCAACAAAAGTTTTAATTCCATCCCCTGCTCTGAAAATTTGTTAATTGTTACTCAAAAAGCACAAGCAAAACAACACACACCAAAGCGAAGAATGAACTAGTTCATTATTCATTCACATTTCCCAGGCCATTTCACCAGGGATGGTCGACCATAGATTAGTATACTCAAAAGAAAGTACAGATTCAGTACAGACACAGCTTATTAATTTAATAAATAAGTTAATTATTTATAATGCTAAGGCAGTCTAGAGTTCCAAGTTCAGAGCTATCGTGAGTTTCTTTAGTGACTTTCATGGTCAGACTGCAATACTGTGTATATGGAATAGAGAAATTGTGAATGCAGAACCAACTCGCTATCTTGCTCACCTTTATACTTATAAACTTGTATAGTTGAGTAACATTTACTGACACATTTCACATTCATCTTCAGTAAAATGGTCATATGTACTAAACAGGAAGCAGTTAGGGCACCAGAAAAAGTTATGGTGCAATAAAAATTTAACAGTTTTTTGAGTGGATATGAAATGATTAGGTCTAGGTAAATCACTACTGGAAACTAGAAATCCACAGCCATGACATCTTTCAGATAGCACAAAATGTGTTATTTTCCAAGGCCATTTCATAGTGTGTAGTAATGATAAATCATATTTGGTTAAAAACTTGTCCACATCTAGAACTATTTGTACAACCATGTTAGTTCTGTAGAAGGGTATCTAAAATACATATAAATGTTATAAATAAATAATTACAAGTAGGTTTGTATGTACCACAGACAGTTTCAAATTTTACCAAGGTAGACCTGTGACTTACTTTTCAGGGTCGGTCTGACTAAACTGGCTGTGCCATCCTACTACACTTAGTTTCGTTATAACATTATATCATAGTATCTGGACGACCGAGGTAATTGCTCATTTTTACCTACCTTTTTTTGAAACTGTCTTTGGTACGTATGTACGTACATACCTACCAACAAATTAAAAATAACATTTAAACACACACAAAAACGACAATGTACCAGCAAGCAAATGTTTGGGTCTTTTTTTGTTTTTTTTATGTTAAATAAGCATGCGCTTGACCGCAATCTCGCCTGATGGTAAGCGAAGATGAGATCTAAGGTGGACGGCGCGTGCTCATACGCCGCCGGTACGGTCATGCAAATTATAAACTAAGTACCTACCTAGAACACAAGGAGTAGTGCGTTTTCTCAAGAGACGACGCGACAGAAAGTTCACCCACGTAATGAAACATGTGCGTTACACGGATCTACGTAGAAATTTTTAGCGGAAAACGAGTCGCTAGCTAGCATCATCAGATTTTGTAGCACGCCGGGGATGTTTACTGAATCGCACACAGATAGTTTTGAAGCCATCATACGAAAAAGAACAGCATCCCATCACTAAGTAAGAGATCCGTGTCATGAACTGACTGTCGTGTCTCGTGCCTCGTGGGAAAATGCAGAGTATGTAAAAGTAACGTGGAAAATGCACCCACTGACGGGAAAAGTCCCGTTGTTAAACTGGTAACTGTTACCAGCGGCACTTTAGCAATTAGAAATCCCAAAGAAAAGATAGAAAAAGGTATGTACTTACCACTCAGGTAGTCGTATAAATGGGACAAATTTGCCCCATCTAAAAACAATTTTAGTTCCGAGCACATACTCATCAATAAAATAAAAATACTTTAATTATTATTGTAATTAAACAACTGATAATTAATTTCGCGTTTATGTAGGTATAGTCGTCCGGTCCAAAATGTTAAGAACGAATTTTAAATATCCAACCGACCATAACACCGACCGAACGCGAGCTGTGTCAACTGAATCACTGACTGATGTTTGTGTGTGTTGCCAGCAGTTAACCATAAAAGTACCAAACCAAATCCGAAAAATAACCTGGATTATCACTTTTTACCCGGCTGCGTCAGAAGGAGGGTAATGTTTTTCGAGCCTATGTATGTATATCCTTTTCTTTGGCACGCCCTAAAGCTCAAACGGCTATAGGATTTGACATATGAGCCTATAATTTTTTTTAAATTGGTGCCAGCAGGTGCCGGAACGTGGCGCGACGCGACGATACCTAAACTCTTTTTGGCGATAGTTTGGCGGTTTAAGTCGCCATTTTTATTGTAAAATGTACTGACATAATAACTACCAATAGAGCCCGTGCGAAAAGAGAACCACTAGTGTGGCGTTTTGGCTCACATCTATACAATATAATAAAACTGTAGAGAGGTCAATTCTGTACATTGAATATTAACTTAAAAAAATACTACTAGGGGTCTTCATACAGGTAACAGAAGCCAAAAATATGATGTTTTAAATTTTCTGTCTGTGTCTGTCTGTTGTTCGCTTTTCACACAAAAACTACTGGACGGATTTGAATTAAACTTTTTTGTTGTATAGCTATTAAGCCTCGGCAACATATCGATGGCTTAGAGTGAAAACCTCGGATGTTTCTTTTGCCAAAGAACACACATCCGAGGTTTTTACTCTAAGCCATCGATATAGGCTTTAATAAATATGGAAATGGTGCCATAACAAAAGTTGTTCAGCCTGATGAGCACTTTTCACTAAAATTGAAGATCTGGAACATCTGATGAAGAACTCCACGAGACCAGCTATACTATAACATATATGGAAATGGCACCTTAGCAAAAATCGTTCAACGTGATGAGCATTTCCTGCTGACGTATAAAAATTGAAGATCTGGAACTAAATAATTCTGGATCTGATAAATAATTCCAAGAGACCAGCTACACTAACATATATGGAAATGGCGCCTTAGGTAAAGTTGATTAATCTGATGAGCATTTTCTGTAGACGTATAAAAATCGAATATCCGACACATCTAAAGAAAAACTCCAAGAGACCAGCTCAGCTACACTAACATATGTATTTATGTAGAAATTGTGCTTAAGCAAAAAAGTTGATCACTAAGCGAAACTCACGCAATTAATTAGGATTCGTTCGACCGATGATGTCTTCAAATTTTGAACTTCGATATCATCGTTTTCCCCTTTAGAGAGATGTAGAGTTGGCATGTGGCAACACTGTAACGGACAGGGAAGTAAACGTGCCGATTGGCGGTTCCAAAACCACAAGGGCCTTTGTCAAGTACTATTATTTATTCTGTGGTTTTGGGCTAACGTCAATGTACCTAAGACAAACTGACAAAGGCCTTTGTAAAAATTTTATCATCAAGGGTTTTCGTTTTTCTATAGGTATTTTTTTATTACATATTCTTGCCTGTTCAAAATTTTAAATATCGCATGAGGCAGAAGTTGCTGAAATTATCGGCTGTATGCCAAAAAGAAAAGTTATCGTAGGTACTTCTAAACTAAACCATTTAAAATTTGATAAAATTTACGAAGTATACGTTGTAGGTATTTACACTTAGGTATGTCCTTCCTTACCTAGGTAATTTTAGGGTAGGTACAATTAACTTACTATTAAAATGGCAAAATGGTGGAACAAAAAGAAAACATAGTAGCCCCACGTAAATTGTACCTACCACCTATGAGAACAAGTCTATGCAGCTAAACAAGCGTTTAATGCAGGCTGTACATAATACCTATACCTATATGTATGTACAAACTCTACACGTTATGTATTCAATTTGTTCGACAATAGCTTACTTACGTGTAGGTAACTAATACCTAATCGTTATTTCTCTATCAGGTAGGTACCCTCGACAGCTAGAGGCTCCCAAACTACCTACTTGAAGATCGTGTGTTGGGAGCCAGTGGATTCTCCTATCTATTTCACTTTCAGAAATACCTACTACCTATACATACAACAAGAAATAAAAATCCTTACTATATACATATATCCTATACTATTAAACGTGCAATATTTGTGTATAAATTTATTTGTACTCGCGTTTTCGAAAACGGCTCTAACGATTTCTTTGAAATTTTAAATATAGGTACTTACATAGTCAAAAATATAATCTAGCTATTAGGTTCCATGTCTGGGAAAATTAATTTTTCCCGAGCGTAGCTCGGTCGCCCAGGTATTATTATATATTATTTTATATATAATATTAAATATTTATATATATTATTATTTGTTATTACATATTTATATTATAAATGTGAAAGTAACTCTTTCTGTCTGTCGCGCTTTCACGCCAAAACTAAGTACTATGAAATTTGGTACACAGCGCACAGTCTAGATCCTGAGAAAAGATAATATACTTAGCTAGCAGACAGTACCTATAGGTACTGTCTGCTACTTTTTAATGCGAAAAAAGGGTTGTAAGGAATTGAAAGTGGGGGATTAAAAATAAATGAGTCTAACATCACCTCGCACAATGATTTCTCAGGTTTGTTTAATGTAGTTAACACCTGCACATCAAAATCGAATCTGGCTACCTCCTACAGCCTAACCACACAGCTTATTTTATATTTCATTACATTTTACATACATCCCAAAACATTACCCTTCTCGTTTAGCAGTCGGGTAAAAAGATAATTATTTTGTAAAATTTGCGTGTGCACCTTCGTTAAAGCACACATTTATTCTAAGCATTCTCTATGTCGTAGTGACTATCCCAAATATGTCGTAACAACTAAATCAAAATAAAATTTGAAGTGGCGTGTACACAGTAATTGAAAATAATAATTTTTAAAAAAATCTGTCATTTCGTCAAATTTGATTGTGTACCTGCGTTAAGGCACACATTTACCCATTATCAGATTCTAAGCCTGTTATGTTGTAGTGAATAACTCCTATGTCGTAGTAACTAAATCAAAATAAAACTTGACGTGACGTACACAGTAAAGAAACATAATAATGTTGTAAGAAAATATTTTGTCATTTGGTTACAGTTACTTGTGTACCTGCGTTATAACACACATTTAACTATTAACGGATTCTAAGCCTGCTATGTGGCAGGGGCTAAGTCCTATGTCGAAGTGACTATATCAGAATAAAACTTGACGTGGCGTACATAGTCAATAAACACAATACTTTTGTAAAAAAACACTTATGTCACTTCGTAAAAGTTGCTTGTGTACCTGCGTTGAAGTACACATTTCACCATTAACAAATTTTAAGCCTACTATGTCGTAGTGGCTACTTCGTTTGTAGTAATGACAACCTCCTTTGCGGTAGAGACAAAATAAAAATAAGAGTTGACATGGCGTTCTACGGAACATAGTCGTACTGACAAAAAAAAATTCGACAAAAAAGATTCAGATGCGGAGTTTATGTTTACTAAAACGCATAGTTAAAAAGCTATGTCTGGAGCACAAAAAAAAATCGACAATGGTATTTAACACCTTAAACGACTGATTTTTTTTTGAGTGTAGATGTCATTACCAAAGTACTTTATCCATACTTCATCATCACCGTATTTCATGTCCTATCATCTGGGGTATCGGCGCAATAAGGCTAAAACGTGCAAAACTTTAGAAATGTCAGAACGTATCAGAATCCTACGGAAATAAAAATGTTTATTATTTTAGCACATAAATGTTCCGCGACGATCAAACCTTCCTTATTTTATAAAGACTGAAATTATACATACATACATTAAATGACGTCTTTATCCCTTACGGGGTAGGCAGAGCCAAGAGTCGTGAGACTCGAAGGCCACGCTTAGCTAAATTGTGGGCTTTCCGATGGAATGGAGATTCAGATATAGCGACAGGTTGCTAGCCCATCGGCTATGAGTGGAGGAATCCCCAATTTAAAGCTCTTTCCCTCGATTGACTTTAATAATCTGCGCGGGAAGAGAAGCAGCTGGCACATTCTATGTTTTTTCTTCGCTTTCGGACCAGCATGGAAGCAACTGAAATTATCTCTCCTCTTAAAGCCGGCCGCACACGTCAGTTTTTTTCCGTACGGAAATTTCAGATCCTGGAACCCGAATGCACGCTTTCCATACAAAATGTTCGAGTTGGCGCACACGTGTCGTGTCGTACATTTACCGTTCAGAAAGAGAAACGGAATACTAATACAGTATTAATATAACTAGCTGGCGCCTGCGGCTTCGCTCACGTTAATCCTTTCTTAGCGGATGCCTACGTCATAACATCTACCTGCATGCCAAATTTCAGCCCGATCTGTCCAGTGGTTTGGGCTGTGCGTTGATAGATCACTATGTCAGTCAGTCACCTTTAAGTTATATATATGTACATGTAGCCTCTAGAGAGAGAGTACTGGAGCTCTGTAACACAGGTCCTACCTTCGACAGGTTCCAGCCTCCTCCAATCTGATTCTGGCATCATAATTTTTTATGTTTTTTATTTTTATTTTGGAGGAAATAAATTATCTGTATCTTATCTAATATTTGATGTTAGTGTGCGTTTATCTGCTCCTTAGGAGTATCTTATGTCTGTGGCCTCAAAGACTTGTGGTATGGGATACTAACTCAATGATACTATAATTATTTTATAACAAACTAGCTTTTGTTTCGCTTAGATGAAAAATCATTTTGTGTTCCAAATTGTAGTAACCTAAACTTCTACAATTTCCCGTGTACCACTACTCCCACCCTGAGTTCCTCTTTGTCCTATCCCGTGTCCTGTCTGTTTATACGTCAGTAGAAAATGCTCATCAGGTTGAACGTCTTTTGCTAAGGCGACATTTCCATATATGTAATAGTGTAGCTGGTCTCTTGGAATTCTTCATCAGATGATCCTGATCTTCGATTTTTATACGTCAACAGAAAATGCTCGTCAGATTGATAAACTTATGCAAAGGTGCCATTTCCATATCTCTTATAGTTTAGATGTTCTGTTAAGGTTCTACATCAGGTATTAAAGTTTTCAAAATCAATTATAGCCTATATGTTGCTTAGGTTTAATAGCTAAACAAACAAAAAAGTTTCATTCAAATCCGTCCAGTAGTTTTTGCGTGAAACGCGTACATAACAGACAGACAAAAAAATCCATTTCAGTCAAAAATACTAAATGTACAGACAAAATATTTTCACTGTTTTATTATATGTATAGGTACCTACTTATACTTATATGTCGGGGAGGCTGACTAAGAATCAGAATGGGATGACCTAAAGGCTGTAATGCATCTGGGAAGACAATTAATACGGGATGACCTTAATGAGTAACTTCTACACATTACAAGGGTTTTTCTGCTTCAAACAATCTATCTTCTCGTAATAGCGATTGTATTCTTGTATATTTTGTGATAATATTTGTATTTTTGTATATTTTGTAACTACATTTGCATGCTATTGACAATGGCTGAAAAGGAGATAAATAATTTGTAAAACCACCCTTTTCAAAGCAAATAAAGTATAATTCATTTATTCATGAGACTCAAATCGGATAAAATCATATAAACGAGTCAATAAACCAAATCCCCAAAATAAATAAGACGAACACATCATTAATAAAATTTAATCCGATATAGGTGTAGTAACAGTGTAGTATTCCCAACATATGGAGGTGCCGGTTCGAGATCCGACCTGAAGCCTCCACAGGTAGGAACCATACTTGGTTGTTTTTGACCAGGTCTGCTGAATGCCGTTGAAGTCCACATCTTTGTATAAATAGGTGCCCTGAAAAAAAAATGTTGTACTAACTTCGGTCTTTTCTTGTCTTTTTCATACTACAATTGCAAGCTTAATATTATAAAATAAAAAAATAAAATAAAATAATTTATTTAGGCAAATTGTTTTACATATAATGTACAGGTGTTGAAGTCTACTTTTAAGTTATAATATACTTGTGTCAGTAGGCTCCGTTCTTCCATATCTTTTCAGTTAATTTACCTTATCTACCTAGTCTAGTTTATAATTTAAACAAGAATTACAGACTAAAAATGTGTTGTGTATGTATATGATGTGTGTGTGTGTATGTGAGAGTAAGTGAATTTATTAGGGTGTATGTATTGGTGGGTAACTTTCTTTAAATATTTTAAGTAGGTACCTATAGTGTCAAAAACACTGTAGAGAAGTATTCGTAATAAAACTCTCCAAATCATCATAGGTTATGTCTTATAAGCCAAGATGTTATTAGCGGTTTACACTCATGAGATGGTTCAGTTCTTTATTTAATTTATTATATATTACAGCAGAGCGAATATTATATTGAATTTGCGCAAATTCAGTTTTTGCAAAAGGAACAAAGGCTGCAATTTGTCTTCTTCTATTAGCAATTTGGGGTTTATAGGGTAAACTTTTATGTTTTTTGGAGTAAATATAACTTTATAATTGATAATTATCATTTGGAGTAAATATAACTTTCTAATTGATAATAAATCGCAGGTTTGATACAACAGGGTTGTAGGGAAAATTCTTTGTTTGAAGTACATAACTTTCAAAAGCGTACGTTCTGACCTTTCAACCTCTAGGAATTTAGTTTTATGAGCACCACCCCAGACCGGTATGCAATAAATAATTATGGATTGTACAAGAGAAACATAAATTTTATTAAGAAGAGTTGGTATAACAATGTTTCTTAGAGTTTTAAACATCCATATGAATTTTCTTATTAATAATTATTATGTCTTATAACTAAATTACACAGAAGTAGACAAAGTAATGCCTCAGCATGTGTTGTCCCCAACTATGAGTTGGAGACGACGCTGATTTTCAGGCACCTTTTCCCTGAGATCTAATGCGGGAGTTGGTAAAAAGAGGGCTGAAACATTTAAAAGATAAAAATTGAATGGTTTTTATGTCTTTTTATGCCCCCTGCTCATTTGCACTCACCGCAAAATGATACCTTTTCTCTCTGCATCACCTCTTGGTTGACTGGTAGAAAAAGCCTCCGGCTTTAAGGCGCGGTTATAGAGAAAGTGGCGCCCTCACTCAAAATAAATTATTTTTGGAAAAACTGAGATGTTAATTCAAATTCTGTCAGGTAAAAATCTAAATACTCCTTTAAAGCATTTATTGCAATATAATATATCATATAAGCGGCAACCGTCTTGCTCTAAAATTCATTAATGTTAAAAACGGCCACTTTTGGCATAAACGCTAACTAAGGCTTGACGGTTGCTGCTTAGACAATATATTATATTGCAATAAATGCTTTAAAAGATTATCTAGGTTTTTACCTGACAGAATTTGAAATAACATCGCCGTTTTTTCAAAAATAATTTATTTCGCGTGAGGGCGCCACTTTCTCTATAACCGCGCCTTAAGTCCGCCATTTAAATATTTTTACATACAATACAGTATTTTACCAGTTAAGTCCTTTCATTAGATAGGTATGGGGTTGTGAAAAAAAAACTGACCAAGTACGAGTACAGTCAAAGCGGACAAAAGCTAGTCCTAATTAATATTATTAAGTTATTTTTTTTTCATTGATTTGTTACCTCTTCACGCTTTATCTACTGAACCCGAAATTTCGCATACGCATAGTTAGAAATATCGAGAAGGATATAGGGTACATTTCATCCCGGGAAAACGCACTGTTCCTGTGGGAAATTCACGCTGGTGAAGCTGCGGGCAAAAGCTGGAAATTAATAAACTGCGCTTTTCATCTTTATTCTTTCATTGGAACTCCCTGCCTGCGTCTGTGTTCCCGAGCACATAAAACCTGACTCTCTTCAAAACCAGAGTGAATAGGCTGCTTCTGGGTAAGCTCGCTACACCGTAGACCTCATCTCTGTCCTCGGGCAAGATTGTGGTCAAGAGCAAACCCATCTTTAATAATAAAAAAAATGTACCTTGGGCACACAACCCTTGAGATGTTGGACGTTAAGGCCAAACTTGAAGACCCTCATGAGCACGCCGTTGCAACCTACGGCACTTGCCACGTAGATAACTTGGTATTTATCCTCGGTTAGTATATATCCTTTCGATGATAACTGTTAGAGGGTGTTGGCATGCAATATGAAATTTAAAAAAAATAAACTGTCAATGTCACTTTTTAGAAAATCCAAAATAAGAAGGGAATGAAATTCAAAATCTTAGAAAAGTGTTTGTGCTTTGCTTTAAAATAAACGGATTGGTCAAGAATATTTGGCAGTTACAAATCCTTACTTTAACTATTTTTTACACGACTGACCAAAAAAGGAGTGTTATGTTTTTATGGTTCATGTATGTATGTATGTATGTTTCTTTATTCCATCATAAGTCCTGAATGGTTTAACAGATTTTGATGTGAGAGGTATTTTAAGATTATATCAACGCAGAGATCAGACCGCTGAGCTTGAAATTTTGCAAAAAAGGTTCTTTATATAGCTTAAGTGAGCATTTTTTTAAAATTAACCTATGTTGTCCACTGCTGGGCATAGGTCTCCCCCACTTGCATCCACCTATCCCTGTCCATAGCAACGTTTGACAAATCCGGCTGGAAAGCGTCAAGGTCGTCGCGCCATCTTTTCCTTGGACTTCCTCTCCGACGTCGACCACCTTCAGGTAATCAGGGTGTGATGCGTAATGCCTATTTATCGGGATCGGGATGAAAACGTGGCCCGCCCACTGCGCCATTTCAGTTTCGCTGCTTTATGCTTACTGCACTGAGAAAGGAATTTTGGAAATCGGATAGGATTTCCAAAATTCCTAAGGGAGTGTAAAACAAAATAAACGCGGCGAAGCCGAGGGCAAAACTTGTCATACACTATGTGAAAAAAATATTGGAAATACACATCTACCTACCCATATTTGAGGGTCTATCCTGGCAATAGTGAGGTTTCCTCTTAAAAGCGTCCTTTTCCCAGAGGTATATATCTCGCTGGTAAAATATGATATAGGGTTTTTATCGTAGGGCTTCAAGGGTGGGACCTTACATCTTTCGGACCTCACCAATACGGCTTTGTACGGACCCTGTAAATTTTATATTAAAAAAAACAAATTAGGTATAAAGGTCCGCCTTGAAAGAAAAATATTCTTGTTGGCTTATATAAATATATAAGCCAAAAAGTTATAAGCCGCATACTTCGAGCAACAAGGACTTCCGCGCGCGACCGCATAGTATAAAGTTTCTCATACATACCAAATACTAACATATTCGATTTTATTTACTACTAGCTGCGCCCCGGGGCTTCGTTTCCGGGAATTTCGGGATAAAAGTACCCTATGTGCTATTCCCGGTATTTGTCTACCCGTATTCCAAACATTGAAATCCGCCCAGTAGATTTTGCGTGATTGAGTAACAAACATCCTCACAAAGTTACATATTCACAAATTCACAAAGTCACATCCATTTATAATATTAAAAGGATAGGATAGTAGGATTTGTACATACTAAATAGAATCAGTACCTATTTTGTTCGAACTATAATTTTCAAATTATTTATTTGATGTGGGCGAGCGCACAGAGTCAGAAGGAAAAAATCACATAGAGGGTTTTGTGAGTTGCGAGTGGAAGGTTATAAGTTTGTAGAGCAATAACTCAAACAACGCGGGCAAAGCGGGGGCAAGTCAGTTTTTTTCAAAGGAAAACAGCATTTACATGTAAACTCCATTTTTTCTTAATTGTCACACAAACAATCAGTCAACAAAAGTCAACACAACAACTTTTTGTTGAATTTTGTTGAAAATAAATCAAATATTAGTTTAAACCTAAACATTCTAAAGTAAAACATTTAATTTTATTAACGACGAAAGTAATTACTGTGTGATTTGTCCGTATATATTTATTTATTTATTTTTATTTAATTGCTTCCATGCTGGTCTGGGAGTGAAGAAAAACATGGAACGTGCCAGCTGCTTCTCTTCCCGCGCAGATTATAAAAGCCAATCGAGGGAACCTCCACTCATAGGCGATGGGCTAGCAACCTATCACTATACCTGAATCTCCATTCCATCAGAGAGCCCACTATTCAGCTAAGCGTGGCCTTCGAGTCTCACGACTCTTAGCTCTGTCTACCCCGTAAGGGATAAAGACGTGATTCTATGTATGTATGTACGAAAGTATTTTCCTAAAAAGTTTATTTTAATTTATATTGTTGTAAAATCATAAAAAGACATGGTAAGATTGTTTACATAATAGGACATTTATGAATAAACGGACTAACTTACCACTTCTGCTTTACTGGCATTGTGAGTTGCGCAAAAAGAAATTAAATCAAAACATATGCAAAAATTTAAAATTACAACGATTATATTCATTGCGCATCGAATTTAAATAGCTTTGATGCTTTTCAATATTACAAATGCATAAGTACTGTTGTGAACCATGTAATGTATGTAGTTACCTACTTATTTATTGATGTTTTTGTAAAGAAGTTTTCACAATTTCCAGTTTTTTGTGTGCATTTGTCAAATCTCTTCGACTTTGACCTACCTGCGTAAGATTTAGCATCATCATTAATCATCATCAATCATCATCAATACATATAATCTTCTCTTTCTTATCGAGTGTGTTATTACTAACACTGGTGTCAGATTTGAATCTGATGACTTTTACGACTACCGCCAGATGGCGGCTACTGCTACTAAATAGTAGCAGTAGCCGTATCTTCTCTCAGCCGAAAGACTTCCACTGTTGGACAAAGGCCTCCCCCAAGGATTTCATCCATGGAGGGTTTTGCCGTAATCGCCACGCTTGGCAGGCGGGTTGGCGATCGCAGTGTGATGGCATAGTACGCGGAAAGATGCTGCTGCCCATCCTCCGGTGTTTTAAATCCCTTAGTCGCCTCTTACGACACCCACGGGAAGAGATGGGTTGGTGCTATTCTAGGGCCACACCACAGGCCAAGTAGCCGTATACACACTAGTAAACTAAATAGTCAGTCAATGTGCAGGTTTCTTCACGATGTTTTCCTTCACTGGAAGCAGGTGGTGGTCTATGAGAAAACTACCATACATGAGTCAGATTGGTCTACAAACTCATGTGACACAGGTAGGATTTGAACCCGGGTCCTACCCGACCTCAGGCACCCGCCTGAGGTGTTCATTACCACTTGGTTTGAGTTATGTGTGACTTCACACTGTAAAGTGTGATAAATATTAGGTAGTAGTACCTTCGTACTTAGTTTTACTATGTTTTATGTTTCCTATCTATGTATTTGTTGTGTACAAATATTAATAAATAAATGAAAAAATAGCGTAAATCGGCCGGAAGCGCAAGGACGCACATAGGAACGTTAGGAGATGTTTTTAGAAACTTTTAACAAAGATTTACTTAGTAATTTCCAAACGTATTATAGTGCAAACATTAATTACCATCAGATTAAATATCCTTCGAATAAATTAATATTAAAAAAATTTAAAAAAAAGCTTTTATTGTTACTCTCAACAAACCCTTTCATTTGATACCCTTATTGTAGAAATGCATTACAAATAACTATTCCGCCATCTTGGATGGTCCGCCATATTGGATTTAGAATGATGTCATATACCATAGCAGGCATTGTCATCCAAACTAAACGTCACAATTTCATTTCTCATTTCTCAAAGATATCTACTTCAAAATTGAGTTCTAAGATTCCACCCGAACGAACATACTTAAACATAGCAAGTAACATTGCAAGTTAAATAAAAGCTTTCAAAAATTACCCTGTTTACGTATACAGCCGCTTGGAACTTGAGATATAAACAACAGTAAATTACACGCGGACGAAGTCGCGGGCAAATGCTAGTTTAACATATAGAAATATGTTCATTATGAAATGGGCCTAATATAATAGGTTTTTGCTAAAATGTCCATTAACTGAGTTTGTCGTTAGAGTTACCTATCAAAACAAATAGATTTTGGAGGCCGATGATGGTTTAACAACATACCTACTCGTAATAACGTTTATAACAATATTTGCTCGTAAAGGGTCACTTATTTCACCAATTTCAATATCGTATTTACCGATGTGCCGCCGAGAATGTCTCGGTTTCCGAAAATTTCTTTCATGGAAAATTTCCGAAATTTTCCAAAAATTTTCGGGTACGTTTTCTCTCAATTTTTTGCGAAAGTCTGTCTATTTCACGGCATTTCAAAGGTTTTACTTTATGCCACGACTGGAACCGCGGGCAACAGCTAGTACTAAAATATTTATCTCTGAAAAATTCTCAGGAATGAAATTCTCTGATATTTTTTGGAAAATTCCACGGGAATGAAATTCTTAAGAAATTTCTTGAATACGGGAAATCTCAGGAATATGGAAAATATGCATTTCCCATCATCCGATTTTCTTGAAAATTTTAGTGATTGTCAAATTCTTACTTTAAAGACAGCTACAATAAGAAAATTCCCTTTTTTTAAATTTTCAGGTACTTTTCCAACAATTTCCGTTTTAGGGAATATTTCCGAAATGGTTTCCTGACCATTTCCGAAAATTCTCGAAAATTTCGGAAAGGGCACATTACTAATCGTATTGTATCTCATTACGCACTTGTGCGTTATTGTAATTTAGAACCGTCCGATAGGTACTACTCTATTGTGTAAAACGTACAAGTATTTTTTTTAATAAACGCAGTATTATCAAGATGCCCCCATGGAAGTAATAAGTACCTTGGTTGTACAAAGTACTTATTACTTCCATGGATGCCCCGTCTAAAAACGAACGATACTTTTTTATAATCTTAGCAAAGAGTTTTTATGTCAGAAAAGTGATCAAAATTTTAAGAATAAAATTAACTTTAGGAGATAAAATACATAAACATTTAATTAGAATTAATTCTGACAATAAATTACAACCATTTATCTGTAACAAAACACAAAAATAATAATTTACTTTATTAGTAACTAGCTTTTGCCCGCGGCTTCGCCCGCGTTAATTTCCCACGGGAACAGTGCTTTTTCCCGGGATGAAAAGTAGCCTATGTGCTATTCCAGGTCATTATCTACCTCTGTACCAAATTTCATCGAAATCCGTCCAGTAGATTTTGCGTGATTGAGTAACAAACATCCTCACAAACTCACAAACTCACATCCAAACTTTCGCATTTATAATATTAGTATGGATACTGGCTGTTTTTGTGCCTTTGCCTAAAAAAAGCGCTGATGCGCGCGCATCGCTTATTTGTTAACAAGTAAAATTATTCCGCGCGCTTTTCCTTTTCGCTGTATTGTATTTTCGTTTTCCGAGTTTTATTTAATGAGGGATTTTCCGTGACACAAATTAAAAAAAGAAATAGTTCCAAATGACTTCATAGATGGCGCTTAGTAAAAGCCGAGAGAAAAAATTCCATACAAAAAGCAAAAAATTCACGGAAGTGGCATTTAAAAAAAATAAAACTTAGTAAAAAAAAAACAACTAAAAAGTATCTATATTGTGATTTGTGCAACTGTCAAACTGTTATGTGATTTTTTTTTCTGCCTCTGGTTGACAAGAAAAAGCGCACCATATAGGTTCAGCCATTATTACGACTCGGCTTTCATAAAACGCTCTCTGTTGAGACTTTTTTGTACTGATTTTTTTTCTTAATTAGCTGTCAGAAAAATCGCTCATTACAGTCTCTGCTTTCTTGTAACAATATTGCCTCGACTGTAATTTTTAACTTGCCGCACTTATATCCTAATATATCAACTAAACTCCATTTTATATAAACAATCTTCACAGTTGATTTTCAACAAAATTCAAGAAAAAGTTTTCTTGAATTTTGTTGAAAATCAAATATTAGATCAAATCTAAACATTCTAAAGTAAAACATTTATTAACCACGAAAGTAATTTCATCAAAAGCATATTTTAATTTATATTGTTGTAAAATCATAAAAAGACATGGTCAGATCGTTTACATAATAGGACAATTATGAAAAAATGAATTATATAAACTAGAGTTTATATAGTACTAGCTTTCGCCCTCAACTTCGCTTGCGTGAATTTCCCACGGGAATAGTGTTTTTTCCCGGGATGAAAGGTACCCTATGTCCTTCTCCGTATTTTCAGATATGTGTATGCGAAATTTCAGGAAGATTGGTTCAGTAGATATAAAGCGTGAAGAGGTAACAAACAAACCAACAAACAAACAAACTCACTTTCGCATTTATAAGATTTGCTAATATCAACAGGTGACTCGGCCCGTGGGTCGAGTGAGCATCGGTCCGAGTCGCCGGAATCCTCAAATCACGGCCTTAGACGAAGTTTTATTACGTCGTAGCGATTCCATAGCGAATGTCAAATTCGAATTTTACTATCGATGCTACAATGGACTTAGCGATTGCTTAGCGACAAGATGACGATCAACCACGTGATTTAGCGAAGCCTTATGTCAATCCCATACATTTTTTCGTTTGCGATTGTCGCTATCGCTATTAAAATCTGACTTCGTCTAACCCTCCAGGACTTTGTTCAGATCGCAGAGCAGCGGTTGCTCGAGCATGCGCTTGAACATGCGGTCGGCTTCGGCGTGAATTGCTTGCAATTATGGAACTTATCTACCTTACGGAAGTCGCAATTTCCTTCAGCAAATTGTAATAAAACGCACTGCGCTGCGATTCGCCGCGCGCAGCCCGGTCGCAATCGCACCGAATGCCTGGCATTGAACAAGAGGGATTTTCCAAGACCCAAATTAAAAAATAGTTCCAGACTTTTCTGCCCCTGGTTGACAAGAAAAAGCGCACCATATATATTCAGCCATTATTACGACTCGGCTGTCATAAAACGCTATCAGGTGGTCTAAAACGGCCACTTTGATGAATCGGAATATGATCCATTTCTCATTTTCTAAATATTTAAAAATGAACCTTACATTACCATACATAAGGTTCATTTTTTAATATGTTGGAAATGAGAAATGGATCATTTTCCGATTCATCAAAGTGGCCGTTTTAGCCTTTTTTGAGACTTTTTTATACTGATTTTTTTTTAATTTAGCTGTCAGAAAATCGCTCATTCTGTGACTTTTAGGTATTGTACCCATGGAAGTAATAAGTACTTTGTACAAAGTACTTACAACTTCCATGATTGTACCTCCTTTCACTGATGAGAATTCAAAAAAGAATATTAAAATGTCACCATAACTGTCAATCACGTCTTACAAGACGTCAAGTAGCACGAATTTACTCTTAACATTCTCACATCGTATTTGCCCCTCATACGTGGTCCAGTGCAATGGCAAAAAGCACCACAGACGAGTTCGGGAAATCCAGTGATAAGGAAAGTAGGAGTACTGATAGAAGTTCCATCAGGGTGCCTCTCCATTTTGATGTTCACAAAACTGGCTTCCACTTCGAGAGCTGTTGCGGGGTTTGCAACCTCTTTCCAGGGGTGCTGCTGATCGCTTTCTGCCAAATCCTGGTCGGGTCTGTCTGTCTGACGCTCATCCTCACTCACGGGAAGATGTACGATGAAATGCATAAGACTGTGACGAGTCAGTGTAAGTTGTGTTATTTACAATTATTTTTGGATCGGAGAAATTGAATTGGATCTGATCTTCTTGGCGTGACGATGCCGTGCCAACGATCCATTCAAATTGTACCCGAAAATTGTTCCGCCAATTTCACAGCCTCATCGGTGGCCGCCACCAGGTCATCCCGGGTGCAGGACACAGGGGGCAGGCTGGGGATATTGGATCTGATAAAGCTTAACAGCTTAATGTTAGGTATGGGAGCAAGGATGGTGACCGGTACCCACTGGGTTTGTCCCAGAATGACGACATTTGACGACCTCCGTGGCGTAGTGGTCACCGCATCCATTCACCGTCTGGAGGTTCTGGGTTCGATTCCCAGCGCGGGCAAATATTTGTGCTAGTTTTCACAGGACTGCGTTTCTGGGTGTATTGTGCTCGATCCTGTGTTCATAGAACCCACAATACACGCTTAGTGTTGTACATTTTTTGTGTTTGATGTGTGCGATAAATAGGTACATTAGGTACATCTATTTTCTTATATTTTCCTCCGAAACACACCTTGAATTGCCCCGGATATGTATTGCCTATGTATCAGGCAACCCGAAAGATACGGTAGAAGTCGTTGTTTCAGTTAGCTGTGTAGGTGAAAATTATTATTTCAACTTATCCTTAATTATTCATAGAATCACGTCTTTATCCCTTACGGGGTAGACAGAGCCAAGAGTCATGAGACTCGGAAGACTATGCTTAGCTGAAGTAGCTTAGTTTATTCATTCGATCGCTTTTATTTCGATCTCACGGGTAACAGTTGCAATTTTACACCTGGCTTCACCCAGGATGTTCTCACAATGAAAGAACTCCTCAACGGTTAATCGCACAGACATGAATTTTTGTCACGATTTTTTTTTTGTTCAGTTATTAGGTCTTACAGTTGGGCAAAAACCCTTATCTCTCCAACTACCTATATCGCTCGCTAACTGCTGTCACCGACTATCGAAGGCCGATAATTCATCAGACCACCTCATTTTCTGCTTACCTATCGCTCTTTTGCCATCAGTCGGGAGTTCGGGACCTAAGATGTAACTATCTTTGTCCATCTGATCTTTGTCCAATTTCCCTGGTAACAATAAACAGCTTGTGTCAAACATGTATTTTACACGGCTGACCAAAGAAGGAGTGTTATGTTTTCAGGGTTCATGTATGTAAGTAGTTTTTTATTCCACCATATGTCCTGAACGGCTGAACAGATTTTGATGTGAGAGGTATGTTTAGATTCCTTGCATTCGTCCGAGTGTCATAGGCTATGTGAGTTGTCACTGTTTTTAATTTTTTTAATAATAAGCTTTCGCGGTCTTTCCGGAAGACCGCGAAAGAGATGGCGAGATGACATCGAAAGTTATCTGCGGGAGTGGAAGCGGGCTTCCCTCACCAGAGAATTGTGGAAGGAGAAAGGGGAGGCCTTTGCCCAGCAGTGGGACACATCACCAGGCTAAAAAAAATAAAAAAAAATAAGCTTGTTTGTTAATAATAAAATATTTTCTTGTTTAGTCATGAGCGTGGCAACTGGAACTATCCTCAGTGGAGTGACGGGAGCTGGTCTCCTTCTTATTATTGTGGCCCTCACCGAGAATTGCAGAGCTATGCTGGTACTTCTTTATTTTTTATAGCGATCTGGCCCGGCTATGTATTGTACAGACAAGAGTCAAGTGCAGTCAGAATCTACAAGGCATTATGATCATTAAGGCTAGGCAATAAGGTCTTAGAGATACCTCTATTAGGGATAGCGATGTGCCACCGAGAATTTCTCGGTTTCCGAAAATTTCTTTCATGGAAAATTTCCGAAACTTTCCAGAAATTCTCAGGAACGTTTTCTCCCAATTTTTTTGCGAAAGTCTGTCTGTCACTATTTCACGGTTTTTCAAAGATTTTATGACAAACATAAGACGTTTTGCCGCGAATGGAACCGCGGGCAACAGCTAGTACTGAAATATTTTTCTCTGAAAAATTCTCAGGAATGAAATTCTTAAGATATTTCTCTGAAATTTCTTGGAAAATTTCCTGGGAATGAAATTCTCAAGAAATTTCTTGGAAATATCTCTGAAATTTCTTGGAAATTTTCTCGGGAATTAAATTCTCAAGAAATTTCTTGGGAATTTCTCGGAAATTTCTTAGGAAAATTTCCCAGGAATATGGAAAATTTGCATTTCCCGTCATCCGATTTTCTTGAAAATTTTAGTGATTGTCAATCTTCTCATTTTAAAGACAACTGCAAAAAGAAAATTTCCTTTTTTTAAATATTTCTAGTACTTTCCCAACAATTTCCGTTTTAGGGAATATTTCCGAGAACGTTTCCTTTGTCTACTTCTGTGCAATTTACTTATAAGACATAATATTAAGCTTGCAATTGTAGCATGGCAATAAATGATTTTTATTATTTTTAATGAGTTTGTCTAAATACTCTAATAACTGTGAAATAATTTCATTTCACAGGTTTACCTACTAGTGGCTACATTTGTTTGGATCGGAATCGTCGCTTTGGCCTTGACTAAAATTTCATGGGCATGCGCACGCTTCAAATATGGTAATTTTTTTCTAATGAGCGATTTTCTGACAGCTAAATTAAGAAAAAAAAACAGTATAAACTACTACTTGAATCTAAGCACAGAATAAGTAGGTAATATTATTAGTAATGTAACATGCACAGAAGCGAATTCAAGATTTTTTAGGCTCAATCTGTGTGGTGTGATGTGTCCCGACACTTTCTAAAATCAAAATCAAAAATTTTATTATTGAAACTAAGCCGGCCTTCAAGTAAGGCACTTTTTCAAGTCGATAACCAATTAATTATATAGGTAATCATAGTGCATTAAAAGTCTCAAAACTAAAAACTACCAGCATTTCGGAACGACCACTGCTGAGAAGAAATGCCGAAAGAATCTCATGAAACAGGCTTGGTCACCTAACATGCCAGAGGGGCTTTTTTATATTCTCAATTATATATTTTTTACTAACAATAAGTATAGATTAGATTAGACCACAATGATACAATTCTTGATGGAAAACCTAAAGCAGTTTAATAAACAAGTTTATAACATATTTGCTCGTAAAGTGTCACTTATTTCACCAATTTCAATATTGTATTGTATCTCATTACGCACTTGTGCGTTATTGTAAAGTAAAACGCACGCTCCGTTTAAAAACGAACGATACTTTTTTAAATATTAGCAAAGAGTTTTTATGTCAGAAAAGTGGTCAACATTTTATGAATAAAACTAGCTTTAGGAAATAAAATAAATAAAAAAATAATTATTTAAATTAATGTTGACAATAAATTACAACCATTAATCTGCAACAAAACACAAAAATATTAATTTACTATATTAGTAATACCACAGATAATATAATGAATACTAAGGTAATACTGGCTGTTTTTTGTGCATTTGCCTTAAAAAAAAGCGCTGATGCGCGCGCATCGGTAATTTGTGAATAAGTAAAATTATACCGCGCGCTTTTTCTTTGGTATTGTCGTTTTCCGAGTTTTATTTAAATATTTCCTCGCAAATATGTTATAAAACGTCGTATGACATACGTGCGCTTTGAAAATTACAGCCTCTGCCTTTCTTGTAGCCCTCGCCTACGGCTCGGGCAGCAATATCGCCTCGGCTGTAATTTTCAACTTACCGCACTAATATCACAATGTACTATTATTGCATTTCTTTTCTCACGTGGTCGTCAACCATTGTGTTCAAAAAAGACCAACTGTTACTCTGTTACACACTGTTATTACTTTTTTATTTCAGCTTCGAAAATAAAGGATGAAGAACACAGACTGGTGAATTTGGCATGTGTGAGTGGACTGGTGACTTTCTTCGGAGGCGGTATGAGAGAGACCAATATATATTTTAGTATCTATCATCTCACTGCGGGGCAAAACCCATCATCGCTTTGCAAATCCTCTCTATCCAAAGCGTCCGCGATCACATAGGCACCAAACACATGAGCAGCATTTTTCTGTCGACCACCCAACTGCATGCTGCCGCCGCAGCATACTGCAGCAGTCGACTAAACGCGGCAGCTATTAGGCAAATTGAGCAATATACCGCTCTGCCGCTTTGTGAGTAACGCCCAAAGCCGAGGTTCGTTCCCACCTGGGAGCCCTTTGTGCTGTTACTGTTTCGGCTGTATGGCCCTCGAGGCTGTCGCCATATTTCCTCTGGTGAAGCAGTAAAGGTCGACGTAGCGACGAAATGCAAGTAAGCTTCGATAAAAAAAAAAACCGCGGCAGCTTCAACTTCACGTCGGCGTGAGCGTCGACCAATGGTAATAGCTAGCCGCAGCAAGCTATTTGCAGTCCACTGACGAAACTCGACTGCTGCAGTTTGCTGCATCGGCAGCAGTTGGGTGGTCGACAGCAAATTGCTGCTCGTGTTTGGTGCCAGAAGGAAGGGCTGCGCGGCGGGAATATGGCAATGTTTGTATGCAAAAGAGTAAGAGCGACCAGCTCATTATTGTAGTTTTATATAAGGGTGCTCGCGCTTTATACTTTTATGGCTATTGCTATTAGGTACTGTATTAACCATATAGTATGGTTAAGTTTGGTTGTTAAACCAAACTAAGTTATTCTCATTTTGTTAAACCGGTCAACCGTCAATTTTTTTTGTTTTTATATTATGTGTCGTCTTTGCCTTAGAGGAACAGGAATAACCTGAGATCTCTGCTCTGAGGTTGTGATAAACCAGAAACAAACTAAAATCGAACAAAAAATTAAGCATCGTTTGTTCAATGGAGTCTTCAAATTGATAAATTAGGTAATAGTAAAAATACTGAAAAAAAAAAAGCTTTTGTTGTTACTCGCAACAAACCCGTTCATTTGATACCCATATTGGAGAAATGCATTGCAAATAATTATTCCGCCATCTTGGATGGTCCGCCATATTGGATTTAGAATGATGTCACATACCATACCTATATGCATTGTCATCCAAACTTAACGTGTGTACAAAATTTCAGCTCAATCGGTTGAAGATATCATCTTCAAAATTGAGTTCTAAGATTCTACCCGAACGAACAAACTTACATAAAGCTTTTAAAAAGTGAAGTGAACATTCGTTTTCTCTTTTCCAGTCCTGTACTTCTTCTCATTCATGGTGGTGTTCAGCTTCTACCACTTCCGTTACGTGCGTCGCGCCATTCTGCTTCACGAAGCGGAATGCGAAGAATAAACGCAATTTAGATTTATTACACGCTTTGATTTTGTTTGTCTACATTTTTTTCTTTGAGAACCTACTTGTTAAACGATATTTTGGATGAATAGTAGTAATAGTAGCCCACGTGAAATAAGTTTACGGAGCGGAATAAAGAGGTACCTAAAAGAAAAACTAATGCACTCAGCTGAACCTTGCCATGCACGTGCAACTATGTTTTTTTTTTTATTTGAATATACTACAGGCACAGTTTAGTACATATGTTCGAACAAATACAAGGTCGCACATAGTCCAAACAGTTTTTACCACTAACTTACACTTGAACGTTGAGAAATTAAAAATCTGTAATGAATAAATATTACATAGGTATTTCAATAAAAGACACCGAAAAAGAAAGCGGTAATATGGCTACAAAAAGCTGATAAAGTGAAGGTAATGCAAGTATGGACAATGGATAATTTAGTCAAAATATTTAGAGGTGTGTCCAAGAATGTAAAATCTTACAATGTATTAAACTAAGACGCCACTTAACAATTTCCCAATCGTTCATGTAATATATCGACGTGTTCATAAGTTCTGTCATAGCTGTAAAAGGCCCTTACGATAAATCTATTTTTGGCATATTTATTACTACTCCTTAAGGTATTTGATTATTGGGAACAAAGGTACTTGACGTAGGCAACGTTAGGTACCTGTTTCCCAATGTAGATAGTTCTACTTGGAACTACTGTTACCTACCTCACACTATAGGTACCTACGTATGATAGTATTACCAGCAATTTATCGTGAGAAATAATGTGTCGGAAATTTAATTCCCTAGTTAACCAAAGCTGGGAATTAATTTGTTAATCGTCATCTTAAATGCCCCTCTGTAGCATTTGGTAATATGTGGATATGATAACAAAGAAGATTCCCTTTAAGGAATGGCTTTGTATCAAGAGATTCATGCAAGGCAACGGTTGGTGTGGCATGAATCATTCATTAAACTCACTGTTATAGCAAGGCGTCCCTCTCCGTGCCTTGCGGTGACCATCCTCTCTTATTCTGATCTCCCACCATGTTCTCACATACTTAATTTGGATTTATTACACTACTATTCTAATCATAAATTTAGAAAAAAGTAAGACATATGTTGTAAAGTGACGTCTTTGGAGAAAATGCAGCAGTGGAGTTTGTTGCGCCGCCTCTTCTCCACTTGCGCTTTGGAGGCGGTAACAACCTTAGCTTTAAGTAATTTTATGACGTCAACTAACTAAAACAAAAGTATACGACGATTTAAAGTGCTATTTTTTAGCCCATTTAATTAAAAATTCCATTCCGTTCCGTTCCATTCCATTTCCTAACGACATGTTACCGTGGGAATCCACTAGTTATATGGCAAAAGCCCCTAACAGCACCCACCCACCTTCACACTGGCCCTTTACACCACTGTTAAGGTGGGAAAAAAAAATCAGCCTACACACTAGTATGAAAGTAGGTTTTCCTACCGATAATCAGAGAATTTCAGATACATTACCGAAACGTGGTTGAATATTAAACATCCCACTTAAAGCATTTTAAACATTATTAAGATTTTAAGTGGCAGCAGTAAAAATAGGACTATTTTTCATTTCAGAATTAATCAAAACGTCGACAACAGACGACTGCGATTGATTAAAATGATTAATGAATGCGCTGACTGATGGGACAAACGAAACAGATGAAATCTGAAGGCTTGAAGGTATCTGCATAGTTATTTATCAGTCATGGGTATCTATTATTGTACCTGAATCAATGAAATATTAACAGTATGCTAGCTATAAAATCTAAGTCAGGCTCGACTACCTTCTGAACTTAATTTCTTTCAGGCCAGAAAATATTAGACAAAGGAGTCAAAGTAAAATAACCTTTTTGTAAACGCAAACAAATAAATATATTTATCATTTCCATCACTGTAAACACCCTGTATTTCATTATAAAATAACAATATAACAAACAACAAGTACAATCAACTCTTAATACCTTTTAAAAACCAATACAAGAATAAATTAGCTTAGTTACGTTTGTATACCTACCCTTAAATTGACTAACTTATTGAATATTTATTTGGTACTGGTGTCACTAAGACCAACTTAAATTTATAAATTAAAGATTAAGATACTAGTCACTAAGATCGTTCTAAATACGGCCACTTAAATACTAGCAGTTAATGCAAAAATAAATAAAAATGTCACAACCGTAACCACTAAAATCTAAATTCGGTGTCCGTTTTCGAAGCAATACCCTAAGTATTTCGTTGTATAAATTAATCAGTTTAAACTTGAACTTCCCTTTGGTTCTCGACCATGCTAGTAACGATATTACTTGTTTCTTTACCTTTCTGTCCTTCTTCGTTCGCCAAAATCCTGTTAATAATATTAGCACAATCCTTATTTTCAATTATACTGACATGGTTACCTTCCAAAAAGTGCACTGTGACTGGACTTTCGCTGAATTTATCAAGACCATAATTCTCTTCACACACAACAAATGGTGGGTTATCTTTAGGACGCAAAAGAACAATAGGGGATTTCAACTTCTTGATATTCTTAACATTGTAGTTCAAGACGACTTTAATACGATCGTAGCAAATATGGGCCATAGAATCGATGAAGTGCGAGGAGTATTTGCTCTGGACAGGTGACAGTTTGATGGCATATTCGATTCTTTCATCGTAGGATTCGATTTCGTTGAGTTTTTCCATCAAGTCTTTAGTGACGTCGTTGTTGGGGGAGACGGTATCAATCACGTGACAGATCAAGCTGTTTTGGAGTTGGAAGTCGTTCTTGAAAGTAATAGTCATGGTGGTCATCGCGTAAAGGAATTCGGGAGCACCATCCAAGCAGAAGACGGTTCCTTTGAGACCTGAATACAAAAATAAAGTGGCATTGATATATTCATAAATCTACGATATAACAATAAACACAATATATAAACCAAAAGTACAGAAAATTCAATAAATATAAACTAGTTGCAAGGTTATGAGAAAGCTATATGTTAGCATATAAATATATATTTTTTAAATAGAAGGAGTATCATATCTGTGGTTGTTTATAGCTTGAAGAATTTCTGATTTTAATATTTTAACAAAAATAGTCGTTTAGGAATAGAACATTTCATACTTAATAAAGATTAAAATTGAGATAATATTAATATAGATGAATACCTTGACCCTCGAGTCTAGCAGCCAATTCCAAGGTGAGTACAGAACCAAAACTGTATCCGAGCAGCCAGAACGGCGCTCCAGGTGCAAGACGGGAAATAACGGACTGAAACAAAAAAAAAATACAAATGCTTCTCCAATAGTCAGCCATGTCTTGATTGAGATAGGTGATTAAGGTAGATAATTATGATGACGAAACAAATTTTTGGGGTCAGAGTGATAGAGACATTTCTTTTTTTCCTCTTTATGTTCAACTAGGTTAGCTGAAACCATAAACTTATTAATATTATAAGTCTATGGCTGAAACTAAATTTTCACACCAAAATATGGAGTGTGATTAAATCAAAATCATTTAAGTGAATATCTGTCTGCTAACCATCGGTCAGCTAAGATATATTTAGATTTAAACATTCAGCTGATTTATGTAGGTGGTGTTTCCCAGGATTCAAATCTAGGTCCTTTGTTTATTACTCACCTGGTAAAGTCTCTCGACCATCGCATCGCAGGTCTCCCCCTTGTGTTCGTAGCCGAGCTGTAACGCGCAGACCTTGATCTTCAGCCGGCGACAGAGCGGCTCCAGTGCAGCCGCCGAGCCCTCTAGACCTGGCATCACGAACATCACGTTCTCCATCACGTGGATTGCTTCTTCGCCCTGAATAGAAATATTAGTGTCATTAGATTGTGCAGACATAAAGGTGTTACGTTGCAGAAGTTTAGGCAAGCTGTGACTGTTATAGGTGAATCGCCATAAATTTGACCCTCCTGATTGTTTACGGGACTTGGTTTGCCAGGTCGTCATACATGAGGATGTACTGATTTGATATCTTGAGATTTATTTGTTCAAGAACCTACAGTTTAAAGAAATGGAATTCAGTTGTGAAATTTTTGTTTTCATCTTTTTAATATTTTGCATCCCCGGACTGTCCTAGCATGGGAAATTTTGGGAAAACCAAATATCGTGATAATAATAATAATCTTTATTTCTTAAAGAAAATTTAGCCTAGTTACACTTTCATGTTCATGTTTACATTCAATATGTATGTATACTTATTAGCTATTTGCGTAGCTATTTATTGTGCTGACCTTTGGCCACTACTCTCCGTACTAGTAAAAACTGTATGACGGCAGAGTAATGCGTCCGGTTCGCTGACGCCAAACAAGTTTACAAAATTTACGTGTATGTCCCATTGGAATGTTGAATATTAACTATCATTAAAACTAACGTGAGATAAGAGACATTACCTCAAAAAAAAAAAAAAACCAAGCCAATGACTTGTTGCTAAATACATCAAATGAATTTAAAAACAAATGAATCTAGAATCTAGATATAATAGAATCTAGATAATAAATATAAAAACGATCCACCCTGTTATTCAAGGTATCTTTGACGAAATCCAATCAATCTTTATTCTGCTCTCTTGAATCCCTATACCCCAATATTTAATGATTTTCCTTCTCATATAACTCACCTCTACTCCGTCGCTGACCATAGTGGGCATGTAGATGAGTGGCTCCGACACCAGCTTCTCGTCTCCGAAGTTCCTCATCAGCACGCGTAGACCGGCCGCCGCTTCCGTCACTTTCGGTGCGGCTGATGTAGACGCCGCTGCTTCACGCTGCGCCGTCAGCTCCACTAGTCTGTGAGCAATTATATTTTATGTTAATGATTCATTATAAGCACAAGCACAAACACAATATCACATCAATTTCCAGTGAGAGACTCCTCTATTTTCGATACAATCTAGATATATATCGAATTTGGTTGTTATGTATTGTAATGTACAGACTTCAGTTGCAGATCAGCCTATGATCTGCAACTGTGGGCTGATTCCACTAATTACAAACGTAGGTAAATGTCGTGTTTCGATTGTGTCTCAAGATCCAAGGAAATTGAAATAAAGTGACAAGATCTCTGTAAGACTTCTATGTTTTATTACGATTTCTTCGTCCTTTGAGATACAATTGAGGCACGACATTTACGTTTGTAATTTGTAGAATCAAGGGCCTGAAGTCTGTACTGATTTTAATATAATTTGGTTTTGAGACAATTATGATAAAAAGAAAATGATATATAGAAAGGAAAAACGGGCCCAGGCACTCAAGATACAGGTTCATAAAGAAAATAAAGATGAAACGAAATTTCGTTGACTCCTTTACCTAGCAAAAGTAAGAGTCCTGATATCCTGAGCAGTCAGGAAGATCTCGAACTCTCTCTCCAGGGTTTGCTTGATCTCCACCGCCATCATGCTGTCCATACCCAGCTCAGCCAGGGACACTTGTTGCGATACGGTCTTCAGATCCTTGATACCTGAATAGATGTAAATTCATAAAGAATAGACTATTTTAAACTACTACTACTACGAGTATTATACAATTTTATCTACTGGCATAGTTTGTAATATTGTTACTACCAAAATTATAATCAATCATATAATAATTATAATTATATTACAATCTGAAATAAATTATTTATTACATACTAGCCGCGCCTCGGGGCCTCGCTCTCGTGAGAATTTCGGCATAAAAAGTACTCTATGTGTTTTTCCCGGTATTTTTCTACCTGTATACCAAATTTCCTCGAAATCCGTCCAGTAGAATTTGTGTACCTACCTAAGGTACATCATCACAAACTCACATTAAAACTTTTTATTTATAATATTAGTAGGTCGGATGATAGTAGGCTTATTGTTATGTTATTTATTTCATTTCTCTTTTTTTTAATTGCTTTTGATCTATACCAATATAATAAAGCTGAAGAGCTTGCACATTTATTTATTTTATTTTATTTTATTTTCAACTCTTACAGACTATCATTACAGGATATTCTCCTAATATATGTACAATAGTTGCGACAGCATATCTTCCGTTTTCACTAAATTTAACAATTAATTACTTTGATAGCAAATAATAAATAAGGCCACTTTTGTAAATTTGTTTGTTTGAACGCGCTTCTGGAACTTTTAGTCCGACAAGCAAAATTATTTCTGTACTAGCTTTTGCCCGCGGCTTCGCCCGCGTGAATTTTCCACGGAAACAGTGCTTTTTCCCGGGATGAAAGGTACCCTATGTCCTTCTCCGTACTTCTAACTATGTATATGCAAAATTTCAGGAAGATTGGTTCCGTAGATGAAACGTGAAGAGGTATCAAACCAACGAACAAATAAACAAACAAACTCACTTTCGCATTTATAATACTCGTATTAGTTAGGATTTGATAGTCACATAGTGAGGTTTTAGGCGGAATCCCGAAATTTCCACTGGAGCATAGCCGCACGGCATAGCTAGTATTTATTTTACCCATAATCTGAGCAACAGCGTCGACAATGTTGCCGCAGCCAGAGCCACCGGCCTTCTTCTCGGCCACCACGATGGAGGACACGATAGGAGCGTCTTGTTTGAGGAACTTATCGAGAGCCAGTAGACACGATGATATCCTCTGCTGCAGAGTGCCGCCTATCTCTAGTTGGACGTCATCGTCTTGCATATCAGCGACGAGACCAACCTGTGCAAAATCAATACACAATACAGGCAAATAATATTGCTAGGTTGAGTTTATATAGTACTAGCTTACTAGTAGATAAAGCGTGAAGAGGTAACAAACAAACAAACCAACAAACAAACAAACTCAGTTTCGCATTTCTAATATTAGTAAGGACTAGCCCCGGCTTTGCACGGGAGGTATACACATAAATTGTAGCCTATATCACTCAGGCATTAATTCAGTCAAATTTGACTCCCTAGTCAACTAACTAGTGAGCGTAAATACGATAGCCCTCATTCATGCAATTTCAGCAAATACTGTATCAACTCTGGCAATCATTTCCTTATTCGCGATCTTTTGCTTCATCGAAAATAAGATAGGTATTAATACTACAAGTAAAGGAGCAAAAAATAATGACCTACGAACTCACTAAGAATTAAAAGGAAACAATTAAGAATATTATTTCGCACACCAACCTAGTTTATGTTTTCATCTACGTTGATGTAAAAGAGTGCCTTTTTTTGTAGCTATAAAATATCCAACTGCTGGGCAAAAGGTCTCTTTACACGTGTCCCTATTTCTGATCTTTACTATCTATACTTTCTGTCGAATGCCCTAAGTTCATCTGACCATCTTGTCTTAGGCCTTCCTCGCTTTCTGTGCCCATCAGCTGGGACCCAGGTGGTAAGTATGTGAGCCCATCTTTCGGGATGCATACGGCCCACGTGACCCGCCCAATTCCACTTCAAAAGAGTGCCTAGATTATAGATTTTTTGGAGGAAGCCTGCAAAAAAATCTATTTATAAACCAACTCACATCACCAACAGCTCCCCACTGCACAGCCAACGCCGGCAAACCCAGTTTCTTCCTCCACTCGCAGATCCTCTCCATCACGGAGTTCGACAGACCGTAGTTGGTTTGCCCCGCGTTACCACGACCGCACGACACGGACGAGAAAACAACGAAATTCCTGAAATCAGAAATGTTTATTTGCCAGAAAGCAGTACAAAAGATGATACAGAAAAATAGTTCCATGTCTGCAAGCAGACGTGCAAAAATATACACCAATATAATTAAAAAGAGAACCCGATCCGAGAGAGAGAGAACCTGTTGAGAGAATTGACTGAATTGACACAAAGTCACAGTTCATTCAACATGCACATTTCAATTTTGTTACTTGTTTATGCTTTCTTTACAAAATGTAAATGGTTGAGAATAAATCTTATCTATCTAATTTTAGTGATGATGAAAATGGACGATGACATGTTAAAAAGAAAAGACAACAATCAGAATAAAGAAATCTATCTGAATTAATTCTTATGAAGGAAAAACAACTTATAGGTACCTAATAAGACATCGTTTTGTTGTTAAATTAATAAAACTTAATAAAACATAAAATCACACTCACTTCAAGCCAGGGCACAGCTTCTTGGACAGTTTGTCCAAATGCATGGTCGCCAAGGCTTTAGGGCCAAAGGAGGTCTGGAAGGTCTCTGGCGTTTGGTTTTGGAAAATGGAGTCTTTGAGTACTACAGCAAGGTTGAAAATGGCATCCACGCGGCCCATTTGGTTAGCCATCAACAGCATCTGCTCGCAGCCTTCTTCTGTGGTGATGTCATGGGTGGAAATCTGGACTTCAGCTCCGTAGCCTGCCCAAGCCCTGATAATAAAAATGCAATTAAAAACAAGATGATTGAGAAGAAGAATTTACAAAAAGTAGATATTATAGGTACCTACATCTCAAAACCTGAATAAGATTCTGTCATTAAACAGGAATTTTATGAGTTTGCATCGTGAAGTAAAAGCGCAGTTTCCCTGACTGTACATTGTTAAAAAATATTTGTATGTATATTCAATTGGCATGTGATGCGGTTTGACTAATTTTGATACCTAATTCTCGAAGACTGGTAGCCATTGGTGATGCCTCGTCGAGAAGTTAGGAGAACCTTCCTAGCTCCTCTCAGGATGAGCCAGTCGGCCAGTTCCAGACCGAATCCTCCCAAACCTCCCACTACGATGTACACGTTGTCTTCGTTGCACATGTATCTAAGAAAATAGGTACTTGTTATTACAATTCTATTCTACATACATACATAGAATCACGTCTTTATCCCCTTACGGGGTAGACAGAGCCAAGAGTCGTGAGACTCGAAGGTATACTGTTTTTTTCTATAATACGCTGCACTACTAAAATGGAACTGGCAGGTACACCTTACTACAAGGAACGATGGTAGGTGGAGTACGGCTCTAACCGAAATGGGAGAAGAAGCGTAGGACACCCGACAGCAAGATGGGTCAGCGATGTAAAGAATGTTGCTGGCAAGAACTCGATTGCGATGGCCCAGGACAGAGAAGGTTGGCGTAGACAAAAGGAGGCTTATACCCAGCAGTGGGTCATGGAAGGCTGATAATTATTACAAGTAATGTTAAAGAAGTCTTTATTTAAGTATTAGATTAATTTATTAGTTACGATTTGTATATAAAAATGTTTAAATTTATTGACTTGCTTTTGCTCGCGACAACGTCCGCGAGTAATTTACTACTGTAAACATCTCAAGTACTACGCTCAGCTCTCTATGCCAGAGTTAAAATACAACTGCGAATCCGTATCAAGTTCCTTCCAGTACTTTTGCGTGATGGGCATACAAACATACAGGCAGACATTCAAAAATTAAAAAAAAAAGTTTTGGCTTTTATGGTTTTCGTTTGTCATACAAAAACCTTAGGAAAACGAATAATTAGCCTAAAAGTTAAACTAAGTCTTTTTATGGGTTTCAATAAGTCTTACCTTGGAATGGCATCAACCGGCAAGGGCGAAGGCTTAACGGGACGATTCGTGCGTTCGTCTTCGCGGATTTTGATGATAACCTAAAAAAAAGTACCTAAGTCAATATATGACGTCAGACAAAATGCTTTGACGTCACATATACCTTGTCCTCACCTCAGAGGAATGACTGAGTCCTCATAACATATCCACATCCTACCATTTAGAAGGATACTATAAGCCTGTGCCCGCGAACTTCGTCCGCGCTAATATTGTTGATATCTCAGGTTCTAAGTGACGGATCAAGATGAAACCTACGCCAGATTTTAAGTTAGACCTTGAACAATACAGCAGTAAAAACCGCATCAAATTTGGCCCAGTAGTTTTTGCGTGATGCGCGTACAAACATACAGACAGAAAGACAGCTTCTATTGGCCCTATAAAGACCCTTACTAGTTTTTTTTCTTAAATATCTCCTATGTACAGACACAGACCAGTTACAGTTTTATTATATGTATTGATTGATTAATGATAAAAAGGTATAAAAAGAAAGGTAAAATACCTTTCCGATGTGTTTTCCTGCCGCCATGTAACGGAAAGCGGTCTCAACTTCATGTTTCTCGAATGTGGTGTAAGTGAGGGGACGAACGGCTCCACTCTCGATACCAGTCAACAGGAGATCTTGCAGTCTCTGAGAACAAAAATAAAATGAATAATGGTAAAGTCAACATTCCTGAAAACTTCAAACCTAAATCCATTAACGGAACAGGTAACATAGTAATATCGTCGTTGCTTTAGAATAGAATAGAATAATTTTATTTGCCTTTGCTTTAAACACATAACTATAATATTAACAGGACTTGGCACGAATCTTTTTTATTTATTTATCGCAGCAGACGTTTCGGGAGCGTTGCAGTATCACGTGGTCGCAACCGCAACCAAACAAAAAAAGCTTCGTGGTGTGCTCAATCCCGTTAATATTATGAGTAAAAAGTCTTAATTTGCCTGAATCAATTGCAATAAGGAATGAAAGTACATTATGAAGATATCTAAGCACAATATAACTAAAAAGTACTCATGGTCCTCCATTAGTTGATAGCTATGCAATATACTTTGCTATCTCATGATCATCGGTCTAATGATAGTATTGATCAAACGATGACCGCTATATTTTCTCTGTAGGTATATTGTCATTGTTGAATTTATCAGGTTTTACCTATATCTAAAATTTGTATGAACTAAAAATCACGTCTAACCTTTCTGAACTCCCAGTTCTGGTCAAAGATGAAGTCCAACATGATGCCGTGGAAGGAGGTCTCCTTGAGTAAGAAGTACATGCCGATGGGTGTATTGTTACTGATATCGAATTTTCCGATCTCGAGGAAGCGGCCACGGTAGCAGAGGCAGCGGACTGAGGCCTAAAAAATAAGTACCTAGTTGAAGTAAACTTCTCACAAAATTTATTTCACAGCCGGAGATATAACACTTATTAAATCAAAACAGTTTTTTAAATAGTACTTTTACACCAAAAAAAAAACATAATCTTAACGATATGACAAAATATTTTTATGATTTACCTGTAGTTTGTCATCAGACAGTGAATTGAGAACAATGTCAACACCCTTGCCCTTGGTCTCTCTACGGATCATATCTTCGAATGAAGTGTCACGGGAGTTACCAATGTTGCTATCTGAGAGAAAAATAGAGAAACAAATAAAGTGAAGATAGAAGATTCTGATCATAATAAATTACTTCAATTCCACCAATTATAAAAGCACTTACATAAAAACAATAATGAATATGAAGCAGCTTCTGCAGATTTTGAGTAAGTGTCAATAGGAGAGTTCAATTATTGTCTGACAAGAATAGCAATTTTGTTCGATACTCAACTCGTTGGGCAACCCAATTATCCTGACGCAAATGAAAAAAAAAAACTATGATATTCGGTGATCTCAAAAGATGATACAAACCCTTCAGCTGCGGGAACAGTTTCTTAATAAATGCCCTCTTCTCAGCAGTTCCTACGGTCGTGAAGACTTCGCATCCGAAGTGGAGGGCGACATTGATGGCAGCTTGACCGACGCCACCGGACCCGGCGTGGATGAGGACAGACTCGCCGCGCTGGATCTGACCGACCATCACCTGCAAGGAGGGTTAACGTTAGTGAAGGGAATATGGAAGTGGTAGTAATCAAGACTTTATTGGAATTGATATAGGTATGTAATTTCATTGACTCGCAGTTTTCAGTGTTGAATTGGCAGATGACTTCTTTTGTCAATCAGAGACCAGGATACTTAGAGATCACTCTTATTTTATAGCCAACTAGCATTTGCCCGTGGCTTCGCCTGCGTGAATTTCCCTCGGGAACAGTGCTTCTTCCCGGGATGGTTTTCCCTATATCCTTCTCAGTACTTCTAACTATGTATGTGTATACGAAATTTCAGGTAGATTGGTTCAGTAGATAAGGCGTAAACAAACAAACTCACAAGTGGAAGGAGTTGACATACATGCTGATGCTGACCCCAAATAAATGGGAAATGGTAAGGGAGAAGACGAAGACGAAACTGCTGAACCTGAACGTGGAAACGGAAATTTTTTCAAAGGGATTTTTTGTATAGCGTGAGTGAGCACTACGATGTGTGATAGATACGAAGATAACGCGGACGGTGCAGAAGGAAAAAGTTAGTATGTAGTAAATGTAAATATCTTACCATGGCATAATAAACAGTTCCGTAAGCGACTGGGACAGTGGCAGCCTCTTCAAAGGTCCACTCATCGGGGATGCACCAGGTCAGGGCCTTGTCAACCTCCGCTAAATTGGCCATGCCGCGATTCCTCACCATACACATTACACGGGAACCACTGTTGTAAAAACATTGCCGGTTAATCAAGTTGTTGTACTTTCCTTTTTTATATCTACCCACTTCAAATTCTCTGAATGACCCAAAGTTTGACTTGTATAATGCTTAATAAGTCCTCGTATTGTGTTTTACTTTTGTATTTTGAACAATAACGTTTAAATAAATAAACAAGCAGTATATGTATGAGTCACACAGGCACTAAAAAAAATCAGTCATGAATTTTTTTCTTATCTTTCTTTATTGGAAACACTCAGGCATTTGCTGAACGTTTCCAATTTAACCTGGTTGGAGGTGGCTCACATTACACCCGCCAATAAGATCGTACCTAACTATTTAGTTTGTTAGTAAAAGGTGGAGAAAAATTGACCATCCACACAATAATATAAATACTTATTTGAAAAAAAAAATACTCTGAAGCTTGTTGATTAATCTAATTTTAAGGTAAGGTACACCATGTTATTATGCCTTCTATAATTCTAAGAAAAAAGTAAAATAATGACTCTAAAAACTTTTAGTGAAATCGTAATGTCGAGTATCGACAAAGAGGAATTTGGTGATCTTTGCCATGACTTACTTGGGGGTGCGTCCTACGATCTCGAAACCTTGCACGCACTCCTGCGCCAGTCGACCTCGAGCCACCGCGTCTACTGTGACACGGCCCGTTGCTGTCATGACGTCACGGAAGTTTAGAGCTGAGCAGTACACCTACAGAAATATTCACATCAAATGAGTAAGAAGTATTTCCACCACCAATACACCACTGATTCACCAAACACAAAAATCATGTTCTCACTACATGGCAATGAATACTGACATAAGATAAAGATAATTTATTTTCCTCCAAACAACTAATACAGTAGGTAATAAAAAAAACCAAAACATAATGATTATAGAATCAGATTGGAGGAGACTGGAGCCTGTCGTAGGCAGGACCTGTGTTATAGAGCTCCAGTGATCTCTCTCTGTCGAGGCTACAGTATTTCTTAAAGTTATGTATGTAATAGAACTATAATTATTCCTTTAATAAAAAGACGTAAAGGACGAGAATTCTCATACCCCTTTGTATTTCTTCCATGTTGTTCATAATATATCTATATTATTTAATATAGATATATCATGAACAACATGAATGACCCTTCATTTGAAGGGTCTGTCTGAAAGATTATTTTATTTTATACATAACTTCTTGATAAAAATCAAGAAAGAACAAGAAGAAAATATTAAAGTACTTACATGAACCAACATGCTAGTAGGGACCTTGAAGACTTGGTCCAGCCTGATTGGTCCCTCGAGCCACTTGAGCGAGGACAAGTCTCCAATAGTGATGGTATTGACGTATGCGTGGTCCGCACGGACGGTGTCCAAGTCTCCTAGGAGAAGGTGGCGGTATGTGCCCCATTGACCCTGAGTGGCAAAACAGTGTGTTGTGATGACAGATAAATATAGATTGAAAGAAGAGGAGACAAAATCATTTGTGCAAGATGTAATAAACAAGTGGAAAAGTCACGTGTAATGATTTTAATTTTATATTTGCGTCTTCTATACATATACAATACATATACATATAGAAAATTGTCTTCTTTTGATCACTGATTCGTAATAGAATAGATTATGTAATTTATATCATAATATGTAAAACTAGACGCTGAATAGTATAAGATTCTGTGTCACTTATCTCATTACCAACGTGACTATTTCATATAATAATTGAAAGTGTTTCTATATTAAATCCACATACTTTTTACATGATTTTCAATATGTACTCACATCTTGATAAACGTTGACAGCCAGATCTTTATCCAGCTGATCTTCATAAAACTCCAAATCAGGGTTGAATGGCGGAGCCGACGGATCAGAAATCAGCAGACCATACACCACTTCACCGCCAGGTTCTTTCCTCAGACAGTTAACTAGACCCAGCAGACCATTGATATGTTCATCTTGGGTGTAAAGAACAACTTTCTGTCCTTCTTTCAGTTCTTCTTTAACTCGATCGATCCAAGAGAAAGTTTGATC
Source organism: Ephestia elutella (assembly GCA_018467065.1). NCBI lineage: Eukaryota > Metazoa > Arthropoda > Insecta > Lepidoptera > Pyralidae > Ephestia > Ephestia elutella. The sequence goes on from CM031579.1 coordinate 3,631,484, forward strand.
TTTAGTGTCAATTTTGACAAATTTCGCTGGTCTAGCACCGATGCGTTTACGGAGCATGACCAGGTATTCGACGCCGGTGTCTTGGATGGTGATGATGTCATATTTGTCAGCGTGGACTTTGGGGTCAGGACGTTCCTTTTCTCTGCTGATGATGAAGCATTTGTCACGGAGGGTAGCTGCTGCTTGGTCTAGAATCTGTAGGAAAAGATTTTTATATCATTTCTTAT